>BLIW01000007.1:15170000-15627902 GCA_016586305.1 Ophiorrhiza pumila | reverse complement strand
CAACAAAACATCTCCAACTATGAAACCTAATCAATGATAATGGAAAATTTTTAAATGAATGATTTTCTCTTTGATGTTCAAAACCAAAATATTGAAAGAGAAAAGAATTAACAAAGCTAGTTTGTCTTGGGGTATTTTCTGGCAAGTCTTTCCCTTGTGTGTCTGCCCGCTCCACTTGAAATGATGACAAATGCACTAAAATATCTTGTATATAATTTTTTGTCTCATTATTTGATCAAAAATTTTTTAATCGCTCCGTAATCTAGTCCTATAATTAATCAAACTGATATTGAAAAAGAGACAACAAGTTTAGCTCAAAATAGAGAGCAAACTGACGAATTAGCCATGGAAAAAATACTATGTAATGTGAATAATCAACGATGAATTGATAATAAATTAAGTTCATGAATAAAAAAAATAGGGAACAAGTCGAACACAAACATGTAATCCGAAGTGGAAGGAAATAAAATATGGCAGTTGTGAGTATGAATCATTAAATTCTCTTGAGCTAATTTAATTGAATAGCCTCCAGAAAATGAGATATAGGTTCTTGAAGATCAACTTGGACCAATAACAAGAATGTAATAGGAAACTTTTCAAGAATAAGCTTAAGTAACAGGAAAGAAAGATGTAGAATGTGATATTGGTCAAAGTCTTCTTCTAAAATCAATTTCAACCAGTGTTTTTAAAACTCGGACCGGAGTGCGAACCGGTGGAGCTACTGGGTTAGGGGTCAATTGGTCGGACCGGTCGAACCGGTGTCAAGAACCGGATGACGTCATAAATATATTTAATATAAATATATTAATTAAATATTAACATATATCACATTTTATGTCAAATAAAATGAATAAACTATAAAAAAAATAATATTCAATTAAATTCTTAGTTTTTCATCCATAAAAAAATTATAGATCGTATTGTTTAATAATGCTAATAATTATTTTGTTTATAATTTAATAAAATTTTATTAAAATACGTGAGATATAATAAAGTATTAATTAATTTAATATCAAATCGATCATATTAAGATAAATTAAAAAATATAGTTCTCAATACACAATTTATTTATTTCAAAACTTAAACTTGAGAATTAAAAAAATTGATTACATATCACACTTTGAATTTAATTTTGTGAGCTATAAAATAATAATTAAATAAAAAATAATAAATATTATATGATAAAATTTAAAATTCATATTTATTTGAATTGTATAAATGTGATTGATTTAAAATATTAATGAAAAACATAATTTCTATATTCATTCAAAATCTTGTAATAGGGTAAATTGAAAGTATTTATGACAATTAAAATTTATTAAAAATCTTAAAATATGGTAAATTAAAAGAATTTATGATAATTGAAAGATATTAAAAATCTTGAATATGTTAAATTAAAGTATTTTTGACAATTAAATGTATTCAAATTTTAAAATATTAAAATATGGTAAATTGAAATTATTATGAAATAATTTAAAATTTTGAATATGATAAATCAAAATATTTATGGCAATTGAATGTATTTAAATTTTAATATATTAAAAAATGGTAAATTGAAATCATTAATGACAATTGATGGTATTGATGGAAAAACATTAATGAATCATAAATATTATAAAAGGCTAAGAGATTTTTTCCATCTTGATGCTTCATTTATTACTTGTTGATGTTACTGCACAAGTTCAAATTGCGGATTTGATGGGCTTGAAATCCATGGTGCTAATTGTTTGGGGAAGCGCTGAAGATTTGACCCAAAAAACCAAAAAAAAAAAAAAAAAAAAAACCGTGTTTTACCCGGGTCCCGGTTTTCCCGGTTGAACCCGGTTTTTGACCGGTTTTGACAGGGTTTTAAACTCCCGATTTTTCAAGATAACTCGGACCGGACCCTTAGCCGGTTCCCGGTCCAACCGGTCGAACCGGCTGGTCCGGTCCGACTTTGATAACACTGATTTCAACCTATAAGTGAAAAAACAAAGATGTAGAGAGTGTGTTGAGCTCTGAAAACTCAATATAGTGTCAAGGTTAAGTTATGTTCTAGGTCTCATATATTGTACATTGAAAATAAAATAATTTACATAAATGTCTACAAATTATAGCTGACTATATATTTTTCTTAAGATAAAAACATAATGCTATGCTTGACTAATTTGAAAATGCTTCAACTATTTAGAATCACTTTTTCCTACCATGCATGTTAGCATTTGCAACACATGCTTTCATAAATTCAAATTTCGTCACATTAATATGCATCAATATCAACATTTCAGGCTCATAAAACATCAACATTAGGAATTTCCACCAACTTGCAAGTTAGATACAAAATTATATGAAAATCTGACAAGCACAAGCAGACTAGAGCACATTGAGGGAAACATGAATTATGTAATTTTCACCATATGTAGATGAAGTGTGATTGCTCCTCATTTTTAGTTCATTAGGTTGTACTAATATAGTGATGATGAAAATATTTTAGTTATAATTTGTTATTCTTTAATGAATTTTATTAGCATTAAGTGTTGGTAATCCTTTCTACTTCTATTATTGCACGATTTATGTGGAAAGAAATTGAAATAGTAATAATGTCCTAAAATGTTGCAAGGATGGAAGAGGATAGAATATGGGACAATCAAAGTTTGTTGCAATTGAGGAAAGGAAGTGAGGAGTTCTAGATCAAGTCAATAACTAAGAAATCTAAATCTCATATATTTCGATGGCAGATTGTGGATTGGGTTTATATTTTGAAGATATTGGAATTTGCTTAGATTACTGACTGTTAAGATTTTTATCAGCATTTGAATGAATTGTTATTCTTGTTGAACTCTTTAAACAGCCAGAATTCGTATTGACTCGGGGTACATAATTTTTTCTTTGAATTCTGAATTTCATACTTCAGTTTATTTTGAATTAGTTGAGTCAATCATTCGTAGTTAGTATTTTAGTTTTAAGAAGAATTCATAAGTTAAATTCTATTTTTAATTTGAAGAATTTTAATTAAAGTGAAAAAGTTAAGAATTTGAATTCAGGCAAGTTTTATTTTAAGAATCATTCATTCACGTATTGAAATTTAAGTATCAGTAGATTAATTAATTAAGTGCCTGATTTATTGGACAATCAATTCATACCGTAACTATTGAATTTGGATCGACTTCAATCACAATTCTTATATGCAATTCTCATATGAGGGTTACCTTTTTCTTATTATCTTCATTTATCCAATTAAGGTACGATTTATTTCTTTAAAAGTTTTTACTTTAATTTTTTGGTATTAATTTTAGATATGTGTTATTGCTAATTATTTAGTTACGGATGAAGTGTTGATGAACATTAATTCCTTATGAGATCTAATTGAACTAAACAACTTGATAAATCAATTTTTCCTTCATGTTCTATGATAATGGGCTTAAGAGTACTTTATAATTATTTATAGTGTACAATATTTAATTAATCACAAAAATTCTAATACCAATTAACATGGTGGATCCGTAATTGTCCAGTTAATCTTAATTAGTGGTAAGGTTGTCATTCATTGACAATGGGCATAAAAGGCTGATGTGAGTATATGGGTTCATATGGGCATATCAGAATCAAGTTCTTTTTAATCTTAATACAATCAATAATTTAAATCTAGGGATGGTTTTTCTTAGGTTAATTATTGATTGTAAAATAATTAATAAGAAATCTGTTAATTACTAATAATTAAGAAGATATTAGGTTATATCATGGGCTCCGTTAACTATAACTGATTGACTTGATTAAACAGGATAAATATTTGTATCAAGGATCAAGGAAATAATAATTGTGAAATTCAATACTTTAACCAGAGTTTTTTTTTATTGATTATTGAATTTTGTTGATTTTTAATTTATTATTGAAAACTATTTTCAATTTTTTTTTTTTGTGACAAATTTTGCGAAGGAAAAAAATAATATTGTTCCCTTGGTAAACGACTTTACTCATTACTATACTAGAATCCATTCTAGTAGAAAAGTAGGATATTTATTTTGGCTGAAAACAACGGCCATATAGAATTGAAGAAATAGAAGCATGCTACACCTAGCGATATGTTCTTTGTGTTTATTCATAACTCTATGTAATTTAATAATCAACTCAGTAATAGCCGCCTACTTTTTTTTTAAAAAAAAAAAAAAAAAACAAACCAGCTTTATTAGATATTTAGCAAAATAAGTCGAGGCCGGATATACCCGACACCCCGATACAAAAGAAAGCCATAAAGAGGAGTACTACTCCTTTTACATTTCCAAATAAAAAAACTCCTAGGCTTGAGTAATGATACTAAAGAACTGGAAGATTAAATAACGATTGAGAGTCCAAAAAATTTGACTACCACAACGGCATATAAAATTCTAAGAACTCTCAATCCCTGTAGTAATTGTATCCTAACCATTATGTGCATTAACATGATTCCTGTCCATTTGTAATATCCAAGGAAAATCTGAGCGGTATGCAATTTTAGTCCAAGAAGGAAGATCCACAAACCAAGAAAACAAAAGGAGAATTCCAGCCATACATTGGTTCATTCCAAGGAAAATTCCAGCCAGACAGCAGGGAAACCCAAATCAGCCCAAACAAATTTCAGTCCAATCCAATCACGATATCACAAGGCAAAAGAAACTGCTGCCAACATCCAGATGCAGCAAAGCCAACCACTGCAGGTACCAACTATATTCCACGACCACCAAATCCACAAGAATAACTATGAAGCCACACCATTATCACAAAATGAGGGACTGATACAAGCTTTGGGATGGTCCCCAAAAATTTCCAGCAGCATTTCCCCTATCTACACATTCATTCCTTTGTTCACCTACGGTTCCACCTTCTTCATTCCGAGTAGCTAATGAACGGATTCCGCTCCCTAAGTCTTCTCCCCGAAGAGAGGTGAGCCTTAGGACTGATTAATGCTTCCTGGGCCTTCGTTTGTTTGGCTGCTTTGTGTCTCCTTTCCATTTTGTCGATGTAGTTATACAACTCATCTTGAGGTTCCTCATCAAAGCTGGTTTCAGTCCAATGGTCTTCCCCGTCTCCCTCCGACTCTACCTCAAAAGGGACATCTTGAATGGCTGATAAGTCGGACCGTACTTTAAAAAACTCCCCTTCCTCCCACCTTAGAGTTGGCATGGC
The DNA here is from genome assembly GCA_016586305.1 of Ophiorrhiza pumila. Lineage (NCBI taxonomy): Eukaryota > Viridiplantae > Streptophyta > Magnoliopsida > Gentianales > Rubiaceae > Ophiorrhiza > Ophiorrhiza pumila. The sequence goes on along the minus strand of BLIW01000007.1, from coordinate 15,622,760 downwards.
TTTAATGATTTCCAAATCTGTCCTTGTGCTTCCACTACGGATGCTAGAAGTTTCACCTTCTTCCCAGTTTATAGTGACATTGATGGCCTCCTTATTCATGCTCTTGCTATCTGCCGTGGCCATATGGGTTAGGGACTTGGCGGCTGTCTCACTCTCAATCACATTTTCCTCATCCCTAGGCGTAGCTGTTGGAAATTGGAGATCAGATTTTGCCTCTTCATTCCTGTTAAGAAGTTCCAGAAACTGCCCTAGATTTGCAACAAACTGTACAACGTTTTTGTCCTTACAGGTCGGTTGTGCTTCTTCTCTAGTTATCAAAACTTGACCTGTGACTTGTCTTTCTTCTCCATTATCTCTTCCCTCCGCTGAAGTAGTCGCTTCTTTCCTGATTTCTATTTCCCCACTTGCTTTTATTCCTTCTAGCATCATAGCTTCCTGAACCACAGTCCTTGGGATATTCGAAAGCAGCTCTGAGTCAATGGCTGGTTTTCCTTTAACAAGTAATAGCCGCCTACTTAACAAGTAAAAACACACAATCACAGTACCAATCCCAATCCAAATTTAGATTGTCACTCGTCTAAAAATCATTGACAAAAATACAATTTCTGATAACACATGCATAAGCAAATAAAATAACTTTGACATCTCTTGACTTAACAAATGAATACAAAAAAACTGAAAAAAATTATTATGTTGCAAAATAGTGGTTACAATTCTTGATAGGTTTCATAATAGGACGGAGGAAAATCATGAGAGGAATGTCGAATGGAGTAAATTTGCTAGAGGAATGGGAAATTGAACCGAGAAGAAAAGACAAGAGAAGGCAGTAAGAGAAAACTATATTAGCACAATTTTTCCATGTATACGACTTAAACGATTGCAGATCGATGAGCGAAATTTAGTTCAAATATTTTTTAAAATAAATTCAGAAATTTTTTTTTATTTTAAAAATTCTTATTTCTTTTATCTTTAATGGTATTTTAAAAAATTTATTTCTTTTTCCCTTTTTAATTTAATATCCATAATCAAAATGTTGACTAGTGGTGATTTCTTTTTCTAGTCACTTTGAAGCTAATTTATTTTCTTAATTATTGTTTATTTCATTTTTGAATTTTTTAAATCAAAAACATTATAGGGGTATTTAAATATTAAAGGTTAAATTTTATAAGTTAAATATTTCAATGTTAATAATCATAGTGCATTTAATCACTTAAAAACTAAATATGACTTTAATAAAATAAAGTATGTACTTATTCAAAATTTTATGAGGCCAAATTATAAAATTAGGGTTTCTCACTAAAATAATTAAAATTCAAAAGGTCAAATTGTAATTTTTAGGGTATCATAGTACAATTACTAAAAATTTAAAGTTATAATTTAAATAAACTATATTTAAACCCAATAAATAAATTTAGTCCAATCATTTTTTTAGATAAAGAAGCTCAACTATCATGATCTTACTCACATTCATTTAATCTAGATATTGAAGGCTTAATACTAAATTTGATACTTTTAAGTGTCGTATTATGTATTATATGGACACTGATACGTTAAAGTCGTAACCTCACCAATTTATCCCTAACACTACTGTAGCAGAGGTGAGAGAGTTTCGTTCCACAAGAAAGGGAGTGATTTCAAGAATTCAAGTTATTGCTACAACAGTTGTCACAAAATTGAGATTATAGGAACAAGAAGTAAAAATAGCAAGAACAATAGGTAAAATGTGAAAATGAGTAGGAAGTGGATGTCTTAGGGTTCTTTCACCGGATGATTTCCCTTCAGACAACTCGCGCAATGCAATTGACAAGCATGCAAAATCAGAGGGGACCTAGTTGCGTAGAATCCTAGCCTGCAGCTCGCATGTCGACCGCACTGCACTCTACACTCCCTAACATCATTCTTTCCCATGGTGAGGCCTAAGAACGAAGGATTTGCATCGCAACGTCTCAACTCTATATGTCTAACTACTCTAGCATTCATTTCCTAAAATCTTCCTATGGCGAGGCCTGACTTAGGTCCTGTAGCCTTCGTTAGCAACAAAGAGCCTATTTTCACTTTATCATAATGTTTTGAGTGATCTCAAACCGGCATGGCGACCGTATCTCAGAACACGAACAAGAAAAGCAAGTGAAAGGACTCAATATTTCATACTTCCAGTTCTCATTTCATGCATTCTCACGAATATTAGTGAATCTAACCTCAACTCAGCATATCCACCGCAATTAAAGTTCAATTCAGATAATACACCTTCATGAAACTTAAACAAATTCATGAACATAACAGAGTATGATTTCAATTCTTCATAGAATATGTCAATCGCATAGCATCGAGTCATCTAAATTACGCATTCATCCATTTCTAACCCTAGAACATCACAAGTTTAGCCGAAAAACTTCATTCTCATCTCATAATCGCTAAAATGCAACATTAAACAATTCATCTCCACTAAATTGGTAGAATTTACCGATTGAGTTGCTGAGAATTGTTGAATGCTTCATTAATTGAAAATCAAATTGCAGTAATTGGTCCAAAGGTTCATTCAGAATCAAAAATGGAGACCAAATTCTAGTGAGAGAAAATCTAGAGAGAGAAAGTTAGAGAGATAAAATTCCGGCTCAGGTCTCCAAGTCCAAAAAGACCAAAAGTCCCTACAACTATGACAATATCCTATATTTATAGAGGATTAAAGCTTATCTGACACGCAACCATAAACTAAGTACTTAATTACAGAAATGCCACTGTAGGAGAAAACTGTCAAAAAATGCGCACGTGCACTTTGCCTCCACGTCAGCATCTAGTCCAGCGTCCTGCGCTTTTGAGCTAGCATCATCCACATTCTCACCTCACCTTTCATGCTCTTGAGCCAATCAATAACACAACTCCAAGACCTACACACGAAAAGGAGAGTAAAACACTTTGAAAAACTTTGAAGAAGAAATCACACACAAATACACGGTGCGACCACCCCTCACATAATCACACACAAACACACAAATAAAACCGTTGTGTTCTGTTTCTGTGTACTATTGTTATTATACGTGAAAATTGTACAAGGGTATGGGGGTGGGAATTGGGAATTGGGAATTGGGAATTGGGAATTGGAATAGGATATTATTGAGAGTTGATTCCTTTCCTGTGGATATTGGAAGAGGCTTCTGTTTTTAAAATATGAATTAAGTAAGGTTCCAGGATGTTTTGTTGATAAGATAGCCACACGGAATATACGCGGGGAATCGGGATATATATATGGTATGGCCATAATGGGCCCCACCCACCTTCATCCCATTTTAATTTATAGTTTTTTAAAAAAAAAGAAAAGAAAACCAACATCCGCTTTCTACTGCACTCATCCTTGCACATGCACTCCCTAAATGGACAATCTAATATACAAAGAAGAGGCAAAGAGTGTTTGTGGATTACTGATTACTCCTCTGGAATTGAGAGAGGAGCAGAAATGATGTTGTTCAAGTCCATACCAAGGCCGACACCACTTGTTCATCCATTGTCGAATCTTGATGGTCCAATGACGAGATCAAGGAACAAGAGGATGAAAGAGACGTTGCAAGCATTATTGACAACTCATTGTGAGGAATTGGACATTTTTGAAGAGCTTCATGATCCGGTCCAAACATCTTCCACCAATGGAGTTTTATGGAATATCTCTTCAATCCCAATTCATGAAGACGTTTCTAAGAGTTCTACATTGAAGCTTGAGGAAATTCCACCTTGAAGAGTATTCATGGATCAATCACATTGAAGACCAAGATGGCATGCTTGGGCTTTGCTTCAATGGATCATACCATTACCTATTTTAATTGATAGGATTTATTTGTGTTAATTAAGTCCAAACAAAATTAATGTGGGCTTTAATTAATTCATTTTTTTAATAAGTTGATTACTTAGCCCAATTATCTTGCATGATAATGGCAAGTAAAGAATTAGGAAACTTAAGAAGTCAATTCGATTTTTGCCTCTTAAAGGATAAAACCGTGTGCTTCAATATTTAGGAAACTAATCTTCTACTTTTTAGGAGAATAAGCGTGTCTTCTTTGAAGAAGCAAAACCGTGTTTTGCTTTGTCATATTTTAGGAAACTAAGTTTGTTATCTAGTTAGTTAGTTAGTTAAGAAGTCAAGTAGTACTTGGTTTCTATTAGGGTTTTTGTTTCCTTTTTGCTTAAGGATAGCCGAAACTACTCCTTATTTAAGAAAGGCTTTGTACGTTATTTTTGATATTTGAAATTTGATAATTTTAGCTTTGCTAAAGAATTTTGCAGCCGTGAAAAGTTGTGAAGAACGTGAGTAATTCAATTAAGATTAGTTGAATTTTCATAAGATCCGTGAGCCTAGAAGCTAAAACCTTTAGGTGAACTTACAAGTTCTTGATTTGAAGAACAAGTAAAACTGATTTGTTTAACTCTTGATTTACATGAGTTAGGACGAATCCTTTTGTTCAATATATGGGGGTTTGATTACTTCATATCATTGCTTTTCGTGTCAATATCTTTTATTTTCTGTTTGTTAATTCCGCATTGTCTTGTTGAGTTTGTTCTTGTTCGAAGTTTTGGTGAAACAACGATCCAAATGAGGTGGTTTTCGTGTGGTCTAGGGTTTCGATTCTTGACCATCCGTATCAATTAAATTAGGTAATGGCGTGATCCATTGAAGCAACGCCCAAGCATGCCATCTTGGTCTTCAATGTGATTGGTCCATGAATACTCTTCAAGGTGGAATTTCCTCAAGCTCCAATGTAAAACTCTTAGAAACTTCTTCATGAATTGTGATTGAAGAGATATTCTATAAAACTCCATTGGTGGAAGATGTTTGGACCGGATCATGAAGCTCTTCAAAAACATCCAATTCCTCACAATGAGTTGTCAATAATGCTTGCAACGCCACTTTCATCCTCTTGCTCCTTGATCTCGTCATTCGACCATCAAGTTTCGACAATGGATGAACAAGTGGAGTCGGCCTTGGCATGGACTCGGGCGGATTGCTATCAAATGGTAGACTCACAGTGACTTGTTTCACCACATTAAAAAATCGATCAAACTGAGGCCCTCTCTTTAGTGGTGGTTTCACTCTTTCTGGAAATGGAGGAGGAGGAGCGTATTTTGGGAAATTGTAAGGACTTGGTGGTCCTTTAACCTTTTTAGTCACCTCATTTCCTTTATTATCCTACACCTCTTCCTTCTCTGGTGCCATGGCCTCATGAGCACAATCTTTTTCAAGCCCAACTATATCCTAATTTTCAATTTCATTCATGTCACCTCTAGTAGTAGGCCTTTGCACTGGTTTACCACTCCTCAAAGTGATGGCATTACAAACCTCTTCACCCTTGGGATTCAGAATTGTATCACTCAGAAGAGATCCGTTTGCCCTATGATGAACTGTATTGGCAAGTTGCCCCAACTTCATTTCAATGTTTTTATGGTTGCATCGTGATGTTTCAGGCTAGTCACTAACCCAGCAAATTGTTGCTCACTTTTTTCCAGCTTATCCATAATACGATGGAACATATCTTCCATGGACGGCTTCCGTGGCTCTTGTGCCATTGATTGGTGCTCAAACCCAGGAGGTGGATTTGAAATCTTTCGTTCATCATTTCCTTGGAAGTATTGACCTCATTGGTTTTGATTTTGTTGTCCCCAATTGCTTTGGCCTCCACCATAAGGTCTACTACCACAAGAGTAAATGACAGAGTATTGTGGCTTGTTGTAGTTGCTAACATAATGCGATGACTCTGAAGTAATAGCACACTCATCCGTGTGATACTCTTCCTTGCACAAACCACAAGAGAGTACTGGAGCTTTGGCTTGTGTGGCCTTTAGTGTTTGCACTTGTTTTTGAAGGGCTTTAAATTTAGCAATGAGGGACGTTTCATCATCGAGATCCAAGACACCTCTTTGCTTCCTACTATGTGGCTTTCTAGTCTCGGGGAAAAGATATTCATCTTCAGCAATTTTCTCAAAAAGCTCCGTAACTTCTGGAACGCTTTTATCTTTTAAGGCTCTATTGGCACAAGTCTTAAAAAAGATGTCACAGCCATTGTGCCTCTAATAGACTTAAACCAGTGCTTTGCCTTGCCTCTCAAAGATAGAGGAAAAAGAATTTTATGAACTTGACTACGAGGCACTCTCTGTAGCTTGAAAGTACTGCAAAGGCCTAAAAACCAATCAAGATGTTCATTTGGATCCGCATTATCCAGTCCTTGAAAGAATTTCCCCTGAGTGATCATGGATACTATCTGTGTAGGAATATGATAGCTCTACACATCAATATCTTGTTGGTCAAAGCCATTCTCGAAGTTGATGGCATAGTGGTCACCAAATCTTGGGGTTCTTGCCCCTGGATTAGCCATTCTTTTCTCTCTCTCTGTTGATTCCTCAAGGTTCTCGCCAACTCTAGATCAAGTTGATATTTTGGTTCCCTTGCAGATCTAAGATATTTGGGCATACACAACCAATAATCCTGTAGAAATCACTCATGAACAAAGATAAGTGTTTCATAGTGGAGAAACACAGCAAATAGAGTAACAAGAATGTAAGATATAGACACACGAATACAGAACAAGAATAAAACAAAACAAGTAAATCAAGAAACTGTGTCGTTCCCAGCAGCGGCGCCTAAAAATTGATGCGTTTATTCACGCGTATGTTCACCAATTTATCTCTAACACTAGTGTAGTTGTTGTGAGAGGGTTTCGTTTCTCATGGAAGGGGGTGATTTCAAGTATTCAATATTTTGTCACAAAAACGAAATCTCCGAAACAAGTGATAACGACAACAAGAACAGAGAAAAAAGAAGTAAAGAGAATAACAATAACAGCAAATGCAATATGAAATCTAGTGTGGAGTAGCTGTCCTAGGTTCTTTTACCGGATGAATGCAATCCAGATAACTCGTGCAAGGCAATTGACACACATGTAAAATAGGAGAAGATCCTAATTCCCTAGAAACCTAGCATGTAGCCTGCATGGCGACCACACCACGCTCCAAGCTTCCTAACATCGCTCTGACCCATGATGAGGCCTGAGAGCGATGAATCTAAACCGCAATGTCTCAATTCTCAGTGTTTAACTACTCTAGCAAAAAATTCCTAAAAGCTTCCCATGGCGAGGCCTGAATTAGGTTCTAGTGTCTTCGTTAACAACAGAAAATTTCTTTGCCACTTTAACTTTAAGTTTTCGCGGTCTAAAATCAGCATAGCGACCATATTTTAGAAGACGAACATGCAAAACAAGTGCAAAGAATCTATAATTCATAACTCCAGTTCTCGTATCATGCATACTCAACAAATACTAATGAATCTCACTTCAATTTGGCATGGCGACCACAATCAAAGCTCAACTCACCGATACAGTATGAGAATTCATGAAATTTAACAAATTCACAAGCCGAAGAAGAGTATCATTTCATTGCTTATAGATTATGTCAATTGCGTAGCCCCAAGTCGTCTAATTATGCATTCATCCAATCCAAACCCTAGGACATCACGGAATTAGTCACATAACTCCATTCTCAACTTGCGATCGTTAAATTGCAACATGAAACAGTTTGTCTTCATTATATAGAAAGATTTTACCAATTGAATTGATTCAAACACGTCAAATTCCCAAGAGAAGCGTGAAATGCCTCCTCAATTGAGAATAGAGTTACAATGTTCGGTTCAAAGCCTCGATCGGAATCGAAAATGGAGTTGAATTTCGAGAGAGAAAGTTAGAGAAAGAAAATTCTCGCGCTCTTTAATTCTAAAATCTGGTAAAAATCTAGAAGTGTCGAATATCCCCAAAATAATGACAACTTCATATATATATAGAGGTCTAAATCTTCTTCTACACGCTAACGTAAAATGAGCACTAAATTGCAGAAATGCCATAAGAATGAACCATTGTCCAAAATAGTGCACGTGCACACATGCCATCTCAGCACAAAGTGTGACGCTCCACGCTTTTGAGCCAACCTTCACCACGCCTCTACTGTAGCAATCATGCTCCTGAGCCTCAAAAGAACACGTCTTCACCGCACTGCCTAAGACAAAGCAACATTAAAACACTTAGAAAAAATTTCTGAAACAACACATTCCACCTACACAGTTCCATGATGTGGCCGCACCTTGAAGGGTCTCCCACGGATGCGGCCGCACCATGAAGAATTTCCCACGCGCGGCTGCACCATGAAACCCTTCCACAGTACTGATTTTCATTGTGTTCTCTTGTGCTTACCGTGTGCTTTGTCTTATATATGTGTGGAAAGTGCCGACTGAACGTGTGCTTGTTGGTGCGGCAACAATATGTAGCACAATGGGATGTGTTATATGTGTGTGAAAAGTGCCAACTGAACGTGTGCTTGTTGGTGCGGCAACAATGTGTAGCACAATGGGATGTGCGTGGGCAGTGCAAATGAGTGAAAATGTAGTGCCGCAAGTGAGTGCATAATGTGCTCCTATGATGTGCATGTAGTGTGCAATTGGTTGGTGAATGCGTGCTAGCATGCTTGTAGTACGCGTCATATGCTACGGTGAATGTGTGCATTGTGATGTGCATTGTTGAGTGCATAGTAATGCAAGAGTGTGCAACGAAAGAGGTGCTCATGTGTGCATGCGTAGTGCATGTGGTGAATATGTGCACTTGGGCCATACTTCACGGTATATGTGTGCGTGCTAGAATTGTGTGCATGAAGTGTGCGTGAGTTGTGAGTGATGAGCTGCAGTGCAACTAGTGTATGCATGAGTGTGTGCATGGTGTGCGGTGGAATGTAGCAAGGCTTGCAAGCAAGGCAAGCGAGGCCCGTGCTGCAGATGTGTGCGTGCCGTGCAAACCTGTGCGACGGCTGGTGCAAGGGGTGCATGCATATGCGGTGTGAACATGTTTGTCGTGCGGCAAATGTGTGCCAATGCTTGTGCGGTTAGAGCTGCACGTGTGCCAATGCCTGTGCAGTGAGAGCCACACACATGTTACGTTCGTGCAGTGCAGGTAGCATGCATCATGCAGTGAGTGCGGTGCATGCATGGTGTGTGCAATGAGCAACAAGTGTATGCGATGAATGTGCAGGTACTCGGCAGCCGAAGACAAGTTTGTGCAACCAAAGTCCTTGCCTTATGTTGTGTCCTCGTGCATATACCTATGACCACGTGCACACACTAACACACGATTCTTATCCCTTTTAATCGAACAATCACCATACACAATTCATCACAAATGCTGCAAATTAACATACTATTTTGCACATAAAGCACTGGAACACAACAAAAGCCAAGTAAAACTACATTTACAAGTCAGTATAAAACTGACTTATCACACATTAATTTAATTACTTCTCACAATTAACTTAACTAGAAAATTCAAAGTAAAGAGAATCCTCTCCTCAGAAACACCTCTCACAAGCAATATAAAATCTCTTATCAGAAAATGAACCACGTAAAACAACCATATGTTTTATTTCAATTCTCAAAATATCAAATTGTATTATTCAATCAAAAATAGCCCTATTAATAGGATTAAAATGAAACCCTAAATTGCTAAGTAAGAAATCCTAAAACAAAGATATAGCAAACAAGGCTAAAGTTACACATTATCTTGGGCTCTAACAACTAAGAATCTCTATAAGAAAAACCCAAAACAAAACAAACAACTAAAACCTCTAAAAAAAAAAATTACAATTTTTATTCCATTACACCTAATCATTATGAAGCGAAGCTTATTCAACTAAAATAAAAAAAAAACTTCCTGAGCTCTACATAGCGATGCGTGATGTTTTGCTTCTCAAAGAAAAAGAACGTGCAACTCACGACATCTTTCATCGCAACAAGTGTGTTGCCTTGTCTATCTTTAATTTCCGACCTTCCAATGAATTATTCATTGTACACCTTTAGCTTGAGCACTTGGAACTCCTTGAATTTTGCATAGCTAAGTAAGAAATACTAAAACAAAACTACAGCAAACAAGGCTGAAGTTACATATTGTCTTGGGCCTAAACAACTAAGAATCTCTATAAGAAAAGACCAAAACAAAACAAACAACTAAAACCTCCAAAAATAAAAATTACAATTTTTATTCCATTACACCTCATTTTGACATGGAGCTTATTCAACTAAAATTTTAAAAAACTTCCCGAGCTCTACATAGCGATGTGTGATGTTGAAATTCGCAACGCAAAAGAACATGCCTTGCATCGCAACGCAATGTGCTTCCTTTTCTGTCTTCAATTTCCGACCTCAAAATGAATGATTCATTGTATATTATTAGCTTGAGCACTGGAACTCGTCGAATTTGCATATCAACATGATTTTAACACGATTTGCTATCATTCCTTCCCACCTGAAAAAGATTTTACCTCAAATCTTGTTTGTGGATAACAAGATAGCTCATTTCAAAAACTGTAAAATCATCAAGACAAAAATAAATAATATATGGCAATTCACACTCAAAATTTTTCTTTTCCTCTTGGCTTTATTCGAATACACTCTCCATATGAATTTTCCTAGTTGTATCAACAATGACTTCTTTTTCTTGCTTTTCATATTGTACAATATCATTATCACTCATATTACAATCATTAAAAGCAATAAAAGAACTCCTTCAAATTATTCTTCAAGTGTAGGAATAGGATTCACCACTTTCTCTAGAATTATCTTCATTTGTTATGATTCTTCTTCCACCAAAGGAACTTCAATTACCATGGTTGATTGAACTTCTTCAAAGAAAACGTTTTCAACAATAGTAACGTCATCAACATTATACCCATTGAGATCCATAAATTGAGCGACAACATCAAAGATAACCACAACTAAGTGATTAGAACATTCAAAATCATGATATTGGACTTCTTCAATTTGTGTAAAGCATCCCAAAATTCTCAATCAATTTCATTCCAAGTTTTAGGAAATTCAGCCCTTCCACTGAAATACCACAACATCACAAAACAAAAATCCTAAATATATCCACTTAATATATATATATATATGTATAACAAAATAAGTCTTTTGATCTTTTTCTATTCCCCACAAAATAAAAAAACAAAAACCAAAAGATATAATTGCTTGAAAGCACACAAAAAAATAATCTTAATGTGATAGGCTGCAAATATAAAAAAACTTGATAACTGAATTTTTTTAGGAAAATTGAAAAATCCAATTTTGAAATAACTCGATCTTTGATACCACTTGATACGGATCTTGTCACGCTCCTCACATAAATTGATGTGTTGGTTGCAGAATACACAAAATTGGAGATATTCATAACCAAAAGCCGATGGATTAACAATCTATCTCTATAGATTGGCAATGAAGCACGTTTATTTAATTGTTCATCACAATTAACTTAACTAGAAAAGTCAAGGTAAAGAGAATCTCCTCCTCAAGTAAACCTCTCATAAGAAAGAGGAAATCCCTTCTCATGAAATCAAACCCACGTAAAACAATTCTATCTTCTATTTCAATTATCAAAATCTCAATTTGTATTATTCAATAAAAACAGGCCTACAAATAGGGTTATAATGAAATCTTAAATTGCTAAGCAAAAAAGATTAAAACAAAACCCTCACCAACAAGGCTAAAGTTCAACATTATGTTGGGCCCTAATAACTAAGGAACTCTAAACAAAACAACCAACTAAAACCTCTAAAAATAAAATTTTCAATTTTTATTCTGTCACATCTCAACGTCGCGACACGGGATGCTCGGCATCATGACGTTGATCTTATTGAGCTAAAATAAAAAACTTCCAAAGCTCTCCAAAGAGACATGCAATGTTGTACTCGTGACGCAGACAAATGTTGCAATGCACGACATCGAACTTCACGACGCAGCGCGCTACCTGCATCTGACTTCAATTTTTGTCTTCTAAATGAATGATTCATTGTCCACTATTCACTTGAGCACCTAGAACACATTAGATTTCACAAAGTAACATGATTTGCTATCACTATTTAGATGTTAAACCAATATTTAATTTATTCTTTTCTCTCATAAAAATGATTTATGCTTTTCATTTACATTTTGAAGTGTTTCGTGATTATCCGATTAGGATGAAATATGTTGTAATAGTAACGTAACACATTTATATAATTGGGTTAGTTACCAAGAACTCTCATGTGGTTTGCCAAATTTTTCTCACTACAAGAAAAATGGCCTTTGGTGACTGAGATCTTAATGACAATAAACTTTTGGTCACCAAAGAGTACCTTTTACTAACCAAAAAATGTTCAGTCACTAAATTTTGGTAACAACTAAAAATTTGGTGACCAAAATAAAAATTCGTCAACATTTGGTCACTAAACCCTTCGGTGACCAAAGTTGGTGACGAAAAAATGTTTAGTCAATAAAACTTGGGTACAAAACCTTTGGTGACCAAAAAAGTGGTCTCCAATATGAAAATATTTGGTGACGATTTTTTTTGTCAAAATGTTTTGCTATCTTGGACTGTTTTTTCTATTTCCACATGGTCCCTGTTGTGTTTTGGTATCCAAATGGAAGGAAATAAGCCTATGGCTTGCCCAGCATCAAGCTACTGCAGCAGCTTCAAAATCGCAATTGCTAAGTGATGTTGCCTTGACTGAAAGCTTTCAATCTAAAGCCTTTGTACCCTTCTATCTGATGAAGAATGCTACTGATGCTTTAGTTGAAGTTCTGTTGCTGCCACCATTTTCTCTTCTATTTGGAGCTCAAGTTATTCTATTAAAATTTTGTAGTCTTTCAATTTTATCTCCCTGCCATAAAGCTGTAATGCCACTATTTTGTTGTCTCAGTAAAGAGGGATTTTTTTGTCATTCCTTGTGATCGAAGGAGCCTTTTGTACTATAGCCTATTCATAGGATTCCATGTAAATGGAGGAAGTACTCCGCATTTAATTTTTGTGTACACCATTGATTCCTCTTCCATTAGGCCTTTGGCATGTAAATGGAAGTGGATTCAAACGGCTAAGAAATGTAAGGATGGCTTTTTGGTATGTCCTCCATCCACCAAGTTATGAAATAAATAGGGAGTGGCGCCCCACCTCAAAAAGAGGTTCTGTAAACTAAAAAAAACGTCATAGGGAAAAGGAGATTTCCACAACTTTTGAATATTTTTGTGACAAGAAAATAACAGGTCAATAAAAGTCTTTCAATAAATACCCAAGGTGACCAGAAAAGTGGTCACAAATTATTAATAGAATTAATTTGTTGTTTATCATATAAACTTAGTAAGTAGGTTAAATAATAAGTGACTACTAAAATGACAAAATAGTTAACTTTTGGGTGTTATTTAGGGAAAGTTTTGTATTTGAATATGCCGTGCTACATTATGATATATAAAATAAATATTTCAATAAAAGTTATTGTCTTGATAAAATTAATAAAATGCTACAAATTAAATTAATGTCGTAATTGGTGAAGTGGCAAGTTTATTAAGTTTGAAGGCTATGGTCACATGTTCAAATCTCTCTATATCCAAATCCTATTTTTTTGGGGAATTAAGGAGAAATTATACTTTGGTACGTCAAATTTATATCTCTTTAATTAGATCTCTAATACTTAAATAACAAAAATAGTCTTATAAATTTGAATTGGGGGATTTAACAAGAAATTGTACTTTAGTCTCTCAAATTTATATCGCTTCAATTAGATCTATAATTAAATTAAAAAATAGCCTTATAAATTTCAATTGATCTTAATTTAAAGAAATTAAATCTTTATTAAAACAACAAAAATACAAAGGGGTTTTTAACAAGAAATTGCACTTTGATCCCTCAAATTTATAAAATTGAGTTATATCTCTAATTAAATAATAAAATGGCCATATAAATTCGAATTAAATTAATTTAGCCCGACTTGCTAACTCTGTACAAGCCTGAGATGTTCGGTATGCTGTTGCAACCATTGTCATCTAATGGAGAACAGTCATCATATGAACTTGTAATTTATTTTATTGTTGTTTATAATATGTTGTCTTTCATATTATTTGAGATCTAACTTTCTATGTTGTCTTTCATATTATTTGAGATCTAACTTTCTAACTATCTAACTTTTATTTTCTGTCATTTACTTTTATGTCTTTTAATTTCTGTTATCTAACTTAATACCGATCTTCTAACTATTCAGTGGCAGTCCGACTGCGACCCACTTTCCTTTCTGTAATTTTAATTTCAATTTCCTCCCCTGGGGCCTAACTCTCAGAAAAGAAAGTGGGTCGCAGTCGGACTGCCACTAAATTGTTAGAAGATCAGTGATAAGTTAGATAACAGAAATTAAAAGAGATGAAAGACAACAAATTATAAACAACAATAAAATAAATTACAAGTACATATAATTAAGGATCTTACACAAGATTGGTCCTTAATCAATCCAAATCCAAATGGTCTTAAGCTAAGGGATTCAAGCAAAGATTTCCTTGCAAACGTTCCAAAGCTTAGGAAGTCTTGCTAACCAAAAGAAGAGATGAAGAGAAAAGATAAGGAAGAAAGAAAGAAAGTAAAGAGAAGGGAGAGCAAACTTGCTTAGAGAGAGAAAGAGTCTAGTGTTTTAGATGAGAGTCCAAAATTTGCCCTCCTTGCTGCTGGAAAAGGGGTATTTATACTGCTTTTCCCATTTTTTTTCTACACTATTACAGTCAAAGTCTAGTCTTCATTTATTATGGTATTTGGGAAAATATACCATAACAATCATCCTCATTTTGATGTGGGTCAATTAGCAAGTCTTCCTCGTCAGTTCCCGAGATTGGGCTTGCATATGCTAGGCCTGTGTTTGAGGTACTGGACTCATTTTTTGTAGAACTGCTAGCTTGTTTGAATTGGGCTAACAAATTCTCAAGTTGTTTGACATAGTCATCTTTGTTGGAAATTGCTGCCAATTTGGAAGCCGTAAGCGATTTCTGCTGAAGAAATTGGCATATCTTTGGATCTGCTGATGGGAGAAATTGTGGATTCTTTTGAAACCATGCATCAATTTTTTGAGGATGCACACACTCAATGACGAAATCTTTCCACCACTTTGTATAACTGATAAGTTGGTTTTATACCAAATTATATGTGAAATATCACTTAGCTTTTGCCTTGTTTTTCATGCAATAGTGTAATGTTATGTGACATTTTGTGCATTTGTGTGTTTGACAACTTTAGAGTGCTAAAATGAAGAAAAATGCCAAGAATGTGGATAAAATGAGGCAATTGTGTGTTTGATGTTAAATGATAAGGAATTAATTTAAGAGGGCTTGAATGGTGTGTGAGAATTTGAGGAAAACCCAAATATGTCTAGTTTGCTTAGTTTGGAGTTGGGCAGATTTGGCAGTGCTATTTCATTAGAGTGCATCTTTCTCAATACTAATCCGAATGATGAGATCTTGGATGTTCTTGAAATCTCTTTGAGTGTACTTAAATTCGTATGTTTTAACTTTCTTCTAATTCTATGTGCAAGTATGAGAAAAGGGGGAATCTTTGTAATTGCTACTTCAGGTTTTCATCTTTGACTTCATGTTGCCACAATTTGGTAGATTGTTCATACCTTGAGCTACAGACGTCCAATTTTGATGATCCTTGAACCTATGGAAATCCAAGAGAAAGCTCTACAACTTTTATGTTTACAGCAAAGGCCAATTCGGAGGTGAAAAATCGACGAAACTACGCCACGAAGTCTCGCCGGTTTCACAAGATGAGACAGCGAAGCTTCGTGGCGAAGTTTCGCCATGTAAATTATCTGTCTGCCACAGTTTAGTGTTTTGGTCATAACGTCCTCGTCCCAACTTCAAATTGGGTGATTCAAAAGGCTATGGAAATCGGAGACATGGGGCTACAACTTTTGTGTTTTTAAGTTTGTCCAAAATCACAACGCATCAGGGCTATATTTTGGTTGGAAGTTGCTGCACAGTCACACTCACCTTGCTGCACACTCACACACACTTCGTCGCACACATCACCACACTTCGTCGCATGAGCATGCAACGAGCTCATGCGACGAACTCTCCCATTCCACACACAGATTTCACTCATTCTTTGCATACACCTTCCTAGTCTTGATGCATATGTTCATGCATGTTTTGGGAGCTTATGTTTCATTGTTTCTTTACAACATTAGTAACTTCATGATAGTATACATTTCCTACATTTTGCAATCCATGATTTGAGAATGGTTTCTTATGAAGTGTTGTACATTTCAAGATTGAAGAATGAATTAGGTATTTGCTAAGGCATTCATCAAAGTTCATTCATCACTTTGTGTGATCATGTTTCATGAACTGTCATTTTCATCTTATTGTATGTCACTAGTATACACATTTCATTTGCATTCACCTTTCCTCCATATCATGATTCATTATTTTCTAGTTCCATTTCCACTTCACAACAAGCAAGCATAACTCATTACATTCACATTCACTCACAACTCAAGAAAGCACAACACACACTTACACTTGCACAAAGTGGCGAGACTTCTCCACGAAGTCTCGCCAGTTTCGCAAGTTGTGAGGGCGAGACTTCGTGGAGAAGTCTCGCCACTTTTTCTTATGTGAGGGCGAGACTTCGTGGAGAAGTCTCGCCACCTTGAGTGTGTGTGTTTTGTGTGTTTGTTGTGTTTTGTATTGGTTTCGAGAAATTCTCTAAGTATGGATTTTGTTTTTCTTGTGCAGGTAGGTGTGTTGGCGTGTTTCTTGAAGGCTAGAAGACGTGGTTGCTATATTGGCGTTGTCTTTCTGTACGAATTGATTACAGTGGCATATTTGTAATATCTTAGTTATTTTACGTTAGCGTACTGTTTACGTTTTGTAACCTCTATATATAGAGGATTAGTTAACATTTTTAGGGGGAACATTTTTCAGATTGGGAACATTATAGACTTGTAACAGATTTTTGAACTAGAGAGAGAGAGTTAGGATTTTCTCTCTCTAGATTTTTAGCTCCGTTTTCAATTTTGACCGCAATTCTGTACTGGTGATTACATATTGAACTCAATTGAAGATGCAATTGACATTCCTATGCACTTTAAACGGTGAAATCTTTCAATTTGATGGAATTGAATTGTCTAATACTGGAATTTGATGAATACGAGTTGAATGTGGAATTTTCTGGCTAATTGTGTGATATCTTAGGGTTCCAAATAGATGAAAACATGATTTAGAAGGTTTGATGCTATGTAATTGACGTAGTTGATGAAGATTGTAATCGAACTTGAATTTATTACTAGAAATCTATTGAATTTCATATCTCTGAACTAATATTGAATGGATCGAGCTTCGATTGTGGTCGCCATGCTAAGTTGAGGATTGATTCACCTATATTAGTGAAGATGCTTGAGATGAGAACTAAAGTGTGATTGTCTGAGTCTTTACACTTGCTTTATATGATTATTTCATTTCTGAGATTCAGGCCTCGCCATGGGAAGTTTCGATGTAATGAAACATTAGGAAAAAGTGTTAAAGAAGCTCTTTGAGTTAATAAAAGAAGACATTCAAACTTAGGTCGGGCCTCGCCATGGGATTTCCTAGGATTTGCATGTTAGAGTAGTCAGCTTGGAGAGTTGAGACGTTGCGGAGTGAATTCCATCATTCTCAGGCCTCGCCATGGGAGAGAATGGTGTTAGGAAGTGTAGGGAGTGGTGTGGTCCCCATGCTAACCACAAGCTAGGCTTCCAGGCAAGTTAGGTCTCCTTGAGTTTTGCTTGTTCGTCAATTGCATGGCATTGATCGGCTAGATTTGTGTTCATCCGACACAAGGACCCTAGGATATCTGTTTATACTTGTTTGTTGCTTCCTTTTATTCCTTTGTTCTTGTTCCCTTTTGTGTGGACATTTCATTCTATTTTGTGACTTGCTACTGTGACAATTCTTAGAACAATTCTTGAATTCTTGAGACCATCCCCTTCCCTGTGGATACGATCCCTCTCACTACTACTACATTAGTAGTTTTAGGGTTAAATTGTGCTGATACGACTACACGCACCAATTTTTGGCGCCGTTGCCGGGGAAGGCACGGTTTCTTGAATTTTTGATTTGCTCTGTTTTTTTTTGTGTAGATTAATAGTTCTGTGTTATTTTCTTTGTTTTCGTGTTTTGCTCTGTCTACTTTGGGTTACTTATGGTAAGTGCATGACAAAGGAACTCATTTAAAAGTGAAGATTGCACACCACAAGTAACCAAGCATGTCTAGATGGTATGAGGACTCTTTTGGTTCTTATCAGTTCACACAGCTAACACCTAGGCGATTTGAAAACTTCTCTCCACCACCATATGAAGAGTAATGGCAAAATCAAGTACAAAGCAACAACTCATATCACATTGGAACACAAAGACTCTCTGTGGAATACATGTTTTCTCAAATGTTGGAAAAACTTGATAGAGGCCTACAAAAGGGAGAGCAATGGCATAACCAACAACAAAGCAATGAGTGTTATCTCAGAGAAGAGGAAAAATGGAAGACATGTTGTCTCAAGTTTTGCAGAGACTTGATGCAGGTGCATTTTGTAAAACGCGGTTGACTTAAATGAAAGATGCGGTTCAAAGGCAACAAGAGAGACTTGATCAAATCAACGTGTTAATCAGTAACATATGGGAACAAATTGAGACACCAGCTCTAGATGCTCACTGCAACTCAGAAGGTACCTCTCTTTTCACTAAAACACCAACTCCTGAGGACAATCATTTTGATATGCATGCTAATGTTGATTGTGGCTTAAAGTGTCCAAGGGAGATGGAGTCTACAAGTTTTGGGGATAATGTACATGAATGCTATGTTGCTGATTCTTTTGTGCATGAATATTTGAACTCTTATGATGAGGATGATTCTTTGGTGCATGAACAAAGTGAGCTACCAATTCAATATGCACAATGCTATCCACACACACCTTTAATTGCTCAAATACCAACTCCTGAGGAATATCATTTTGAAATACAAGCTAATGATGAATGGAGTGAAACGAATTCTAGGGAGGTGGAATTCACAAATACTAAGGGTGTCTTACAAAAATGCATTATTGATGAAACTTTGTTACATGAGCCAAATTTTATTTGTTCCATGGAAAAAGATGTCTTCTATGATGAGGAGGATGACTTCTAAGATGAGCTTGATAGTGATGACTCTAGTGTTCTAAGTTGCCATGTTACTAAGCTGGAAAGTGTGTCTAAAGCTGAGTTTTGCAATAATTTTATAGAGTTCCATGAGCCAAATGATGTCGATAGCCATTCATTAGATGTTTCTCCTCTTGATAGCTTTGTGAATTATATAGAGACACTTCTTGAGGATCAATGTGATATCATGAATGAAGATAATGTTGCAATTGCTAATGAGAATGTCAACACATTGCTTGGAACTCTTGTTGAGGCACCAATTCTTGAAATGGTCAATGAATCTAAACGTCTAAATGATGATTCACAAGAAGTGCAGAGTGAGATACTCTTGTTAATTGATGATAATGCTCGTTGTGTTGTTGAGAAAGAAAAGACTCAAGAATTTTCCCATGTTAGTCTAGATGATGAAGATGTGAGAATTTATAACGAAATTGCTAAAATGGTGGAAAATTGCTTTGTAGATGGATCAATTTTTGAACTTACTAAAGGTTTTGAACTTACTGATACGTTTGTTGAGACCATGTATGTACAAGCCTTGGTTAAGACTTGCAGGGTTGGAGAGCTTAGTGTGGTGGAAGAAGTGAATGAGTTACCTTCAATTGGAGAGCCTATTATGGTGGAAGAAGTAAAAGAGCCTATTCTGGTGGAGGAAGTGAACCAGGTGCCTCTTATGAGGGAACCTCAACCTTTGGTTGAGCTGTACATGGTTGAAGAGCCTAGTATGGTAGGTGAAGTAAAGGACACGCCTACAATAGGGGAGTTTCAGTGGTTCAAAGTTAAATTTGTGGAGGTTGCTTCCCATGTGCATGAGATTAAGCACCTATTTGCCACTATTTTACAAGTGCCCTACAGGATGAGGAAAAAGAGTGATTATGAAATATCTTTCTACTGGTACAGAGAGGGTTATTCCGATTCTTGAAGAAGAACATTTCATGAATAAAGTCTAGCTGGAGACTATTGAAATCCAGAACTACTTCTTTGTCATATTAAATTAAATACAGTCTTTTGGTTTGGTTGATCTTTACGTTTCTTGCATTTTGTTATGTTTACCAAAACTACTCATGTTGTAGGGGCATGCAACTGGAGGAAGCTGCAAGTGAAATAGGCATGCACATATGAGGCTAAGTGTAGGGGGGTGGAGTCATGGACCACTCCCGCAATGCACACGATCACTTTATTTTACATTTTAAGCATGAATTGTGCATGTTCCACTAAGTGTTGTTAGTTGCATATTTTTACACCACCATGATCCCTAGTCATAGTGCGACACTTTACTTGCATGCTACTTCTATGTCCTGTTTACCTGGCACCAACATGTAGTGTAAGCAAACATTGGAATTCAAGCAATATCAGGGAGCTCCTAAACTTATCTTTACTTTACATTGAGGACAACGTAAGTTTTAAGTGTGGGGGAGTGAATGTTCGTTATGGTTTGTGTCTCTTTGACTTTATATGCTCACTTTACTTTCTTTCATGAATGAAATTTTTTGTGCTATGTGATTCAAAGCATGCTACTTTTTAGTTTTCTTATGTTATTTTGAGCTTTTGCATATTATGCCCTGTATATGTCGTGTTTTGCATTTTTTGTGCCAATTTTACATTTCTTTTTTCAAAATTGTGAACTTTTTGTGAATAAGTGATGGTGTTGAACACAAGTTATGTGTAGTTGACATTTTTCTGGAAGAACTTGTCTATCTATGGAAAGTGCCATTAGCACTAGAGTTGGATGTGTGTTTCAAAACTTAATAAAAATGCTTAGTAGTAATGAATAGTTCAATGCTAAATGGTAGGAGTTAAAAAACTAGTGGGAAAGTTTGAGCTTTAACATAGTTGTTTTCAAGCACAAAAAGGGCGTACATACATGGATTGTTGAACTAATATGAAAAGGCAAGACATAGAGAATTTGTTTGAAAATTTTGATGAATAAGTCGAGTAATCCTTGGAAACCTGTTGTGACATTTAGGCACCAGGGAAGTGATTTGGACAAAAAGCAGGTTATGCCAATATGAAATGTGCTGGATGCTAAATGCGTCGACAATATTCCAAAAGCACACAATTATGAACCACTCCTCTGCGGGACTGCTCAATTACACTAAGTGTACATTTGAAGAGAATAATCCACATGAGTGGGGATGGAATTCAAGAGCCATAAAACCCGAGACAATATTTGGAAGGGCCAAGGAGTACCCCAGTGTAATAATGTCATGTGCAAAACGAAGGTAAAGCACTAAAGGATGACAACCTGGGGGAATGAGTGGTAAGAAACGAGGGCAACCAATGATCCTTAATATGGTGCATTTATGTCTATTCAGTGTTTACAAGTTGAGGACTTGGAGGGAACTAATAATAAGATCTTTGCATTCTCTACTATTGCTTTGATCATAAGTGAGACATGAGCTGTATGTAAGCCTTAGCACACCACTCACACATCTATGTTAGAGCTTCAAATGAGTACAGCTTGGTTTTATGATTGCCATGAAGAATTGAGCATATCCGTAGCATTAAAGTACAATTGGTTAAATAAGAAATGTGCACATCCAATAATAGTGTGCAATGTGCTTGAAGTGGATAGTTAGGTTTTTCTACAAGAGAGTCCACTATGTAGAGTTGTGTGTTATGTGTTGGTGAATTGTTGTGACCGTGCTGGGTTGAGCAGGAGTTGTGTAAGTGTGTTGTGCTGTAGGTGCATTGTTATGATCTTGCTTGTGGGCAAGCAAGAGTTCAAGTGTGGGGGAAATTGATAAGTTGGTTTTATACCAACTTATATGTGATATATCACTTAGCTTTTGCCTTGTTTTCATGCAATAGTGTAATGTTATGTGACATTTTGTGCATTTGTGTGGTTGACAACTTTAGAGTGCTAAAATGAAGAAAAATGCCAAGAATGTGGATAAAATGAGGCAACTGTGTGTTTGATGTTAAATGATAAGGAATTAGTTTAAGAGGGCTTGAATGGTGTGAGAATTTGAGGAAAACCTAAATATGTCTAGTTTGCTTAGTTTGGAGTTGGGCAGATTTGGTAGTGCTATTTCATTTGAGTGTATCTTTCTCAATACTAATCGAAATGATGATTTCGTGGATGTTCTAGAAAGCTCTTTGAGTGTATTTAAATTCTTATGTTTTAATTTGCTTCTAAGTCTGCGTGAAAGTATGAGAAATGGGGGAAGCTTTACAATTGCTACTTCAGGTTTTCATCTTTGACTTCATATTGCCACAGTTTGGTAGATTATTCATAACTTGAGCTACAGACCTCCAATTTTGATGATGCATGAACCTATGGAAAGCCAAGAGAAATCTCTACAACTTTTATGTTTACTGAAAAGGCCAATTCTGTCACGCCCCAAATCCAACATGGCACGGCCACACTCTTGGAAACCGACTCCAAAAGCGCAAAGCCTCCTGTTCACAAATTTACTGTACCAACAATATATGTATATACACATATACCTTAGACCACACATTACCTAATAACCATATGTACAACTTATAATCCACATCTCCAACTTATAAGATTCAAACCTATACACACCACATCTTATGATAGACAATATGTACATTTTCCAATCCATGTCGCCACGACAAGTATTCAAACCTATATGCTTATAATATGAACATATTTATCCAACAAAACATTGTATATACAACTTATAACCAATTGATTTCATTTAGGATCACAACTATACATTTCATTCAAAATCATTTACTAACAGTATACATCAACATCAAAACCAAATGTTCCAATATCGTCTTATCCAAAATATCTATTACAATTTCCTATTATCTATACATAACTACCATGTCCACAAAATAGCTCTCTACACTTCAAGGCGTCCACATACTCTGTACATAAAATCTTAGAATCTGTAAAAATAACAATATAGGTGGTATGAGCATACACTATGCCCAGTAAGTAGTCGAGATATTCCTCTATTGGATTGAGCACGTTATATACATAATATACTTTCGCAAAACATTATTCCACACATAAAAATCATCTTTAGAAGATATTGCAGAACAAACACACATATATACATATATAGCAAGTGGCATCATCATTTAATCAATAACACTCACAACTACATTAAGTAATTGTTATCATTTAAACTCATGAATAGGTCAAGTTACTCTTGGTACACTGGATCCAGTCCTGACTGTTTATCCCGTCAGGTAGGCCAATACAATAGGTTCCTAGCTGTTTGTCCCGCTAGGTAGGCCAATACAATAAGTTTGGAACATGTTCCTACCAATAGTTCCATGAAACATTCATGAGTTCATAACAATTCCAATTCATTTAAATCATTCATACAATGCTTCACTTTCACAAAAGCCACTGCATACATTTCATAATCAACAAAATCATAATCATATTCATACTCAATCCATTTAATATAATAACATATCAAGTTCAAAAACAATACGTTTCACCAAAAGCTTATAAAAACATAAAGGAATATCATAACCACTTACCTTAAGTCATCCTCCAAAATAGCACCTGATTCTAAGATTTCCACCACTTAATCGAATCACTTTCCTATAAAACATACACATATAACAAAAGAATAATAAAAATTGAGTCTAATAACTCTTAGACATCAATCTTAATCTAAGAATACTTCATTTCCCTAAAATTCCATAACTCATTAATATGTGATTCTCATAAACTTTCTTCAATGGAATATCCTCACAATTTGGCTTAAATCTATCAATTCATATTCTAAACCTAATCAAATGAATATTACAATCCTTATATAGGTGTTCTTGAACTTATGGACTTGAAACCCATTTCATATTTCAACGAAGTTTCAAACTCTCACTAATATAGAACACTATATAAAGACATGAACATGGATACATAACTAGATAGATTCCTTACCTTATCAATAGTGAAGTTGGAGTGAGAATCGGTTCCCTAGTTAAGATGGTGAAATAGGGAAAATATGAATAAGGGAAGAAGGAGAAAAATTGAGGAAAAAGAATGAGAACCCAATTTTGACAAAGATGGGTTTTAAGACCAAGTTTTTCAATTTTTCAAAATAACCCCTATAGTTTTACTTATTTATTGATTGGCCCTTAATAAAATTCACCAGTATTACAAATTCGGAGGAGAAAAATCGACGAGACTTCGCCACGAAGTCTCGCCGGTTTCACAAGATGAGAGAGCGAAGCTTCGTGGCGAAGTCTCGCCATGTAAATGTCTGTCTGCCACGATTTAGTGTTTTGGTCATAACTTCCTCGTCCCAACTTCAAATTGGGTGATTCAAAAGGCTATGGAAAGCGAGATAAGGGGCTACAACTTTTGTGATTTACATTTTTCCAAAATCGCAACGCATCAGGGCTATAATTTGGTTGGAAATTGCTGCACACTCACACTCACCTTGCTGCACACTCACACACACTTCGTCGCACACACCACCACACTTCGTCGCATGAGCATGCAACTAGCTCATGCGACGTACTCTCATCAGCAGCACACTTCGTTGCATGAGCTCATGCGACGAACCCTCCCATTCCACACACAGATTTCACTCCTTCTTTGCATACACCTTCCTAGTCTTGATGCATATGTTCATGCATGTTTTGTGAGCTTATGTTTCGTTGTTTATTTACAACATTAGTAACTTCATGATAGAATACATTTCCTACATTTTGCAATCCATGATTTGAGAATGGTTTCTTATGAAGTGTTGTACATTTCAAGATTGAAGAATGAATTGGGTAATTGCTAAGGCATTCATCAACGTTCATTCATCACTTAGTGTGATCATGTTTCATGAACTCTCATTTTCATCTTATTGTATGTCACTAGTATACACATTTCATTTGCATTCACCATTCCTCCATATCATGATTCATTATTTTCTAGTTCCATTTCCACTTCACAACAAGCTAGCATAACACATTACATTCACATTCACTCACAACTCAAGAAAGCACAATGCCCACTCACACTTGCACAAAGTGGCGAGACTTCTTGGTTTCGCAAGTTGTGAGGGCGAGAATTCGGGAAGAAGTCTCGCGTCACTTTTTCTTATGTGAGGGCGAGACTTACTGGAGAAGTCTCGCCACCTTGAGTGTGTGCATTTTGTGTGTTTGTTTTGTTTTGTATTGGTTTCGAGAAATTCTCTAAGTATGGATTTTGTTCTTCTTGTGCAGGTAGGTGTGTTGACGTGTTCCTTGAAGGCTAGAAGACGTGGTTGCTATATTGGCTTTGTCTTTCTGTACGAATTGATTATAGTGGCATATTTGTAATATCTTAGTTATTTTACGTTAGCGTACTGTTTACGTTTGTAACCTCTATATATAGAGGATTAGTTAACATTTTTAGGGGGGAACATTTTTTAGATTGTGAACATTCTAGACTTGATAACAGATTTTTGAACTAGAGAGAGAAAGTTTCTCTCTCTAACTTTCTCTCTCTAGGATTTTCTTTCTCTAGATTTTTAGCTCCGTTTTTCAATTCCGATCGCAATTCTATACTGGTGAATTACATATTTGAATTCAATCGAAGATGCATTTGTCATTCTTCTGCAATTTAAACGGTAAAATCTTTCAATTTGATGGAATTGAATTGTCTAATACTGGAATTTGTTGAATACGAGTTGAATGTGGAATTTTCTGGCTAATTGTGAGATATCTTAGGGTTCCAAATGGATGAAACCATGATTTAGAAGGTTTGATGCTATCTAATTGACGTAGTTGATGAAGATTGAAATCGCACTTGAATTTATTACTAGAAATCTGTTGAATTTCATATCTCTGCACTAATATTGAATGGATCGAGCTTCGATTGTGGTCGCCATGCTAAATTGAGGATTGATTCACCTATATTAGTGAAGATGCATGAGATGAAAACTAAAGTGTGATTGACTGAGTCTTTACACTTGCTTTATATGATTATTTCATTTCTGAGATTCAGGCATCTCCATGGGAAGTTTCGATGTAATGAAACATTACGAAAAAGTGTTAAAAAAGCTCTCTGAGTTAATAAACGAAGACATTCAACCTTAGGTCGGTCCTTGCCATGGGATTTCCTAGGATTTGCATGTTAGAGTAGTTAGCTTGGAGAGTTGAGACGTTGCGGAGTGAATTCCATCTTTCTCAGGCCTTGCCACGGGAAAGAATGGTGTTAGGAAGTGTAGGGAGTGGTGTGGTCGCCGTGTTAACCACAAGCTTGGCTTCCAGGCAAGTTAGGTCTCCTTGAGTTTTGCTTGTTCGTCAATTGCGTAGCATTGATTGGCGAGGTTTGTGTTCATCTGACACAAGTACCCTAGGATATCTGTTTATACTTGTTTGTTGCTTCCTTTTATTCCTTTGTTCTTGTTCCCTTTTGTGAGGACATTTTATTCTATTTTGTGACTTGCTACTGTGACAATTCTTAGAACAATTCTTGAATTCTTGAGACCATCCCCTTCCCCGTGGATACGATCCCTCTCACTACTACTGCATTAGTAGTTTTAGGGTTAAATTGTGCTGATACGACTACACGCACCAATAACCTTGTCGGATTAATAGTGGAGGAAATTTGGTCTCTTGCTTAGAAAATTCAAAACTTCAAAGCATAAATCCATGATAAAGAAAAAATTGAATAGAAATGCAACAATACTGGAACATGCATTTCAGTGGTTGTAAATTTTTGTGAAAAATTTTGTAAACCCAACTTAACATCTGCTGGAAAGAATTTGTGCATTTTGTCCAAAACAATTCCACCATTGTATGAACCAGATAGGAAAATTGTATTTGGTTCCTTTTTTAAATAAAAAAAACCAGGAGTAATTGTTTACTTGGTTTTGTTTTGAAAAGGTATTGAACTAAGCTTGTCTATAATCCCAATATGTAAATCCTCGGAGAGAAAAAGGTTGTGAAAAATTTCTAGGTATGTTCAAATTGGTTCCCTAATTGATGGTTTAAGGATTCTTAAGGATTTGGGCGGTTGAATGAGTAATCAAGGTTCTATCCTTTTGGTCAATGTATTGCTTCAGAGCAATAGATTTCAGTATCTACAATAATAAACTCATAGAAATTTGGCTTTTGTTTGGTGTTTGCTCAATAAAATTTGAAGTGTTTGGAAGAATAGACTCTGCTACTTTGTTTGGGTTATTTACAAAGAAATCAGGTTCTGTTTGACAAACAAAAGCATGGGTTTGATGTTTAAAATATTCATGATTTGAAAACTATTTTTTGCAAAACATTTTTTGAATTTTGTTTTGTATTTGTGGAGCTGGATGCCGCCACATTTGTATAATTAGTAGGGCTTACGACCACTACGCTGTTTGAGGGGATTTCACTAGTTGAAATCCAACTGATGTAGCCCATTTATGTATAGTCTCCAATTCAACCTTTTCATCTCCTTCTACATTTCGGCCCAAACTTTTGGGTTGATGATTGAAATGGGTAAGTTTGAAGTCTCTGTTTTTATGGTTTCCAACTGAATTTGGGCTCAAAGCATATCTTTGAGTTGTTTGCTCTGCAGATACTATGCAGGGGTTTGTTTTGAAGATGAAGCCTCATTTGGTTTGTTTGGTATAATGCGTTGAGGCATTGGAGGTGGGGGTTCTTCCTTCTTCTTTCTGGACGGCATTATCTACCCGTAAGAATTCACCGAGTAAAAAAGTCAGGCAAAGAATTTGTTTCTCCTTTAACTATTCAATATCAAAGTCAAAAACATATAAAATAGCTTGCCATCTTGCAAAAATTTGTTTAGAAGCAAGATTTTTAACAATTTTTTTCAAAACGTCTTTTACAGATTTACAATCTATTCTAACAAGAAATTTTTGGTTAAGCAGATCAGATTAAAATTTTGAAATACACAAAATAATAGCTAACATTCTTTTTTAAAATAATAGCCAATGTTTAGAAGTAAAGGCAACAACTCTTTCTTTGTTGTCTTGTACTTGTTTAAGTATCCCGCATACACCCAGATCAGATGTATTAGTTTCAATGATTCTTTAGAAGACTTGGGTTTGGCAGAATTAAACAAGGCAGAGCCTTGACTTGGGCTTTCACCCTTCTTACCGCCTCTGTATAGACATTAGTCCATAGTTGGGTTGACTTCTTTAACCTGTCATGCAAAGGTTTAATAATACTTAGCTAATTCAGGAATAAAATCAGCTATATAGTTCAAACATCCTAGAAACCTTTGTAGTTGTTGTTTTTCCAGAATTTGGTTAGGGAACCTATCTGCAAACTGGATAGATCTTTCTATAGGAATAATTGTTCCTAAGTGGATATAATGTCGTAGGGACCAAATTTTAGTCTGGAATAGACTAATCTTCTTTTTTTATACAACTAGACCATTTTCTTTAACAACCTGCAAGAAGATGTTGAGATGTTTAAAATGTTGATCTATATTGTTAGAAAAAAATTAGGACATCATCTATGTAAACAATAGCAAAGTTTAAATAAGGATTAAATATGTCATTCATAATACTTGGAAATTCTGAAGGAGCATTTTTTAAGCCAAAAGGAATAACGTTCAATTCATAATGACCAAAAGGCACCGTAAAAGCCGTCTTGTACCTGTCAGCCGGGTTAATCTGAATTTGCCAAAATTCAGATTTCATATCAAATTTAGAGAATACCTTTGCCGTGTTAAGCCTTTGCAAAAGATCTCTTTTATTTGGAATTGGATACCTGATCCACTGGAGGGCTTCATTTAAAGCCTTATAGTTTATTACCAATCTGGGCACTCCTCTTTCAATTTCTGATCTTTTGTTTACATAGAATGCCGGGCAACTCCATTGAGACTGGCTTGGCCTGATGATCTGTTATTTCAGGAGATCATTTATTTTTGTTTTGCAATGTTCCAGAAGCTCTTGATTCATCTGGATTGGTCTTGTTTTGGTTGGGATATTTATCTCTTTGAAATCCTTTTTATAAGGGAGATAAACAGTGTGTTGCTTTCTTTTCCAGAAAGTAGTCGGCATTTCAGCACAAACTTGCTGCTCAATTTTCTCCTGTATCCCCTTAATTCTACTCTGAATCATTGGTTGAACTAATTGTGCTTCGATCCTTTTGAATTCAATTTCTTCTTTCAAGAAATTAATCTGTCTAATCTTGTTGGACAAAGGGTTCAACTCCTTGTGTATTGGAGGCCTGGTAAAAGGAAGAAGAACATTTTCCCCCATATTTTGTGGCAAAATCCCTTCAAATGTTGTCATATAAGGCATCAATTGTATAATAAAATCCGTACCCAAAATAACTGGATGAGTAAGATTTTTAGCCAACAGGAATGATACCTTAACTGCTGCTGAAGAAAATGTTACATCAACATCAGTAAGTTTATAGGATATGTTGAGCTTAGACCCGTTTGCTGAACGAATACCTTCTTTAGTTTTCTCGAGGAATTTTTACGGAATGACACCTTCATCAATGCAGCTAAGATCAGCTCCCGTATCCCATAATACTGCTGTTTCTAATACAAAGTTATTTTGTACCACCAATTTAATCCTAACAATCATGTCTCCTAAAAGTGATAGCATAAAAAATCTTTGGAGTTTCAATATTTGAGGAGTTTAAGGGTTCAAGGAATTGCTCAACTTCTGCTTCTTCTTCCTTAGCCTTACCCTTATTTGTTTGTGCTAATTCTTCAGTCAGATTCTGCAAAACTAATTGGTCAAGCTCTTGCCGAGCTTCGATTTCTCTGACTTCTATTTTGAGCTTTGCAACTTTAGTTTCTAGGTCTTGTACAGTTATCTGTTTGGAAGATTTTTGAGGAAACTTGTTCAAGATGTTTGCAAGGTTATAGGTGTTGTGTACCTTTGGGTGGTTTGCAGGATGGTTACTTCTGAATTCAGAAGTGGATGGTGGATCACTGGCTTCCTTCTTGAACTGGCTTAGATAGTATTTTTTCTTATCTGGATCCTCCAAATTATCTACCATTTCAAGAAGCAAGTCCTGTTCTTTGGTTAAGACATTAATAACCGGATCTTCTGGATGTAGATCATCATTTGAAGTAGAACTATCAATATCATCATTTTCTATTTGGTTAATATGATTATCTTCACTATAACCTGATTCCTCATCTTCCGTTTCGGCTAGAAGGTTTGATATTTGATTCAGGATATTGTCATCTATTTCTAATTCTGAATTCGTCTCTTGAGACGACAATATTTTGCTATATGTCCTGGTTTATGACATTTGTTACAAATGATGTTTAGCAATGCTAGTCTTGGAGGTTGGTATGGTTTAGGTTGTGGATTGACTGGCTGTGGCAAAGCTTTTGGTTGTCTATATGGAAGTCTTCATTTGGGAAAATGGTTGGTATATCTGGGTTTGGATATTTGTTTATGATGTTTTGGTTTCTGGGTTTGGCTACAACTGGGAAGTCCAAATTGCTCACAGAAAGAATCAAGATCCTTTCTCCTCTGTGCTCTATCTTTGGCCAGTTGTCAGAGCATTTTGTCTTGCCTGCAGATTCGCAAGGCAACTTGTTGGATCTGTGTTGTCAATTGACCATATGTAATTTGTTCATATAGAACTACTCCATTATATGTGTTTCTGAGTTCTTCTTGAACAATATCCCTTAATGATTTTGGAAGTCCATCCAGAAATTTCTCCTTCCAATATGCCTGGTTACCATCGGGTCTGGCATATATCCGAGTAAAGAAGGTGTCTTTGTACCATCGAAAGTTAGATAGATTTTTGCACTTCAGATTGTTCAGTAATTCTGATGATCGATCTCTGAATATACCTGGATCACCAATGAAAGTTTTGGCAATAGTAAATATCAAAGTAGATACAGCATCAGAGATAGTATCACAGTATTGTAGAATTGGTTCACCTTGATTATCAGTCTTAACTGAGTGCATGATGCTTTGTCTGTCTTTCTCAGTGAGATGTTCATCCCACCATCCTTTTAATTGCCCTGTAAAACCAGCAACTAAAATATGTACTGCCAATTTATCTGTACAAGCCTGAGATGTTCAGTATTTATTTGCAACAATTGTCATCTGCTGGAGAACAGTCATCATATTATACTCAGTTTGTCCATATATGTTCCATTCATAGATGTTGTTGGCATTATAACTATTTTGGAGGATATTAGGCCTTTCTTCTACTACAATATCTGGATAAGTTTCTCTGGGATAGTACAACTTCTGAGGTCTTTTCAAGTTTGATAGTTGCTTATCACCGAATGAATTTCGATGTCTTAGTTTAGCAATCTCAGCTGCTGGAGATTCTGGTTATGACTATTCTTCCTCTGTCATTTTTCCTTTATCCAAGACACACATGCCTTGATTCACAGAAGCTGAGACTAAGGCTGGGTCACTGGATTTTTTTTTAGATTTTGGGGTAGTAAAGGTTTCTTCAATCTTTGCTATCCTTTTTTCTAATTCTGTCAAAGGTTTCTTTACCAATTGGTTGGCTATTTTGGATGGTATTTCATGTGGTTTAAAGAGGGGTCTATTTGAGAATGTATCTGACACATGAGTAGAAGAAGATCATGGTTCCAGATTATACCATCAAAACTGTTGAACAAGCTGTCAATCTAAACAATGATTATGAAAACATCAAATTATTGTCTAGAAAAATGATAGAAAAACATCGGCAAAAATATAATTATTTGCATTTTGAACTAGTTCAAGTTGCTGCAAAACCTCTAAATAGAGAATGATTAGATACATCTTCACTTCTTTGTTTAAGAGATTGTAGATTCTTGAAGTTTGATGACTCTTTGCTATGAATGGTTGAAACTAGCTTATGTGAAGGACCTGTCTATTTTGATTATTTTCCAAACTTTACTGTTTCTTTACAGGATAGAAATATACTTGATGCTTTAACTTTAAATGTTAAAGTTGCAAACTTTAAAGCTGAAAATGGAACACTTCCTGTAACAATCTTATTTAGAATTCAATAGAAGGCCATGAATTCTGCTTTTAATACAGGAGCAGTAACTGCTTCTAAAAAAGGTGAAACAGTCATGTTTAAAACAGATTTGACTAAGTCTAGGCTATCTACCCTAGAAACATAAAATGGAGTCAAGTAACCTTGCCTGAAATTTGGTTTTTGCCAAAAACAAATCCTACAGTACCAGTTCAAAACACAGCAGTATAAAGTATCAAATAGTTTCCTAGTGGAGGAGTCCAAATCACTTTTGATAGGACCCAAAGTCTTAAGATTACGAGAAACATTAGCAGCCAGAGCCCTAGAATGTCTTTTGAAGCCCAGTCCTCTAGGCTGCCACCAAGATCTTCTACATCTTCTGTTGACACTCGTATTCACGGTCTAGATAACCTTTCTAGGTCACCTACATATTCTATTATGACAGATAATGTAGAAGAAAAATTTGGTGAATTAAGGATGCTTAAGCTAGACTTTACAATAGATAAAGAAAAACTTAGAAAAGAATTTTATAGTAAAGAAAACCAAGACAAAAGAAAATGGTTTTTTGAAAACTATAAGATTGAAAGCAGAAAAATAATACAAGAAAAGTATTATGATTTCTTAATAATACATGAGTTGCATTTAGCATTCTTTGCATGGTTTGAGCATTATGCAACTAACAATTGTATAGATTATCCTTTTTCGGAAGAAAAAGAGATTTGTGTTATAAAGACTTGGCAGGTTATTGATGGTGAAACAGTAAGGTCAAAACTTCCACCATCATCATCATTCATAATTTCATACAAGTTGGTAGAGATTAAAGCAATTCCTTTTAAATGTAAGGAAGCAAAAGATGCAGATCTAGTAAATGCAAGAGACATTCAAAGCATTTACGAACAAAACAATTACACCAACAAATACCTTCAAGCTATGGGAGAATATCTCCTTACAAAACCTATTCAAACAAGTTCTACTCATATGTCAGATACCTTCTCAAACAGACCCCTCTTTAAACCACATGAAATACCATCCAAAATAGCCAACCAATTGGTAAAGAAACCTTTGACAGAATTAGAAAAAAGGATAGCAAAGATTTAAGAAACCTTTACTACCCCAAAATCTAAACAAAAATCCAGTGACCCAGCATTAGCCTCAGCTTCTGTGAATCAAGGCATGAGTGTCTTGGATAAAGGAGAAATGACAGAGGAAGAACAGTCGCAACCAGAATCTCCAGCAGCTCAGATTGCTAAACTAAGACATCGAAGTTCACTCGGTGACAAGCAACTGTCAAACTAGAAAAGGCCTCAGAAGTTGTACTATCCCATAGCAACTTATCAAGATATGGTAGTAGAAGAAAGGCCTAATATCCTCCAAAAGAGTTATAATGCCAACAATATCTATGAATGGAACATAGATGGACAAACTAAGTATAATATGATGACTATTCTCCAGCAGATGACAATGGTTGCAACAGCATACAGAACATCTCAGGCTTGTACAGATCAATTGGTAGCACATATTTTAGTTGCTGGTTTTACAGGACAATTAAAAGGATGGTGGGATGAATATCTCACTTAGAAAGATAGACAAAGCATCATGCACTGAGTTAAGACTGATGATCAAGGCGAACCAATTCTACAATACGGTGATACTATCTCTGATGTTGTATCTACTTTGATACTTACTATTGCCAAAACTTTCATTAGTGATCCAGGTATATTCAGAGATCGATCATCCGAATTACTGAACAATCTGAAGTGCAAAAATCTATCTAACTTCCGATGGTAAAAAGACTCCTTTACTCGGATATATACAAGACCCAATGGTAACCAGGCATATTGGAAGGAGAAATTTCCGGATGGACTTCCAAAATCATTAAGGGATATGGTTCAAGAAGAACTCGGAAACACATATAATGGAGTAGTTCCATTTGAACAAATTACATATCGTCAATTGACAACACAGATCCAACAGGTTGCCTTGCGAATCTGCAGGCAAGACAAAATGCTCCGACAACTGGCCATAGACAGAGCATAGAAGAGAAAGGATCTTGGTTCTTTCTGTGAGCAGTTTGGACTTCCCAGTTGTAGCCAAACTCGGAAACCAAAACATCATAAACACATATCCAAACCCAGATATACCAAACATTTTCCCAAACGAAGACTTCCATATAGACAACCAAAAGCTTTGCCACAGCTAGTCAACCCACAGCCTAAACCATACCAACCTCCAAGACTAGCCTTGCCAAACATCATTTGTCACAAATGTCATAAACCAGGACATATAGCAAAATATTGCTGTCTCAGGAGATGAATTCAGAATTTAGAAATAGATGACAACATCCTGAATCAGATATCATGCACTCTGTTAAGACTGATGATCAAGGCGAACCAATTCTACAAGACGGTGATACTATCTCTGATGCTGTATCTATTTTGATATTTACTATTGCCAAAACTTTCATTGGTGATCCACGTATATTCAGAGATCGATCATCAGAATTACTGAACAATCTGAAGTGCAAAAATCTATCTGACTTCTGATGGTACAAAGACACCTTCTTTACTCGAATATATGCCAGACCCTATGGTAACCAGGCATATTAGAAGGAGAAATTTCTGGATGGACTTCCAAAATCATTAAGGGATATGGTTCAAGAACTCAGAAACACATATAATGGAGTAGTTACATATGAACAAATTACATATGGTCAATTGACAATACATATCCAACAGGTTGCCTTGCGAATCTGCAGGCAAGACAAAATGCTCTGACAACTGGCCAAAGACAGAGCACAGAGGAGAAAGGATCTTGGTTCTTTCTATGAGCAGTTTGGATTTCCCAGTTGTAGCCAAACCCAGAAACCAAACCATCATAAAAACATATCCAAACGCAGATATACCAAACATTTTCCTAAACGAAGACTTCCATATAGACAACCAAAAGCTTTGCCACAGCCAGTCAATCCACAGCCTAAACCATACCAACCTCCAAGACTAGCCTTGCCAAACTTCATTTGTCACAAATGTCATAAACCAGGACATATAGCAAAATATTACCGTTTCAGGAGACGAATTTAGAATTTAGAAATAGATGATAATATCCTGAATCAGATATCAAATCTTCTAGCCAAAACAAAAGATGAGGAATCAGGTTATAGTGAAGACAATCATATTAACCAATTAGAAGATGATGATATTGATAGTTCTATTTCTAGTGATGATCTACATCTAGAAGATCCGGTTATTAATGTCTTAACCAAAGAACATGACTTGCTTCTTGAAATGATAGATAATTTTGAGGATCGAGATTAGAAAAAATACTATGTTAGCAAGTTCAAGAAGGCAGCCAGTGATCAACCATCCACATATGAATTCAGAAGTAACCATCCTGCAAACCACCCAATGGTACTCAACACCTATAACCTTACAAACATCTTGAACAAGTTTCCGAAAAAATCCTCCAAACAGATAACTGTACAAGACCTAGAAACTGAAGTTGCAAAGCTCAAAATAGAAGTCAGAGAAATCAAAGCTCTGCAGGAGCTTGACCAATTAGTTTTGCAGAATCTTACTGAACAATTAGCACAAAAAAATAAGGGTAAGGCCAAGGAAGAAGAAGCAGAAGTTGAGCAATTCCTTGAACCCTTAAACTCTTCAAATACTGAAACTCCAAAGATTTTGTCTAATGTTGAGGTAAAATTTTCTTCAGCAGCAGTTAAGGTATCATTCCTGTTGGCTAAAAATCTTACTCATCTAGTTATTTTGGGTACGAATTTTACTATACAATTGATGCCTTATATGACAACATTTGAAGGGATTTTGCCACAAAATCTGGGGAAAATGTTCTTCTTCATTTTACCAGGCCTCCAGTACACAAGGAGTTGAACCCTTAGTCCAACAAGATTAGACAAATTAATTTCTTGAAAGAAGAAATTGAATTCAAAAGGATCAAAGCACAATTAGCTCAAACAATGATTCAGAATAGAATCAAGGGGATACAGCAGAAAATTGAGCAGCAAGTTTGTGCTAAAGTGCCGACTGCTTTCTGAAAAAGAAAGCAACGCACTGTTTATCTCCCTCATAAAAAGGATTTCAAAGAGATAAATATCCCAACCAAAGCAAGACCGATCAAGATGAATCAAGAGCTTCTGGAACATTGCAAAACAGAAATAAATGATCTTCTGAAAAAACAAATCATCAGGCCAAGCCAGTCTCCATAGAGTTGCCCAGCATTCTATGTAAACAAAAGCTCATAAATTGAAAAAGGAGTGCCCTAATTGGTAATAGACTATAAGGCTTTAAATGAAGCCTTCCAGTTGATCAGGTATCCAAATCCAAATAAAAGAGATCATTTGCAAAAGCTTAACACGGCAAAGGTATTCTCTAAATTTGATACGAAATCTGGATTTTGGCCAATTCAGATTAACCCGGCTGATAGGTACAAGACGGCTTTTACGGTGCCTTTTGGTCAATATGAATGGAACGTTATGCCTTTTGGCTTAAAAAATACTCCATCAGAATTTCAAAGGATTATGAATGAGATATTTAATCTTTATTCAAACTTTGCTATTGTTTACATAGATGATGTCCTAATTTTTTTCTAACAACATAGAACAACATTTTAAACATCTTAACATCTTCTTGCAGGTTTTTTTTTTATTTGGCATAACCACTTTTTGAGGTGGGTCGACACTCCCTATTTATATCATAACTTGGTGGACGGAGGATATACCCAAAAGCCATCCTTACATGTCTTGACCTCTTGAATTGGCTTCCATTTACAAACCATAGGTCTAATGGAAGAAAATTCAAGGGTATATACAAAAGTAAATATGGAGTAATTCCTTCATTTACATAGAAACATAGTAATGTTCTATTGTACAAAAATCTCCATTTATCACAAAGAGTGACAAACAATCCCTTCTTATTGGGATGATCTAGCATATCTACCTTAGCCCTTAAGCTGAAATAACAATCTAAATTCACACAAGAGAGGGTTCTTTAGAAGATTTCAAGCAGCTGCATTCCAAGAGATACGATGCTGGTCCATTCCTTTTGAGTCATGGGCCAATAGGTCCTCCTGAAGTCAGCTAGTAGGCATTGTTTGTCATGTTCAAGATTCAGAATTTTGTTTGCCAGGAAACAGTCTTCTAGTCCCTGCTGTATGTGGTTACTGATTCTGGCTTCGTTTTGTTCCTCATCCTTCATGTTAACTACAATACCACCAGCAAGCCAAAACAAGCAATAGAAAGCAAGTTTGAGAGACAAGAGACAAAACAGCCCTAACATCAGCAGGCTGGGGTCTCGATTGGCAAAGGCAATCAGTCCTAACATCAGCAGACTGAGGCATAAATAGTTACCTGTCCTGACACTTACCTGATGAAGTTGTGTATTCCTTTGCTTCATGTGCTATGATGTGAGGGGTTTGCTGCCTATCCATTTTGAGTTGTGAAGGAAGGGAAGATAGTGCTTCAGATCTTTGTAGTGCTGCCAAAGTCCTAGCGGGCAGGTTGGCTTCTTTTTGCACTATTTTCAGGGTAGCATTGTTGGTTATAAATTCAGTGAAACTTGTGAGCTGCCTGTCTCCCCATGCTCTACTGCCTTGGATAATCATTTTTGAGTCTGATTCCAGGATAATACCTTGTCCATAGAGTTCCATAGTAGTAGAGAGAAAGCTATGAGCTGCTAGAGTTTCCACTTGCACTCTTGACAAGGAAGGGGTAAACAGTAATATAGGTAGGGGCCCCAATAGCTGTCCCTTATAATCTCTGATCACGCCCCCCGCTCTCCAGTGCTCACCCACTTTTGCATCAGCAAAATTAAGTTTCAATGCATCAGTGTCCGGAGGTTCCCATTTAATATATTTGAGAGTCAATTTCTTCCTTGTTTTCTGGCAAGTGTCCCAAAAAGGGGACCATTGAAGATCCTGGAATTGTACACCTATGAATTTTAAGTTCATGAGTTCCTTGATAGATCTGAAAATTTTCCCAACCAGAAGTTCTTCATTTGGTGGTCCTTTTTCAAAAGTAATGGTATTTCTAGCCTTCCACATCCACCAGACTATAAGAGAAGGGCATATAATGGAGATAAACCTCTTGACTTCAGAAATGTGATTGTGATTTTGCCACCAGAAATTCAGAGTAGAAATAAAGCAGTTTGAGTGTTTTAGGATCCCCACTTCTGCTGCAAAAATTCTCCATATTCTCTTGGCAAAGGGGCAGGCTACTAGAAGGTGGTTCACTGTTTCCCCATCAGCTAGGCACCAAGGGCATGGAAAGGGGCCCACAATGCCTACCTTGTGAAGGTTTGTCCCTAATGGGACTTATTTCTGATGAATCTCAGCATTAAGAAAGATATCTTTGTGGGAAGTGCAGAGTTCCATATAAAGGAAGTGTGAGAGCATAGTGGAGGGTTCCCGTACTTAACCAGCTGGTAAGCTGAGCTAAGTTGAAAGTTTCCATTCAGTGTGGGGGTCCAGATCATCATGTCCTCCCTATCTCTGTTGAAAGGAACCGAGCTGAATATGTTTCTAGGCCATTGAGGAATGAGTTGTCTGATTTTGTTCCAATCCCAATCTGATATTTCCATGACTTCAGAAACCATTAGTGAGCCTTGGCATTCAAGTAGATATGCTAGTTTACCTTATGAACTCCACTTGTCATGAAATAGACTGATATTCCCTTCCCCTACCATGAATTGTATATGTTCCTCAGCTTTAGGGGCAGCAGCCAGAAGTCTTTTCCATGTTTGAGAATCACCTCTACGAGGGCTGATTTGGGAAGGATGTTTGGTGCCACAATACTTTGACCACATAAAGGTAGCCCATAAGGACTTTTTTGTTCAGAATCTCCACCATAATTTGAGATTCTGAGTTGAGATAATATTATTGAGATCTCGAAAGCCTACTCCTCATTCCTCTTGTGAATAGCACAGCTCCTTCCAGCTGATCCAGTGTCTCTTAGCTCTTTTCTCCATAGAAGACCACAAAAAGTTGGAGAGCATGGATTCAATCTGATTGACTACCCTCTTGGGGGGGGGGGGTTCAGGCTCATAGTCAAATAGATGGGGATTGATGCTAGCATACTTTTGATTAAGGTTATTCTACCACCTAGTGACAAAAACTTGGTGCTCCAACTGCCTATAGTGTGACTGATTTTGTCTATTAGAGGGGAGTAATAGGAAGCTGGGATTTTCTTGAAATGGAGAGGGATACCTAAGTAGGTAGAAGGGAGGGGGCCCCTAGCATATCTTGTAATCCTACCAATATAGTGCTTCCTAGTTGGAGGCATCCTATTGTGGACTATATAGGAACTTTTGGCCACATTAATCTTCTGCCCCGAAGTAGACTCATAGTGTTTGAGTTTAGAGACAATGGATTTAACAGCTTGAGGGAGTGCAGATGAAAAGATTATCAGGTCATCAGCAAAGGCTAAATGAGTTATTCTAGGACAGCCTCTAGGGACAGTAAAATCCCATCTTTTATCTACCTCTTGGTTTAGAACTCTAGACAGATATTCAGAGCTAATCACAAAAAGTAAAGGGGATATAGGATCCCCTTGTCTTAGCCCTCTAGTGGCTCTAAACCAACCCTTACTTGTTCCATTAATGAGAATCGAAAACCAAGTGTTTGAGATCAATCTCCACATCATGTCAATCCAGGTTTCTCCAAACCCCAACAATCTCAAAATCTGGAGTAAAAAGGGCCAAATATACCCTATCATACGCTTTTCCATGTCTATTTTGAGGGCTACATTACCTTCTTTGCTCTTCCTATTAAGATGAGATCTCATTTCATTAGCTAGAAGATAGTTATCAGTAATTAGTCTTCTAGTTACAAATCCACTTTGGTTTTCCGAGATTATCCTAGGGAGGACTGGAGCTAATCTAATAGCTAGCATCTTAGACACTATTTTGTTAAGGAAATTGCAGAGACTTATAGGTCTAAAGTGCTTAAAGGACTGGGGGTTAGGCTGTTTTGGGATTAAGGAAATGGATGTAGCAGTCATGGCCTGATTTAGCTCTGCTCCATTCATGTAAGATTGATCTGCCCTCAGAAGATCCATGTTTATGATTTCCCAAGCCAGAACATAAAAAAGGCCAGGGAAGCCATCAGGCCCTGGTGCACTGGTTTGGTTCATACTGAAAACAGTCCTTTTGAGTTCCTCCAAGTCTGGATTTCTAGTCAGTTCTAGTCTATCCTGTTCAGTCAGAACTTCAGGTAGTAAGGAGGGATCCACATGTGAGTTCACCTGATCTGAAGTGTACAAAGCAGAGAAGAACTGGACAGCTGCATCTGCTATCTCATCTTCTCCCTCAACCCACTCTCCAGCCTGGTTTTGGATTGAGTGTATGTGGGATCGGGCATGTCTATTCTTCACATATGAGTGAAAAAATCTAGAATTCCTATCACCATCCTTTACCCACTTTAAATTAGCCTTTTGGGACCAGTAGTTTTCCTCCAAACTAAGGAAGTATTTGGCTTCAGCAGCTGCTTTGTTCAGGGTGGCTCTAGGGACAGGGAGGGTTTCATCCTCTACTTCTAATCTGTGTAATTCCTTCTCTGCCAATTCAGCCCTAGTGAAAATGTTCCCAAATGTAACTTTACTCCAGTCCCTTAGGGTTAATTTAACTAATTTAAGCTTTTCGGAAAAGATTCTGATGGGGCTTCCTACAATCTCGTTATCCCAAGCTTTCTGAATTGTAGGTATGCATTCTGAGTGGTTAGTCCATAAGGACTGAAACCTAAAGGGTTTTGCACCTCCTTTTCCTTTTTGAATGCTTAAAGCCAGCAGGGAGTGGTCAGATGGGTGTTTAGCAAGATGTCTCACACTAAGCTGGAGTCCACTATTCTGGAGGTTAGAATCAATCAAAGTTCTGTCTAGCTTTTTCCAAATCCTTGCCCTTCCTTCTCGGTTATTACACCATGTGAACCTAGAACCAGTCCCCTGAACTTTATATAGGTCCAAAGAAGTCATGAGCTCTCTCTAGCCTTCTTATTGTGAAAATTCTTCCCTCCCTTTTTCTCCTCCCTAGACTTAATACAATTCCAGTCCCCCCGAAGCAACCAAGGCATTTGGACCTGCATTCTATCTAAATTCTGCCAAAGAGGCTCTCTTTGTGCTTCAGAACACTTGGCATAGACATTAGTCATTAAAATTGGGTAGGTCAATTCAGGGTTGCAGATTTCTAAGGTAATGTGTTGCTCATGTACAGTTCTAAGGGTCCAAGAGAAAGGCTTCCTGATCATAATCCAAAGGGAGCTAGCCACATTGGAAATAGTAGTGTCAAACTTAAGTCTACGTTTATAAATATCTAGTTTAGAGGAATCCACAAAAGGTTCAGCTAACACTAGTAAGTTGCAATTATGACTGCTAAGGATTTTCTTCAACTTCTTGAAATTAGGTTTTCTGTTGATGCTCCTAATATTCCAATAAAGACAACTAATCATTAGAAACTGACTGGCTAGACCCAGTAAGTGCATTCCTATCTCTAAGTTCTCTTGAGGACTCGAACTTAGCCCAAGACTTTGGCTTTCTATTTCCCATTTGAGTACAATCAGTTCCAGAGTCCTTCTCCCCTTCCAAAGAGATATTTTTATTGGGGTCTCCATTGTTTCAGCAGCTTGAGATACCTATGCTATATCAAAGACAGAAACATTTGTTAAATGCTGAATAAATACATCACAGTATACATGTTCCTGTATTTCCTAGCAGACAGCAGCATCTTTCTGGGCTATTGATAGCTGGCACACCTGTTGGCTCTCTTGAGCACTTTTCTCTGGATTTTTCATCACAGTTGGTAAAGTGTCTGTCATGATCCTTACCTCCTGTTCCTCCAAATCCACAATGTCACCGAGGACTTCAAATCTATTACTACAATGCTTAAGGTTATGCTCAGGTGAATAGGAAACAGCATCTTCCTTATGTGGTGCAGGAATCTTATTTTCAATCTGAACTGGAGATGTTGCTAAAGGATTAGCACCTGCTAATACCACAGTTTCTGACGTTGGGGGGGCTCCCATAACACTCACATTAGCAACTAAATCATTTTCTTTAGAGACCCCTGAACCTTCTGGGACCTCCATTGTAGGATAGTATATTGGTAAACTGTTTGGATTCACTTCCTTACCTTTCCTCAATAGGGCACCTTCTTTATTTTCCTTTTCATTATCAATTGATTTCCTGGTTACCACAGTCCATTCCTTGGGATTTTTTGCAGCCGGGATGACTTTCTTAGGATCTTTGGAAACTGCAGGCTTCTGAAATTTCTTTTGAGTTTTTTGAGGATCACATTCCCTAATATTGTGCGCCCTAATTTAGAACACTTTGAGCAGTACTCAGGCCTTTCCTCAACCTCCAGAGTCTGCCATTTACCCTTTTCTTTGCTTCCTATCCAAATTCGATTAGGAACCAGCTTGGTGACATCCATTTCCATGCACACTCTGGCCTCACTAGGCCTGATTAGCTCCGAGGAAGCACCAGTAGCAGCGTCCATTTTCAGCGGTTGCCCTGCTGCAGACACCAAGTAGTATAATTTTTCCTTGGTACAGAGATGAACAGGGAGGGAAGGAAAACGAATCCATACAGGAACTATTGAGGGCTCCACTGCCGAATCAAAGCTTTTTGACCATTTGAAAATTCTTGCTTGAAACCCCTGAAAATACCAGATCTTCTTTGTCCAAAATCGCTGAAAGTCCTCTTCTTTATCAAATTTGAAGAAAACGTGTCGTTGGTCCTATAAACCAACTCTACATTCCCCTAAAAATCCAGCTGCTAGAATTTCCTTCCGAATTTGATTCATATTAGGTCTGCCCCAAGAAAATTTGCCGATTAGAGTCCATTGGAATTCTTGTGCCAAGCTATCCTCCTCTTCTTCAGTTATGTATAATGCTGGTTCGCCCTTGTAGCTTGACAGTGGTTGCTTGTGTTTGATAGAGGAGAAAGAGATACTTGAGTCCTTAGTCGATAGGTCAGATTTTGTAACTCCGGCGTAGGCGGCAGTGGTAGAGAGGGGCCAAGTAACTGTTACAGTTTATAACGGTACTGAAATGTTACTAACGGTTCTTTTTATTTTACCTCAGCTGACTTTTGGAGAGAGAATTGAAAGCAAATTTTGTAGAGAGAAGTGAGAGCACAAATCTTGCAGGTTGTTAAACAAAATTGTCTAGTTGTATCAAAAAAGAAGATTAGTCTATTCCAGACTAAAATTCGGTTCCTAGGGCATTATATCCACTTAGGAACAATTATTCCTATAGAAAGATCTATCCAGTTTGCAGATAGGTTCGTTGACCAATTTCTGGAAAAAAACAACTACAAAGGTTTCTAGGATGTTTGAACTATATAGCTGATTTTATTCCTGAATTAGCTAATATTATTAAACCTTTGCCTAACAGGTTAAAGAAGTCACCCCCACCATGGACTGATGTCAATACAGAGCCGGAAAGAAGGGTAAAAGCCCAAGTGAAGGCTCTGCCTTGTTTAATTCAGTCAAACCCAAGTCTTTTAAAGATCATTGAAAATGATGCATCTGATCTGGGTTATGGCGGAATACTTAAACAAGTACAAGACAAAAAAAAAGAGTTGTTTCCTTTTCTTCTAAACATTGGAATAGTGCCCAACAAAACTATTCCACAATAAAAAAAGAAATGTTAGCTATTGTTTTGTGTATTTCAAAATTTCAATATGATCTGCTTAATGAGAAATTTCTTGTTATAGTAGATTGTAAATCTGCAAAAGGCATTTTGAAAAAATATGTTAAAAACCTTGCTTCTAAACAAATTTTTGCAAGATGGCAAGCTATTTTATCTGTTTTTGACTTTGATATTGAATATATTAAAGGACAAACAAATTCTTTGCCTGACTTTTTGACTAATGAATTCTTGAAGGGTAGATAATGCCGCCCAGAAAGAAGAAGGAAGAACCCCCACCTCCAATGCATCAACGCATTATATCAAACAAACCAAATGAAGCTTTATCTTCAAAACAAACCCCTGCACAGATATATGCAGCCAAACAACCCAAAGACTATGCTTTGAGCCCAATTCAATTAGAAACCGTAAAAACAGAGACTTCAAACTTACCCATTTCAATCATCAACCCAAAAGTTTGGGCCGAAATGGTAGAAGAAGTTGAAAAGGTTGAATTGGAGACTATACAGAAATGGGCTGCCTCAGTTAGATTTCAACTAGTGAAATCCCCCCAAATAGCAGTAGTGGTCGCAAGCCCTACTAATTATACAAATGTGGTGGCATCCAGCTCCACAAATACAAAACAAATTTCAAAAAATGTTTTGCAAAAAACTGTTTCAAGATAAGAATATTTTAAATATCAAACATATGCTTTTGTTTGTCAAACATAACCTGATTTCATTGTAAA
The DNA here is from genome assembly GCA_016586305.1 of Ophiorrhiza pumila. NCBI lineage: Eukaryota > Viridiplantae > Streptophyta > Magnoliopsida > Gentianales > Rubiaceae > Ophiorrhiza > Ophiorrhiza pumila. Next base: position 15,578,535 of record BLIW01000007.1, on the reverse strand, counting down.
TGACCCAAACAAAGTAGCAGAGGCTATTCTTCCAAACACTTCAAATTTTATTGAGCAAACACCAAACAAGATCTGATGAGAATGAACCATGTCCATGTCGAAGGTGTCAAAGACAAATTTTATGTGCTGAAAGATTCTGCCACAGTTTGGTATTCTTGACATATCGCTTTCGATATAACTCGGAATTTAGTGATTCAAGAAGCCCTAGAACGATAAGAGATAGAGCTACAACCTTTATGTTTTATGTTTTGCGAGATTCGGAGTTATCATCGTCAAACGTGCATACAAAGTTGAGTGACGTGATTCTGGCAGATTACCGTCGCGAAGTCATGGACCTTTTGAAGACCAAGATGGCGTGCTTGGGCTTTTTACCATTTTGGATCACGCCATTTGAAGTAATTTAGGGTTTATTTTTAAGTTGTAATAATTAAGTCCATTAAACATTTAACTATAGGCTTAAGTCTTTATGTTTTAATTTTGGGCTAAGTAATTACTTGATCCAATTATCTTGCATGATAAAGGCAAGTAAAAGTTTAGAAAACTTAAGAAGTCAAATTGAGTGTTGCTTCTTCATAGTTTAAGAAAAAAAGGAAGCCAAAACGTGTTTGGCCACCTTTGTAAAACCGTGTGACCTAATCCTTATTAGAAAAGGATTAGTTTGTTAGTTGTTAGTTTCCAATTCCAATTTGGAAAGTTAGCTAGCTTAGAAGTCAAGTTGGAATTGACTTGAGTTAGGGTTTTCTTTCTTGTCAGAGCCAAATTTCTCCCTATAAAAGAAGGGCTCCTTTAACGTTTTTAATATGATGAATTTTGATAAAAATTTAGCTTTGCTAAAGTGTTTTTACAGCCTTGAGAAGTTGTGAAGCAAAACGTGAATTAATTCAATTAGGTTTAGTTGAGTTTTCATAAGAACCGTGAACCTAGAAGCTAAGACCTTTAGGTGAACTTACAAGTTCTTGATTCAAAGAACAAGCCAAACTAATTTGTTTAGCATATGAATTTTCATAGGTTGGCCGAATCCTTTTGATTCATACGTGGGGGTTTGATTACTTCATATCAAATCTTTTCGTGTCAATATCTTTTGTTTCTTGTTTGTCAATTTCCGCACCATTGTTTCATCTTGTTCTTGTTCGTGGCATTTGGTAAGCAACGGTCCAAAGGAAGTGGATTCGAGTTGTCTAAGGTGCTGCACCGTGATCATTCATATCAATTGGTATCAGAGCAATCCAGGTTGTTCATCAAAATTCAGGTTACATCTTCACGTTTCTTTATTTTCGATTTTTGCGTTTTCTTTGAGTCTCGATTCTTGCTGTTTTTCTTTTTGTTTGTTGCGTCGTTTTTCTGCAGTTTTCTTTGCGTCAATCATCCTGCTGTTTTTGTGTTTATTCTGCCATAAATTCGTTCATAAAATTCGTGCTCAATTCGCTTAGAAGAGTCTAGGGTTTTTGCGTCAAAATTTGTGTCTTGCCGAGTCTTGTTGTTTCCGTTTCTTTCTTGCTGTTTTGTGTCGTGTTTTGCTGCTGTTTTTTTCTTCATAATTCTGCATTGTTTTGTTCATCATCATAGTGTGGAATTCTTGAGTCATTATTGCTGTTTTCATGTCCAAATTTTTAGGGTTTGTCAAACTAGGGTTTTGAGTCAAGAATTAGGGTTTCTTAAAAACCCTAGTTTCGGTCAAATTGCATAACTCCCTCGTTTCTTATCCGAATTGCATTCTTTCTTCCGTGTTGTCTTCTTTATTGTCTCTATATCAAAGTGTGTTTTGATCAAACTTTTATCACACTTGAAAAAGATAAGTCCTTGAACACTTTCTTGAACTTCTTGATTTTTTTGAAAATCCAAAAGTGTCAAAATTTGAATCTAAAGCCATATTCTTGATCTTCTTGATAAATCTTGAATATTTTTTAATAGTGGCACATGCAAATTCATAATTCTTGGTGAGATATTAAAGTTTGAAAATTTTAAGGTTTTTAAGGTTAAGACAAAAGAAACAACATCCTTAAACCCTAATCCTAGGCTATTGTCTTCAAATCTTAAACCTAAGTACTTGTACTAGGTTTTTGTCTTAAAACCTTAAACATAGTATTTTCCTAGGTTCTTGTCCGAACCTTAACTGTTTTTGTTTGTCCAAGGTTTGTGTCCAAACCTTAAAAAGTTTGTTTTGTCCTAGGTTGTCCGGAAAAAAAGAGGCCGATCTATAAAAAAAGGGCCCAACTAAAAAAAAAAGGCTGACTTATAAAAAAAGGCCCAATACACAAAAATATATATATATATATATATATTTCGGACCTAGGATATTTATTCTCTGTTTTATTTAATTTAATTTATTTAAAGAACACATTGTTCTTAAGTTGTTTCTTGAAAACCACCTTGGATTAAAAGTGCCATAACTTTCTCAATACAACTCGGAATTAAGTGATTCAAATTGCATTTTCTTTGTCTTGAAATCTACTTTCTATTTCGCTTAGTTTCTGAGTTAAATCAAGTTATACCCACACGTGTTCTTAAATAATCTTGACGTGATTTTGTTAAAAACTTCTTTGGTTTTCACTTATGAAAATTTGTGGTGGAATTAATTGGTTGAGACTTGTTATTATCATTGAACCAGTAAGTTCCAAAGTTTTAGAGTATTAGTATAGGGTATACGTGAGAAAAGCTTTCATATTAAGAGAGGAGAGTACCTACTACCCCATATTGTGAGAACCCGTGAGGTATATTTCTATATATATATTTCTTGTGTTTTCTCTAACTTGCAGGTACAAATGGAGGGTGAGGAATCTACATCACCAAAGGTAGTGGACCAAAAGTTCACTAATGATGTCCTCTTTGACATGATCCGAAAACTTACACTCAAAGTTGATAGTTTGTCTTCACCACCACCTAAGGGTCCTAAATCCCGAAGAGTTGAGTTTGAGTCCGACAATGATTCTAGTCATGATGAGGAGGAGGAAGAGGAGGACACGAGTTCTTCTAAGAAAGGTGAGAGTCTAAGATTTCAATTGCTTCGGTTAAACTAACTATCAGAACTTTCCATGGTAAAGCAGATCCCGAGGCTTATTTTTATTGGGTTCGTGAGCTTGAGCACTTCTTTGAAGGCCATGATTACCCCGAAAAGGAAAAGTATCGACTTGCCTTTATGCACCTTAAGGATTATGCTAGTTTATGGTGGGATGAAGTTATGAGGTCTAGACGTCAAGTTGGTGAAAGGCCAATCAAGACTTGGAGCCAAATGAAGATGCTTATGAGTAAGAAATATGTTCCTTCTCAATACAACCGTGAATTGAACAGAAAATTGCACTCTCTTGTGCAAGGTAATAAATCGGTTGAGGAGTATTACCATGAGATGGAAGCTTTGATGATCAAGGCTAATGTGCATGACGATCCCGATTCCACTATAGAACGATTTTGAGAGGTATGCATTCTGATTTAGCATATCATGTGGATTTACAAAGTTATGTTGACATTAATGAGCTTGTGAACAAAGCTATTAAGATTGAGAGGCACATAAAAGGGAAGAATAAGTTTTCACAACCGCCACCACCATAGCAAAGAGATAAGAAGCCGAATGTTGTCCCTTTTTCTCCGTCCACAAAGCTGCGCCAATTCACCTCAAACCAGCCATCAAATGCATCTCACAACGCCCCAAAATCAGTCCCCAAAGCTGCTGATTCTGCCTCTAAACCGGCGTCAACTTCAGGACAAAGATTAAGGGATCAAAAAGAGAAAGAAAAGAGTGAGTTAGAAAAAGGATTGAAAGAAAAAGCTGAAAAAGAAAATCAAAAGAGTGATTTAGTTAGTATAGGCCGTGAGCAAAATAAGTGTAATAGAAAAAGTGAGAATGTAAGTTCATTTGAAGTTAAACAACCACGTCTTGTACTTATGAATTCTAGTGATCACAAATTACATTGTTTGCTGCCTAGTTCTTTTGTTTTGCAGGTTTTTGGAGTTTCTAAGTGCTTAATGGTGTTAGAAATAACTCATTATCAATTGGAAGGAGTCCAATCTGCCTTAGCTTGTTTTCCTCAAGGTAAGCAAGGTAAGTTAGGTAAGTATGAAAGCTTTATGGTTGATTTCAATGGTTTATATGTCAAGAACTTTGTTAACGTCAATCTTATTGATTTTCAAAGTTTAAATCCTGTTTTGAATCAATTTCAATGTCTTTCACATACCTTTGAAGCATTAGTTCGAAAATTTTTACCTTGTGAATTAAAGTCTGATGGTTTGTGTTTTAGTAAGCAAATTCTTTCACATAATTCTTCAATTACGAAATCTAACTATTTTGTATTGAATGAGTTTATGTATAGTTTCTTAACATGCTATGTTGCTTATCTAATACATGAATTATATTTTGATTTTAATGTTTATCATTTCGAGCTTAATCAATTCCTTGTGTATAAAAGTGTTAAATATATTGATTATACTTATTGGAATGATTTTTCCTTTGAATTTTTGGTTCGTGAGTTTGTACTAGTCATTGTCAATCCGTTCCTTAGACAAAATCATTAAATTCCAAGAGGTAATCAAGTAGTTCAACACTTGTTTGGTAAGTTATCTACATTCTTAAGTTCTTTTCAATTCCAAAAGGTAAAGTATGGTGTTAACATCTATTTATTAGATTGTTTACATTCTGTTTTTAATCTAAGGAATTGTATTTTCATATTTGATAACTTTCACATGTTTGAAAATTATTTCCAACATTTTTGTGATTTACATTCTATCCGAGATGCATATATGTTTAGTTGCTATGAATATTCTTATGTATCTTTGGATAATCCTTTTAGTTACATTCATATATGTTTAAGTTCTTTTCTTACTTTACATGATAATAATGCAATTGTTTTCTTTGTTAGTGTTAATGTGTCTATGCATATTATTACTAAGTTTATCTTAAATACTTCCAGATTGACAAAATTACTAGATTTGTTATTACATGAAGTGCTAATATTGTTTCATGATGCAAATCAGAATAACTTGTTGCATTTATTACATGATGTATATTTGCGTAATTGTTATGAATTTTCTTTCCAATGTTGTGTTTTTCATGACTTTAACAATATCCAACTTGCACAACTTGTTAAAAATATTCATACCTTATGTGTTTTATACATGCATACATATTCTACCCGTCCTATTCTTTTGGTGCAAGGGAATTATTTAAAATCTTATTCTACATTATTATTTTTTTCTTTGCTTTATACACTTGTTTTGTTCTTGCAGAATATAACAGATTGTTGCCCTAGATGTGAATCATTCCAATGTTACTTTGGTCTTGATGAGTTCATCATATTGGTGTTTGATCCAGGAGCTCAATTTCAAGATTCGAGGACGAATCCTTTCCGAGGAGGGAGGGAATAATGAGGATGAACCATGTCCATGTCCAAGATGTCAAAGACAAATTTTATGTGCTGAAAGATTCTGCCATAGTTTGGCATTCTTGACATATCTCTTTCCATATAATTCGGAATTTGGTGATTCAAGAAGCCCTGGAACGATAAGAGATAGAACTACAACGTTTTTGTTTTACGGTTTGCGCGATTCGGACGTTATCATCATCAAACGTGCATACAAAGTTGAGTGACTTGATTCTAGCAGATTACCGTCGCGAAATCATGGAACTTTTGAAGACCAAGATGGCGTGCTTGGGCTTTACCATTTTCGATCACGCCATTTGAAGTAATTTAGTTATTTTTAAGTTGTAATAATTAAGTCCATTAAACATTTAATTATAGGCTTAAGTCTTTATGTTTTAATTATGGGCTAAGTAATTACTTGATCCAATTATCTTGCATGATAAACGCAAGTAAAAGTTTAGGAAACTTAAGAAGTCAAATTGAGTTTTGCTTCTTCATAGTTTAGGAAACAAAGGAAGCCAAAACGTGTTTGGCCACCTTTGTAAAACCGTGTGACCTAATCCTTATTAGGAAAGGATTAGTTTGTTAGTTGTTAGTTTCCAATTCCAATTTGGAAAGTTAGATAGCTTAGAAGTCAAGTTGTAATTGACTTGAGTTAGGGTTTTCTTTCTTGTAAGAGCCAAATTTCTCCCTATAAAAGGAGTGCTCCTTTAACGTTTTTAATACGATGAATTTTGATGAAAGTTTAGCTTTGCTAAAGTGTTTTTACAGCCTTGAAAATTTGTGAAGCAAAATGTCAATTAATTCAATTAAGTTTAGTTGAGTTTTCATAAGAACCATGAACTTAGAAGCTAAGACCTTTAGGTGAACTTACAAGTTCTTGATTCAAAGAAGAAGCCAAACAGATATGTTTAGCTTATGAATTTTCATAGGTTGGCCGAATCCTTTTGATTCATACGTGAGGGTTTGATTACTTCATATCAAATCTTTTCGTGTCAATATCTTTTGTTTTCTTGTTTTTCAATTTCCCACCATTGTTTCATCTTGTTCTTGTTCGTGGTATTTGGTAAGCAACGGTCCAAAGGAAGTGGATTCGAGTGATCTAAGGTGCTGCACCGTGATCATTCATATCAAAACCCAAAATTTCGCTGAGTTTATTCTTTGGACATACTAAATCTATTGCTCTGAAGCACTACCTTGACCAAAAGGATAGAACCTTGATTACTCATTCAACAGCCTAAATCCTCAAAATCCTTAAACCATCAGATTGGGGAACCAATTTGAACATACCTAGAAATTTTTCACAACCTTTTTCTCCCCCAAGATTTACATATTGGGATTATAGACAAGCTTGGTTCAATACCTTTTCAAAACAAAAACAAGTAAACAAACACTCTTGGTTTTTCTATTTTAAAAGAGGAACCAAATACAATTTTCCAATCTCGTTCATACAATGGTGGAATTGTTTTGGACCAAATCCACAAATTCTTCCAGCAGATATTCAGTTGGGTTTACAAAAAATTTCACAAAAAATTTACAACCACTGAAATGCATATTCCAGTATTATTGCATTTCAATTCAATTTTTTCTTTATCATGAATTTATGCTTGGAAGTTTGAGTTTTCTAAGCAAGAGACTAAATTTCCTCCACTATTAATCCTACAAGGTTATACAAAGTGGTGGAAAAATTTCGACAATGAGTGTGTGCATCATCAAAAAAATGATGCATGGTTTCAAAAGAATCCACAATTTCTCCCATCAGCAGATCCAAAGATATGCCAATTTCTTCAGCAGAAATAGCTTACGGCTTCCATATTTGGCAGCAATTTTCAACAAAGATGACTATATCAAACAACTTGAGAATTTGTTAGCCCAATTCAAACAAGCTAGCAGTACTACAAAAAATGAGCCCAGTACCTCAAACACAAGCCTAGCACATGCAAGCCCAATCTCGGGAACAGACGAGGTAGACTTGCTAATTGACCCAGATCAAATAAAGATGATTGTTATGGTATATTTTCCCACATACCATAATAAATGAAGACTAGACTTTGACTGTAATAGTGTAGTAAAAAAAATGGGAAAAGCAGTATAAATACCCCTTTTCCAGCAGCAAGGAGGGCAGATTTTGGACTCACATCTAAAACACTAGACTCTTTCTCTCTCTAAGCAAGTTTGCTCTCCCTCTACTTTCTTTCTTTCTTCCTTATCTTTTCTCTTCATCTCTTCTTTTGGTTAGCAAGACTTCCTAAGTTTTGGAACCTTTGAAAGGAAACCTTGGCTTGGATCCCTTAGTTTAAGACCATTTGAATTTGGATTGATTAAGGACCAATCTTGTGTAAGATCCTTAATCATATGAACATGTAATTTATTTTATTGTCGTTTATAATATGTTGTCTTTTATATTATTTGAGATCTAACTTTCTAACTATCTAAATTTTATTTTCTATCATTTAATTTCATGTCTTTTAATTTCTGTTATCTAACTTAACACTGATCTTCTAACAATTCAACGGCAGTCCGACTGCGACTTACTTTCCTTTCTATAATTTTAATTTTAATTTCCTCTCCCGGGGCCTAACTCTCCGCTCTTGGTATCAGAGCCAGAGGAGGAAATGGGTATGTAACCCATTGTTTCTTCAGCAAATTAGTATATCAGTTGGAAACCATGTCTGTCAGAAGAAAAGGAGATTAATTCCTTCATAGACTTGGTGTAAACAACGCCACGTACAAAGTTTCTGTATATAGATCTTGTAGATCTGCTAACTTGCAGGATGAATTCAAACTGTAATTTGGTGCCTGTTGATTACCAACATAGATCCGAAGCCTTATGAAGGATGAAAGGCGAAAAGGGTTGTGTTGAGGGTACCAGATCTGATCTGGTATGGTAACAAGTTACAGTAAGAAATTCATATTGTGATTTGGTAGATCTACAAAATCTCTGTCCAGAACTCATGAAACAAAATGTTAGATCTCATGGATCCCGACGGTAATGTGCCAAACGGAAGGATTTTACACCTGATTTGATAAACGCATTTATTTCCTGTCTAATATATATTTGCTATTTGCTATCTATTTAATTGTTTATTTAATGTCTTTTCTTTTTAAATCGGTTTCAAAGGGATCTTCAAGTTCCTCTTAAAACTCTTCATCTTCAAACCATTCAAGCAATTTATTTTCAAGAAAGAAATAAATCTTGAAAATATTGAACAATCAGTAGACAGTTGAAAAATTCCTAAAAAACCATCAAATGAAGTTTATAAAGATAAATGGAACTTGGTTTCAGATTACACCGTCAAAACGGTTGAACAAGCTATCAATCTAAACAATGATTATGAAAACATCAAATTACTGTCTATAAAAATGATAGAAAAACATCGGCAAAAATATAATTATTTGCATTTTGGACTAGTTGAAGTTCCTGCAAAACCTTTAAATAGAGAAGGATTAGATACATCTTTACTTCTTTGTTTAAGAGATTGTAGATTCTTGAATTTTGATGACTCTTTGGTAAGAATGATTGAAACTACCTTATGTGAAGGACCTGTCTATTTTGATTGTTTTCCAAACTTTACTGTTTCTTTATAGAATAGAAACACACTTGATGCTTTAACTTTAAATGTTAAAGTTGCAAACTTTAAAGCTAAAACTGGAACACTATCCGTAACAATCTTATTTAGAATTCAACATAAGGCCATGAATTCTGCTTTTAATAAAGGAGAAGTGACTGAAAGGTGAAACAGTCATGTTTAAAACTGATTTGACTAAGTCTAGGCTATCTATCCCTAGAAACATAAAATGGAGTCAGGTAACCTTGCCTGAAAATTGGTTTTTGCCAAAAGCAAATCCTCCAGTACCAGTTCAAAACACAGCAGTATCAAGTATCAAACAGTTTCCTAGCGGAAGAATTCAAAACAGTTTTGATATGACCTAAAGTCTTAGGATTACGGGAAACATTAGCAGCCAGAGCTCTAGAGGTCTTTTGAAGCCCAGTCTTCTAGGCAGCCACCAACATCTTCTACATCTTCTGTTGACACTCACATATATGTGCGCACCCAATCCTCTCAACACTTAACTAATTTTAGCCCTATATGGAGACATCCTCACAAATTTCGGCTGCTCAGCCGCCTACTACCAAACTTCAGCAACCTCTAATATGTCTCGTCTCACTAATCACTGCTGCCGAACTTAATGAAGACATTCTTGCTCTCTACCTGAAGCCACCAATCACAGAAGATGGCTCAACCATTGCCATTGTCCTGAGATTGCTTCGCTGCCGCCAGGATTTTTTTTAAAACAATTATGAGCAATTTCTTTATTCTATATTTATTTTATGTTGAAGGGTAAGAGAAACTAAAATTTGGTTCGATTTTGCGAGTCAAGATCGGCTAAAGTTATTTTATTTTCGTTAATAGGTAAAGGGTTTCTCTCTTTAATTTGATTTCGTATTACCGTGTTGTTGATGGTTATTTAGTGTATTGATTCTCATACTGTGTAGATTAAAAAGAAGAAGTGATTCTTGATTAGCTTGTTTCTGTTCAAGTTTCACGGGGCTGCCATTTTCTTGATTAGCTTGATTCTGGCGGCCAGTGTCCTGAGATGGCTTGTTTGTGATTCTTGATTAACTTGCATGTTTTTTAATACATGAACTATTTTGGTGGGTAGTTGTAAATGTGTGCATGTGTGTGTGTAGAAACTCCTCAATATTCTTCCCAAAGTTTAGAAAACTTATAAAGTTCCCTAAAAGAAGTAACATGAATCAATTGAAGGAACAAGAAGAAAAAATTGAGGACCAAACTTTGGGCAAGCCTTGGGAAGGACTGGTGAATGGTGATGATTCATTTGAAGACATGTCGCATTCCCAAACATTAAACTTGAGATCAAAATTTACAGACCTTCTTGCATTACATCATTAATCTATATATTAGGGAAGAGCATTAGGTTTCTTAGACATTTGTGATCTATGTCAAAGTAATTTTGTCTATAAAGATCCAACCAATGAACTGCATACACCATCTTAATTCGAAGCATTGAGTTTGTTTGTGTACAAGTAAAATTAAACAATAACCACACATAGTAGTAGGCCCTTAACAACAACATATTCTTTGATTACCTTGTGTTGTTGTTTCTTGCATATATAGCATGTATCCCACAATTCTTTGGCACCATTTTCCAACATCTTGTACCAGCGCTTATCCAGTAATGTGTTCACTCTAACTTATTTTAATACAGGCAATTTCTCCAAACAGCCTACATTTTGAAAGTGGCTATTTGTTCTGTTTCTTAATGTTCCTAAATTCAATCTAAAATACAGTTTATGCTTGATCATCTAAGTATGTGCTGCTCTGTCCCAGCATGTTTATGCTTAATTTAAATTCAATCTAAATTTCATCCTACTGTTCTGGCACAACTTGTTTGATTTATCCTTCTTGACTTCTACCAAGATGTGTGCATTACATGTTTTTTTTAATAAATTTTGGTACGGTTGAGGATTTGACCTGATAATGTTTAACTAGAATATTTTGTCTTAACAACTTTTCTAGAAACTAGAAATGCCTTGGAATGTTCATGTAACCTTGTTTTTTCTTATCGAATTTAAAATTTTAGCATCGAATAATCCAATTGATGACCAAATAGACATTCATTTTCTGAAATTTTAAAATTAGATAATCTTTAGAATTTCTTTCATGGAACCTTTAAACAGTAAATTGACATGAATACTTTGGGAATGCATTTCTTCTTGAATAGTGTATTTGTTGGAACTATCTCGAAAAGCACATTAGATGTGCACACAAGGTTCAATTTGCACACAAGCACAAACTGAAAAGGTAATGTTTTAAGTAGGTTTTGTTCATTGTTACCATACGACTGCTAAGAAATGCTATAATCTCTATGTGATTGACTATTTTTAGTTCTTTTTCAGTGAAGAAGCAAAGGAAATTGAACATTGTAGTGCTTACACGTAGGGCAACACAAAAGAGGGAAGCATTAATCAAGGCATTGATAGAATGTGAGAAATTAAAGGTTGAAAAAAAGTAAGAGCTTTCTCAAGTATCCATCATTCATTGTATGTCCTTTTTTAACATTTCCGATCCTCTCATTTAAGTGAATTTTTGGAGATTCTCATGCTTAGGGCGGTTGATTTTCAGATCTTTATCATTTTTTAGGGAAATTCTCTAAACTGTATTCTCATGCTTTTTTCTATGTTATTTTCCGAAACAAAACCTTGAAGTATATGCCTACTGATAAAATATGCTATTTCAAGTAATAGTTGTTATTTGTCAAATGTGTCAAACAATTCTACATGTACCTTATATTGTGGATCTAATATCTCATGTTTTATCTATGGAAATTATCTTAGAAATGGATTTTTCCCTTTTCTTTGGAATTGATAATGCTTAAATTGAACTTTCTTGAAACTTGATTTGTTGATTAAACAACTGTAATTTTGGGGAACAATCAAATACTTCATCAAATGTCTAAATTCAAGTGCTTAGACTTCTTTGTTTAGAAAGTTTTAGTCACATTCCATTATGTAGCTGCAAGATATACAAAAATAATAATTTTTGGAGAGTATTAAACCTTGTACTTTTTGTATGATTGGCAAGAACATACTTTCTGTAGTTCACAACTTGGATAGAGCACTTAAAATTAATGAAAATAGGACACATAGAAAGATAATGAAGCTATTGGAACAGTGGTAATAGAATATGGACTAGATTTTTCATTGTAGTTGTGTCATGTGTCTTGCTTATCATAGCGAGAGAATGGTTCTATTGGTTCAATTTGCACACAAGGTAAAAAGCATGATATAGATGATAGTACAACATATATATCTACAAACAAATGTATATAGATGTACATGCATGCTATTTGCTATATGAATTGAATATTGATCCATGTGGAGATCATAAATCTATTCATGCATGATCATTCATCATAAATCCTTTCTAAAATCATTAAGAGCTTAACTAGGCACTCAAGTAGTATTGGCAGAAAGGTGAATGGAAAGCATTAAGTTGTTCTGTTTTTTTTTAATTAAGTATAATACATTTATCCTTTGTAGCTATCAACCATTCAAAATCAATAGTCATGTGGTTCTATCATGAGAAATGATGTTTCTTACATGTTCACCTAAGTAAGTGATGTTCTACACGTGAACAACTAATGTTTAACATGTGGTTTGTCCTTGGTAGAATATAATGTCAAAAAACCATATTAATCTTGTAATAGACACATAACTATACAAAATGGAAGAAAACTATGCATACTAGTAAATTTTTAACACAAGTTGCATGAATATAGTTTACAATTTCTTGCTGCCCAAGTCTTGTTTTGTTTCAAATAGTGCGCGCCATTATATGAACTTTAAATCCATGCCTATTCCTCTTGTGGTTTATTGTTGACAATAATGACACTATATTTTAATTAATCAAGAAATTATATTAACTTTTTTTTGCTTATTATAATTGTGTTATTGATATACATTTATATGTGTATTAATTTGTTAGTTCATTTCTTCAGAAGCAGTCATTACACAAAGATCTTACAAAGTACACTTGTGGAAAAGCTCGTGCTAGATTAAATCATAGCACATGAAAATACCTTTTAATTAGTTTATATGACTTTATGTGATATTTATATGGCTTGTATTTGTGAAATGAATGTAAGGTAAGATTGTATGTAATGGACAAATCTTGGATGAAAATTGTACACATAATAAAACATAGAAGATATAAATTGGGTGTTGATGAATTCATCAATTTTGTATATCGAAATAAAGATGAATCATTACGCATTCCTTGCCCATGCAAATCTTGCAACAACCTTCGACGTTGTGATAAGAAAACTGTCTACCTTCATTTGATGCAATTGGGAATTATAGTTGACTATGATCCGTGGATTTATCATTATGAATTAGATGAAATTGTCTATGATGATGAGGATTTATGTGTGGAAAATGATGATGATGGTAATGATCATGGATTAGGGAGTAATGATAGAGTAGATGAAATGTTAGATAATATTGGAGAGGGTGAAAATTGGCAAACTGGCGGGGACTTTTCATGTGATTCAAACAACAACATCAAGAACATTAGGAGATTAATAGATGAATCTAACCAACCACTATAAATTGGATGTGAAAATTACTCTAAATTTTCCTTTGTTGTCAATATGTTGCATCTAAAAACTACTAGTGGTTGGACAGTGACGTCTTTTGATGCTCTTTTAGGAGTTCTGAAAATGTCTATGCCAAGTGGGGCTAAAATTTCTAAGAATTTTTATGAGGCAAAAAAGTATATAAGAGACTTGGGGTTTAGTGGGGAAAAGATACATGTATGTGTGAATGATTATGTCCTGTTTCGCAATGAGTATGCTTCCTACACCCATTGCCCCAATAATAACTGTAATGAACCCTGATTTAGAGGAAAGTATTTGACCATCCCACGAAAGGTTCTCCGATACTTTCCATTACTTCCTAGGTTAAGAAGGTTGTATTTTAACGAAGAGGTTGTCTGTGATATGCGGTAGCATAAGGAAAAATGGGTAGACGATGGGAAATTGATTAGGTACCCTCTAGACAGTGAGTCGTGGAAGCATCTTGATATGGTATTTCCTACTTTTTCATATGCCCCACGAAGTGTGCGGTTAGGATTGGCAACTGATGGATTCAATCCTTTTGGGAATCTCAGTAATGCTTATAGCATTTGGCCAATGTTTGTTATCCTGTACAATCTTCCTTCTTGGAAATGTAAGAAAGATCCGTATTTGTTTATAACATTGTTGATCCCTAGACCTAAGTCACCTGGAAACAAGATCGATGTCTATTTGCAAGCTTTGATTGACGAATTGAATCAGTTCTGGACAGGTGTAGAGGCGTATGTTTCGCATGGTTGAGAGAAATTCATCATGCGTGCAGCCTTGTTGTGGATTATAAATGATTTCCCTGCTTATGGTATGGTATCTTGTTGGAGCAACAAGGGATACAATGCTTGTCCAGTTTGCATGAGTGAGACATCATCTACGTACTTGCACTACTACGGAATATATAATTTAAAACGGTTATTAATAACCCGTTTTAGATAATTGGGGCTGTGGCATTTTTGTAATAATAATTAGGAAAACGTAAACTTTCTAAAACGGTTACATTATAACCGTGTTAGAAAGTCTCTTGATGTCAGTTTCTAAAACGGTTCGGGAGACAACCATTTTAAAAACTGTTATCATCTCCGTTTTAAGAACGGTTTCTAACTAACCGTTTTAGAAACTGACATCAAGAGAATTTCTATCTTTACCAAATCACTTCATCTTCTTATCGCTCTTGGCCTCCATACATCCCCCATCTGAGAACCAGAGCACAGCGGTCTCTATCTTTCCAGATATTTATTTACATATTCGTATCTATATACAGAATAATAAATAAATAAAATTCAGCATTTTCATTTTTTAAGCTGATTTGGGCTTCGATACTAGATCAATTTGATTCAAAGTTTGGATCTTTATTGATTGAACGGTGAGATTCTACGTGATTTCCACTTCTTTCGTGCTTTTATGATTTGGGTTGTGATTGGATATTCTTTATGTGTCAGATTTTGTTCTGGGCTTTGACTTTCTTGCAGATATATTCAAGTTCGAGGCTGTTCCAATAGATCGGGTTTAGGGTTCTTTTAATTCTCAAGGATCCCTTTTTATGGTCAGATTCTTTGTGAAAGTTTTCTTATTTTTTGGGTAGGGTTTTTTTGCCGAAAGGGTGTTCAAGTTGTGTCCCTAATGCAACGTAAGAAGAAGCGTCAATCAGACCAAGAAGCTGAACTTGCTCAGGGTCTTAATCAAGATAATCTCAAAGATACGTCTGGAACGGAAGGGACAGCTGGAATCGCGCTGCTGCAGATGAACCGTTCAGATAAAGATAGAAATGAAGCTGGGAACCAAATGGAGGTGGGAGACAACAATGGCAAGGGACAGTTGGACCTCAACTGCCATCCTAACAGGGAGGAAGACGTGATAGGTGATGCCGCAGCTGGACTCAACATGTACAATCTTATTGATACTTCCAAATTCGAGATGTATGGAATGATAATCTCGAAGAAGAGTTTGCTTTGATCCGAGAAATCGTGGATAAATATCCGCATGTAGCTATGGATACGAAGAAGAGTTAGCTGGGTTTTGTTTGTTCTATAGCATTTGTTTTCTTACCTCTTCATTATGAATTTTGTGGGTCGCATATGTAGAGATGATTTGCGGATAGTACAAAAAACAGAATCTGGATTGTGAACTATGAAATTGTGTTTCTAGGGAGTCATGGAAGCAATCAGGATCTTGTGTGTTGAATCGTTCCTTTTTATTGTTTTTTTCCTCACTGTAATATCTAGAACAGTTCACTTAAAATATCTAGAACGGTTATAAACCGTTGTAAAAAATAGTATTAAGAACGGTTTCTTAACCGTTTTAAAAAATGTAGGACTTTCTAGTCCGCCCATATTTAAAACGGTTTGGAAAATCTAAAACCCGTTTTAAATAACTACTTTTAACCGTTTTAGATAGTGAATTCTGTTGTAGTGTTGTCACCTTCTAAGAAAATTTGTTACATGGGTCACCGTAGATTTCTCACAGCATCTCATTGTTGGAGGAGAGATAAGAAGAACTTTGATGGCAATTAGATATAAGGGATCCATTAGCAACAAAATCTGGGCATGAAATATTGCACGATGTTGATAATCCAGTGAAGAATCCATATCGTTATGGTGTAGGTGCTCATGGATACTCTGGTAGAAAGCACAGAGGTAAGGAAGGTTGTGGTTGGAATAAGAAGAGTATTTTCTTTCAGCTTCCGTACAGGGCGGATCTTAAGGTGAGGCATAACATAGATATTATGCATGTTGTTAAGAATGTTAGTGAAAGTTTGGTTGCCACGATGTTTGACATTGTTGGGAAGACTAAGGATAACTTCAAATCTCGACAAGATTTGATGGCACAAGGGTTTAAAAGGGAGTAGCATTTACAATCATTGGGTAACAAATTCATCATGCCTATGGCTTCATATCATTTGACCAAGGAGGAAAAGAATAAAATCTGCTCTTTCATCAAGTCAGTTAAATTTCCAGTTAGCTTTGCATTGAACTTGTCTCGTTGCATAAAATGAGGGGAACTACAAATTTCTGGAATGAAAAGTCATGACCATTATGTGTTTATACAACTTGTTTTGCCGACAACAATTAGAGGGTCCACGTGTAATGAAATTCGCTTGATGTTGTTTGAACTTAGTTCTTTTATTCATAAATTATGTGCACGGACCACACGCGTAGACATTATTCAAGAAGAACAAACGAAGATCATCTCACTTATATGCAAGTTTGAGAGAATAGTTCCACCCTTCTTCTTCGATATCGTGATTCATCTTTTAATCCATTTACCATACGAGGCAATGGTAGTGGGTCCACATCAATATCGTTGGATGTTTCCATTTGAGAGGTATGCTTTTGAAAAAAAAGATTGTTTATTTTCAATAACATTCAAATCATTTCTAACAATATTATTGAATATGTTCAGAAAAATGGGAACGTTAAAGGGATATGTTCACAATAAAGCTAAACCAGAAGGATGCATTGCTGAGAGATAGATAGACAATGAATGCATAACATTTTGCTCTATATATTTGAACAATGTGGAGATTGTGTTCAATAGGATTGAGCGTAATAATGAGAATAAAGACAGCTGTTGTGAGTTATCTGTTTTTAGTGGCAAGGCTCGACCACTAGGTGGCCAGAAGTTTTGTGATCTTGACAAGGTTGAGTTGGCTAAGATGCATTCTTATATTCTAAACAACTGTGACAAATTGGAGGATTTAATAATGTAAGTATACGTATATCTTTGTGAAATTGATATTAGGTAATGCATAAATTTTTTGACATCATATCAAAACAGCCTTTTCTTTTGGTATACGGCCAACACAAGTTGCAACTTGAGGAAGAAAATGTTCATAATGTGAACAAGCGTCATAACATACATTTTGCATCATGAGTGGATCAAGTTGTAAGTATACATACATACCAAATTCACTAGTTTCACATTAACTATTTCTTTCTATTCAATTTAACTTTCCTTTAATATTGACTTAATCTGTAGGTACAAAATAATCCAGATTTATACTCATTCGATGTTAGATATTTGTCACCTGGCCACTATGCCAAGTGGTTCGATACAATTGATGCATGGTCAATGGTTATAGATTCCACACTCAAATTCATGAGTTAGATAGAAAAAGAAAAAACAATGGAGTTGTTGTGCAAGGCGAGCATGGGAGCAATTTGATCGATTTTTTTGGGTTGTTACAAGATATATTACAAGTTGAATACTTGGGAAGTAACAAAAGAGTTATTATATTCAAGTGTGCGTGGATTAGAGTTTATGCATCAGGGTGCCAAATTGATAAAGAATTTGGACTCACTAGCGTGAATATATCTCGTAAATACTACAACGAGCAGCCATATATTCTTGCATCACAAGCAAGGCAGGTTTATTATGTTCGTGATTTGAAATTAGGCAGTGATTGGCATATGTTCAGGTTTTAGTCCTCAATCCTCATATGATATTCCTGAAAAATTCAGTCAAAGAGGAATGTGCGTATCAAGAAGAAGATCCACCATCTGGGAATCTTATGGTTAATCTAGTTGTTGAAATGCCACTATTGACACGAAATTTGGATCCATTACAAGCACTTGATGCCTCAATTGTTAGTGGTTCTACAGTACGTCACTCATATCAGGATGTTCTCCATAAAGCAGATTCATTCATTAATGATAATAATGTCGATTGATCCAGTTCGTGGTCATCTTAACATGAGGAGGACATATTGGAGGATGATAGTAGTGATTAGTGTTTTAAATTTAGTATTTTTGCATGATTTTTCCATTTAATTGTTATGTTTGTACTATTGAAAGTTGTTCTATGCTATATATTTGTGCATTAATAATTTCTCACTATTTTTCGGTGTCGTTTCTATTACTCTATGTTTATCTCATATTTACTTGTTTGTATTTGAATGAATTTTCATGATACGCATGAATATGATTAAGATTGGTACCTTTAAATTGTTGTCACTTTCAGCTGTACTAGTGCAATTTTTAATATTATATTGTGAACTTACTCTAGTTTTGTTTATGTGTAGATGGTCGGTCCGGGAAACAGAGATGTTCAAAAGAAAACTTCAACATTGAAGGCGGGAGTTGGTCCACAATCAAGTCTCAGACGTAGTGCACGACTTACACCTAAGAAATGAGTGAGCTCTTTTCGTCTTTGCGACGAAGAGAATTAATCAAATGACATGATTACCCCATGTTTGGATGCACAACATGAGATACCTGCAAATATGTTGTTTGCCCAAAGCAACGAGATGCCAACTATGTTGGAAACTGCACCTGTATGTAGCCAGGATGATAATGGAGGGGAAGACCAAACAAATGAATAACTCACGAGTGAGGAGAATATGAGATATTCCTCACATGGTATGGTTTTAATAAATAGTCACTAATAAAATTATAATAATATTCAAATAATTCAATTAAAGTTTGCCTTTAATATTAGCTTCAATTTCTTCATTTGCGCTTGCTTTTTGTTACATTTAATAACACTTATACATGCAGCCAAGAAGGGTCCAACTAGATGTTTAGAGGATGTTAAACGTCATCGTCATGATCAAATACCAAGAAACATTAAAGTAGATCAATCTTTTGGCCTTCTAGTTGGTGATATTAGACAACTGATCATTAGCAAAGTGGGTCCAACTGTGCGTGAATACTCAAAATTTGATGGTTCCATGTAGAAGTATCAGACAGAGGAAATCAAGTCTTATATTTTGAGCAAATGTATGGTAAAATATTGTTTTCATTATTGACAACATGGGGAGGGCAAAGCCAGTGAAAGAACTTCCTCTTTCGAAGAAGTTAAGTAGGATTGTTGAGCATGAAAGAGCTAGAGTTGATGCAGCCTAGGTTGAAAAAGCTGAATTAGCATCCAAACTTGCTAGATATGAGGAGGAAATGAAATTAATGAAAGAGGATCAATCGTAACTAAATGTGCAAGTGGCAAAATTGCTAAAAACGTTGCCAATGATGGATAACAATCCTTTAGAAGAAGACTCCGAGTAAATGCAAGTATGTATCTAATATTACCATGTAGATGGATGCTGAAATTAAAGTTGTGTCTCATTATTGTGTAGTGGTCCTCAGTATACATCTTATATTGTTTGGTTGGTACATGATTGGAACTTGAACATATCATTTAAGATTGACTAATAAAACTTATTATACCATTTTATTACGGTTAAATGTCTCAACGTAATGTTGTTGAAATTGGTACAATTGGTATGATTACACTTTGAACAAAATACTTTCATTAGTATAAAATTTGTGAAACCCACATGAATATACATGAAAATGTCTTATATACACTTGCTATCCAACTAATGTTTGGTTTTAGATAATGCCATGATTTTACTTTTAAATGCTTGAATGTAACTCATGTTGAGTGTTGTTTCCAATAGTGGGACTAAACTATGAAATATTTATTAAATTGGCACGATTACACATTGAAAGTAGTTTTTGATTATTTTAAGATTTGTGAAACCCTCGAAATATATGCATGAACATGTCGTATGGTTGTACTGTGGAAATATAAATTGATTGGTTTATAATTTGTGAAGCCTAAAACAATATGCATGAACATGTCGTATGCCCATTTGCAGTCCAAGTCTTGTTTGATTTTGATTATAATCATTCTTGTGACTTTCAATACTTTAATGTTACTCTTGTGGTGCATTGTTGCTAATAGTTCGACTAAATCGTGATCCTTTAGTTAAATTAGCATGGGTACATTCTGAAAATACATTTTGATTGATTTAAAATATGTTAAATCCAAAAGAATATGTATTACCAAGTCTTATGTATACTTGCTATCAATATCTTGGTCGTTGTTAAATATTTCTACTTTAAATGCTTAAATATAGTTCTTGTGGCATATTGTTGCTAATATTGGAACTAAATTTGTGAAACACACCAGAATATGTATGAACATATCTTATCTAAGCTTGCTACCCAAGTTTTTTTTGGTTTCGAATATTATCATTCTTTTATCTTTAAATGCTTGAATATAACTGTTGTGATATATTGTTGCTTTTGGTTGGACTAAATCATGAAACTTTGGTTAAATTAACATGGTTATACATTAAAAATACACTTTGATTGGTTTAAAATTTGTTAAACGTGTAATATTATCCATGAAAATGTCTAATGTATAATTACTTCCCAAATCTTTTTTGGTTTTGAATGTTGCTATTAATTAACTTTAAATGTTTGAATAGTGATTGGTTTACTTTTAAATTGAGATATTATATTATTTCTTCATGTTTGTGATATTTTATAATGATACATGATATGTTACCAAAAGTTTTTAACCTGTTTATTCAAACTATTATGAAGGTTGAAGAAAACTAAAGAGTTGAAGTGCCAACTCTCCTAATGGATGAAGAAAGAAATGGTGGGCGTTATTGACACTAGAGAGTTGAAGTATAAACTTTTTGTATGGTAGATTAGTACTTTTGTGTTATATTTCTTGGATATTAGAATATTATTAATATTATGGTATATTTCTTGGATACTACAATGTTGGATATTTGCCATGTATTGGTATATTTGGTGAACGGGTTTTATTTTAATGTTTGTTCGATATCTTGGTGAGCATGTTTTATTTTAATGTTTGTTCGATATATTGGGGAACAGGTTTTATTCTAATGTTTGTTCGATATATTGGTGAACGGGTTTTATTTTAATGTTTGTTCGATATATTAGTAAATAGGTTTTATTTTAATGTTTGTTCGATATATTGCTGATATTTATTATTATTATGAACAGTTTTATTTTTCTTCTCACCAGATGAAAATGTTGACAATATTTTCTTCATTATTCACCAAAATTTTAGTCACAAAATCCTATAAATTGACCACATTTTTTTAATAGTAACCAACAATATTTCGTCACCATAGAAAAAACTAACCAAAAAATTTGGTCATCATTTTAGTCAAAACAAATTGCATTGTGACTACTCCATTATTGACCAAGTATTTGGTCACCATTTGTTGACTACAGTACTAATCACCAATGCTTGTCCATAATATGATCACAAATTATTCTTTGGTCTCCACAATTTTAGTTAGCAAAACATCAACTATTTGCGGTAGTTCATGACATTTGTTGACCAAATATTTAGTCACCAATTCGTCATTATTGGTGACCATATGAGTAATGGTCAAACATCACTTCACGTGCTGTTTGACCATTACTCATTTATTGACAACATAATGTTGGTAAATATTTGGTCACCAAAAATTGGCACTTTAGTGACTAACATCCAACTTTCGATGACTAAATTGGTTACCACTTTTTTAGTCACTATTTTAGTGACCGTATTTGTTCTAGTCACAAAAATTATCATTTGGTGACCAACAACAAAAGTAGCCACTCTGGTGACTGGGTATTGGTGACTAACGGGTGAAAAACTATAATTTTGTCACCAAAATCTTTCGGTGATCACTTTTGGTTTGTTGGTGACCATATACTGTATGTCACCAAAACCCATTTTTCTTATAGTGTCTATAACTCCCATGTATTATAAAAATGTATCGAGTATCCCCATTTGTTTTGGAGTGGAATAGAAAGTGGACGGAAAACAAGTTTGTTAACCGAGAGTGTGGAAAACGCACCTATTAGGCACGTGTAATATTCCTTCATTAGTTAAATATTTGTGTTTTTCCTAAATTAGCCAAACCTTGTATTTTAAAATAAACCTTAGTTTTTTAAAATTACATTACACTTAGCGTCACATCCTTCCTTAATTTGTGCTAACCATAATTAAAATACCTCTATTATTCTCTCTTCTCATTTCTTTCGTTTTTTTTCCTTTCTTTCTCTTTTTTCTCCTTTTGTGGAAGAAGACTACAATTACTATTTTTTTCTTTCTTTTTTTCCCTTTCTTTTTTTTTTTATCCTTTCATGGAAAAGGACTACATTTGCAATTTTTTTCCTTTATTTCTTTTTCCTTTCCAACCAGATCTATTAATTTTTTTTGTAAAATCTATCTCTTTGTTTTCTTTCTTTTTTTTTCTTTGATAAAGTTGGTTGAGTTCAATGAAATCTTCAAATTGTTTTTTTTTTCAAAATCTATCTTGATTGAATCCAAATCTACTTGAAGGTCTTGCAAAGATGCAGACAACTCACTGATGTAACTCTTCTATAATTTGAAATTTTTACTGGCATTTTGGCAATCTTCTATCTAGATTGCCTAATTCTACCCAAAGTGAACAAACTAGTTGTGAAGAGAGAACTCCATTTAAAGATTTTGTTTAAATAATTAATAGTGGTTGATTTGTTTGAGTGGAAATATAGTGTAAAGGACCCAAAAGACAGCGCGCGCACTTTTAGAAGAAAATTACAGACTTGAGACAAGATGTTGATGATCTTCTTGAAGTGATTGATGAGATTTAATATTTTAGGAAATTACTGTAATTTATATAAGTGTGTTTCTCTAAACTGGAATGTGTTTTTATAGTCAATCTTGGAACATTTGTGATAGTTTTTATGTGAAGATGGATGGTTTTGATTCTCTTATTTGCTATTGTTGCAGTTCTTTCTTTCTCTCTCTAAATCCTTAGATCAAGGAGACTTTTGGATTGATGATTTCTATTGCTGCAGCTATCCATTTTTCTCCCTCCCTAAAATAGCGTAATTTGATAATTTGGAAAGAAGTTATTGAAGAAGAAGAAAAAGGATAAAATTAAGAAAACTTTTTTTGTAGGAATAATTTAAGAGAAAATATGAAGGTTCTTTAAAAGAGAAAATAAGAGAATGAAAAAGATAAATTTGTGGTAAAAAATCGATTTTGCTAGAGGCAAGAACAAAATAAAATAAAGAAAAAATGGTAGAAAATGAGAACACACGTTAGAGAGGAAAAGATTTTTTAACTTTATTTTTTTACCTCAAAAGTTTGATGATTTAAACTCTAACCCCAAAATTTAAATTTTTGAAAGGTTTACTGTTTAAATTTGAAAATAAAGGAGAGGGACTTATTGGAATCATTAACGGTGCCATTATTGTATCTGTTTTCTGTTCACTTTCTATTCTACTCTAAAGCACATGGGGGTACTCGATACATTTTTATAACACATGGAGATGATAGAGAAATTTGGTAAATCACATGAGAATTTTTGGTAATTAACCCGATATAGTTTTACTTGTCAAGTAAATGTGATGTCTCATCAAGATAGAAATACACTGTTATCTTTTACTTACTTATGTAGATTTAATCACATTACAATATTGAATGAATGAATTGAATTTTAGAATCTCAAATTTCATTACAAAATAGATCAATAGTTTTTTGCCAATTTTCCCCCTTTGCAGAATATGCATCAATTTCTTATAACATTTTATATCCTTTGCAATTTCATAGACTTTATCAGTTTCAACGACATTTGTCGCTAATTACATGTAGAAATGAGACAACTCTTTATACCTTGCACTAAATTGTATTTTTTATCTATATATCACTACACACTCTTGTAATGTTTGTTTTAAGAACCGGCGGCTAAAACCCCAATAAACGACAACTTCATCTAACGCTTTAGTATATACTTATAATGTATCTTCATAACATTCAAAATTGTGAAAACTTTGAAAATATGTGAGCACAAAATGCTATCAAATTGAAACAGTTTTACAATTACAACAAACAAAATTACTGTAGGAATCATGCATGACAAGATGGGGGTGATGCTTACGATAAGATGTAATCATGAAAATCATTTGACTTCCTCACTGATACTTAATTTGTACTGCACAATCAATTCCCTTGCGTATTTTATCTTTAAATTGTTCAAATATCTCGTAGGCATGTTTTAGTATTTGCACAAGAAATATTATAGTTAGAGTGTTTTGGCTACATCTAAAATCTACAATATATTCCTTATATTGACGATCCTTAAACTAACTTTGAAAATAATAAAAAAAATTCAAGCAAATCATATTTGTAACTGACGTACCTCTTGAAGGCATTGTTCATAGTTTTAATTTACTGGGTCGTAGTCATATCAAGACAAAATATTTTTCTCTCATGAACTAACGTCTATTTTTCCTTTATTTTAAACATTTTCTTTCCTCATTTATTATAATTCAAATTATATTTTCCAACATCTGATTCCATACAACAAAAAAGTTATCGACTTCTTCAGAATCATATATACATCTATTAAAATTAGAAACAAAATCCTTAAAACTTGCAAATACACTATCAAGATGAATGGCTGCATTGGATAAATATTTCATATACACAAATAGTGATAGGTTGTCGACCACTGAGAGTTTAATGCTATTGTCATTCTTTAATTTTTCTTTGTGACAATTGTTCTTAGCCTTTTTTTATCATAACTCTAACAAATGTACAAAATAGTAATTCGAAAGTTTTCACAGTTTGATCATATAGCACGATAGCCACAAAGATAAAAATCCATTTGTGATGACTCACACTAATTAATAATGTAATTGGTTGACAATTTTGATATTTTTTATATGTAGTAATAAAACAAACCACATCACCCAAAATGCCGTCATCTTCTCTAATTTTTGCATCAGGCCAAAATATATTCATAATTACATCATCTTCATTTACTTAAATTGCACAAACAAAAAGTTTGGATTTTCTACCTGCATTCTTTACAAATATTCTAAAATATCTCATGTATCACCATACTTCATTTCTATTGATATTTTGCATTACGGGTAATATTTTAAATCATCATAAATAAATTATAAATTTTTCTGTCTATTAGATTATTTGGACATGATACCTATTATTTGTTTTGGTGGTACTCCACAACACTTGAAGATATGTACTTTAACTTCATGTACAATAACTATATTTCTATGACATGGATATAAATATTTTGCTTGGAGTTGAGAGTTAATGGTTATAACAGGCCATAAATTTACCACACAGTACTTTACAGTTGTTTAACAACTGATTTTCATTCGAGCTGTACAATTGCATCGTATTTCGAAACGAGGGCAGCTGATTTTCATATTACGCTTGTTTTTAGACCTTTTCCCTTCTCTTCAACAACAAAAAACTCAATCGAATGTTACTTTACAATTATCATTTTAATGTTCTAAACTCATTCTTGTACCAAAACCAATTCTTTGTAAATAATTTTGGTAGAACTCATATGTTGCCAATTCAGTATCAAATTTGAAGCCAACTTATCAAATAAATTCATTTGGGACAAGTTCCAAATGTGGACAAGTGTCATCATTTTGATGACTTTCAGTCATACATAATTGTTTATCATTCTTGTTTGTCATAACTAAATCAATAGTTTCAAATTGTAACTTTCGGTTTGGTTAAATTTTATGAGTTCAAGAAAATTCCATCATACATTCAAAACACCATGTTATTAACAATAACATAAAAATGCTTCACATAAGAAAGATCTAATTATCACATATGAAAATTACAAATAAAAAGATAATTTCTTATTTTGACAACACAAAAGTGCTTTAACACTAATATGTTTGTTTAACACTTCATTTCATATGCAAGTGAATCTATTATATCAAGAACAAGCATCATTCGAGATTTAACATATGATAAGGTGACAATTTTCACCTTGTCGAATTCGTTTCACTAATCCTTTGATTATCCTTGTAGCATTTTTGCTTGTTTTTAATGTATTTTAATGTGTTTTGTAGGACATTGTGGCAAATTATAAGCAATGGAATGAAGAAAGAGTTAAAAGGTCCATTTTTCAAGGCAGGCAAATGAACGTCGTGACGTTCCTCACGAACATTGCGCGACATAGAGGAAAATTTCAGCAACGTCCTCATGTTCAAGTGAGAGACAAAATGAGATTAAATTAGAAAGCTTCGTCGCACTGGAGAGAGGTCACCGTCGCACCACTGGTGTTCAAATTCAAGGAATGTCATGATGTTCCTCACGAACTTCATGACATTAAGTTTAAAATGGATGAACGTTGCGACGTTCCTCACTAACGTCGCAATGTTAAGCAGCGCGGGACAGATGTTCCAAGTGAACTTTGCACTCACTTTTGGAGTCTTCAAGGGCATTTTAGGAACTCTTCAAGCACAGGCCAACCCTATTTCTTTCCCTCATTTTGTATAGTCTAAAACAAGTAGAAGAAGGAGAGAAGATAGAGAAGAGGCCATTCAACACCCTAAATAGGAGTAGAATAGAGTAGTTAGATTATATTAGATCTTACAAGAACACACATTGAGTGTGTGTTCTTGGTGTAAATAGCATCGTTTGGAGAGGAACCCATGTAAGATCTTGGCTCTAAGGACTTGTTTTGTAAGGATGGCTTGGAGATTTGGCTTGGAACATCAAAGGGGAGTACCACTCTTTGTATTTTTTTTGTTTAATTCATTGCTTTAATTAATTATTGTGATGTTCTTATTAGTATTGATGTGCTAAATTGCTAGTGCCCTTGGAGATTGGATATTGATTGTTAAATTATTGAGTTAGGTATTTCTTGACATATAAACAAATTATTAGATTCAATAAGACACCCTTATTAATTGATTATGATGCTCAATATGATATAAATAAGGGTAAGTCTCAAATAGATGTCCATGTTAGCTTTGATGAGGAAGACTTGAATATTTTCATGAAATAACTAACTTGATTGAAAATAGCATTGTTGATGCATCCATATATGAACTTTCAAACGAGTGTTTTGAGACCATGGATGCAAGGCCATTGGTTAAGTCTTGTAGGTCAAGCACGGTGGAAGTGGAGACTATCTTGAAGAGTGTTGAGAAGCCATTAGAATTCCCAAAGTTCTTCATGAAGAAGGAGAGGAGGAGCCTACATTGAGGGACAAGAGTGGTACAAAGTTGAACTCATTGAGGTTGTTGCCCATGGAAGTGAGCTCAAGCATCTTCTCAAAGGGTGCCAAAAGATGCCTACAAATGACAAAGGAGTTACGTTGAACGAGCTTTCTTTTGGTACCGAGATGGCTATTCCGATCTTGAGGGAGTAGCCACAAGGATAAAGTCTAGTTATGAACTAAATAAACCTAGAACTACTATTTCTTCTCATTTTCTTATTTTAGTTGTGTTGTTTCTTTTATGTTTTTAGAGTAATTAGGTTTGTTTTTCTTCTTGGAGTTCAAAGAGAACAAGAAGTGTGAAAGACTGACTAGGAGAGAATGAAAAATGAGCATAAGTGATAAAAATAGCTAAGTGTGGAGTGGAGGTGCATCCCTCTCACAACACTTACTCAATTCTTTCTTCTTTTTCACTATCATTTAAATGGCACACAAACACACACTTTTCACTCTAAATCACTTCATGAATTTCAATGTTAATTAGCACGAGTTAGCATATGCGGTGAAGACTCAAAAGCTTGATAATGTGTGCAATTTTAATTTATATGGTTAATGGAACATTCATGGCTCATCTTGCATAAATTCATTAGGACTCAAGTGCACGTGAGCTTAATGAATGAGATACGATTTAAGCATGATTGTGATGCACACCTAGCACAAGAGCATTCACATAAGCACAATGTAACCACTTCTCATGCATACCCTAGAGTGATTGAGTGATTGTGAACCTTCTTGTTTTGAGTGATTATGTTTGAGTGTGATGTGTAGGTGTTTATAT
This sequence comes from Ophiorrhiza pumila, assembly GCA_016586305.1. Lineage (NCBI taxonomy): Eukaryota > Viridiplantae > Streptophyta > Magnoliopsida > Gentianales > Rubiaceae > Ophiorrhiza > Ophiorrhiza pumila. The sequence continues at coordinate 15,550,460 of BLIW01000007.1, read as the reverse complement.
GTTAAATTGTTTTCTTCATTAACTCATACATAGAAATAGATTACTTCTTTTCTTTCTTCTATCTTTTTCTCATGTTTGCCATTCATAAGGAAACGAAAAGGAGATGCATCTTCATAATGGCCAAGCTCACATTTCACATGCACAAATGAAGAGATGGCTATAATACATACACCTTGGGGATTTCAAGCAATACATGTTCAACGGGTGTTTTCTTATTCCTCTTTCATCTATTGAAAATAATGCATATTCTAAGTGTGGAGGGGATTATATTTGTTGATGATGCTTCAGATTGTGCTTAAGTGAACATTTTGTGATTTATGGATGTTCAAACTTGAATTTTTAGTTATTTTTCTTATTTACGTTGGATTTTTGGTTGACTAGTAGAACCTCTTGATTGCATATTGAAAGTTCCTTATATGTTTTTAAGGTTTTAGAGATACATTTTGAATCCTCTTGACTGCACATCAAAAGACTAGTTGTCTTGATGCTTGTGGCTCTTATTATGAAAGTCCATTGTTGCTATTTTAGAAACCCATAATGTCCAATATTAACATGTTTAAGTGTTAGTTATGAGGTTTGTTGTGATTCTTGTGTAAAGTTTTCATTTCTGTGTCTTGGTGAACTTTTGTAGAACTTAGTGGTTATATATATACATATATATTGTATTTAGAGTTTAAGTTTGTGTTGGCAACAATAATAATAAAAAAAGTGCGTCCAGTCTAAATCATATGAAATAAGTGTTGTGTAGCCAATGATTTGTGTTGTTTTATCTAAAAACTCGACTTGTGACGTAACATGTCAAATAGGGAGAGTCGGGTCCTTCGTGGAAAGTTTGACATTTTGAGTCTATTGTTGATATGCACTAGATGGGAACATATGGAAATTGACAAGTGAGTTTAACTCTTGGACTAACATTTCCAAAGAGACATGTGTAGATACTTTAATGTTTGAAGAAATGATTTGGGCAATACATGTTAGTTCAATGCTTGGTTGATGTTGGGTGAGAAGCCCTAATGTTTTTATTATAATGAATAAAATTCCCCTCCAATTTGAGATTGCACCTTCACTAACCGAAATGGTCAAATGAGAATTCATATGAGTTGGAATATGGGTATAAAAAGCTGAAAAACCCTTTGCATTTTTGAAGTTGCTTAATTTACGTTTTCGTGAAGAATTATGTTCCTATCCTATGTGAGACTGCTCAATCAGTAATTGAAAAGGTCGAAGGAGAATTCATATGATCGGGAATAGGTATAAAAAGCCACAAAACCCTTGGCATATATAGCAAGAATAAAAGCCCCGATGATCTTGTAAACCTTTTAGTATTTACACGATGGTCAAAAAAGTGATTGTAGGGAAAAGAGTAAAACAAAGCTTACTTGTCGGATCTCTTACCTATGTTATGACCGTGAATTTGTAATGACCCTAGTGGTACCCATTATGCACACACACACACACAATATACTCAACGTGTCAAATGTGTACAAAAAGGTACTTCGATAACTCTTGTGGACACATGGAATGACTACTTGTCGATTTAGTCGAGTAGGCCATGAGGAATGTGCACAAACAATTACCAAGTTCTTAAAATGACTAGACACACCAATGAGGTTAAGTGAAATTGCCAACCCCTTGTGCTTGATTGTAAACATATGTTGGATTTATTTTTGTTCTATTGCTTGAGGGTGAGCAAGGTTTAAGTGTGGATTCATTTAGGTGTGATAAGGTGACAATTTTCACCTTATCGGATTCGTTTCACTTATTCTTTGATTATACTTGTAGCATTTTTGCTTACTTCTAATGTATTTTAATGTGTTTTGCAGGACATTGTGGCAAATTCTAAGCAATGGAATTAAGAAAGAGTTAAAAGGGCCATTTTTCAAGCCAAGCAGCAGAACGACGCGATGTTGAGGAAAATTTTAGCAACGTTGCGACGTTGACAATGAACGTCGCACCGCTGGTGTTCAAAATCAAGGAATGTCGCGCGATGTTCCTCACGAAGGTCGTGACGTTAAGCTTCAAATGGATGAAAGCTGAGACGTTCCTCACAAATGTCGCGCGACATTAAGGAGCGCGGGGGCAGATGTTCCAAGTCAACTTTACACTCACTTTTGGAGTCTTCAAGGGCATTTTGGGAACTCCTCAAGCCCTATTTCTTTCCCTCATTTTGTATAGTCTAAAATAAGTAGAAGAAGTAGAGAAGATAGAGAAGAGGCCATCCAATGACCTAAATAGGAGTAGATTAGAGTAGTTAGATTAGATTAGATCTTACAAGAACACACATTGAGCGCGTGTTCTTGGTGTAAATAACATCTTTTGGAGAGGAACCCATGTAAGATCTTGACTCTAAAGACTTGTTTTGTAAGGAAAGCTTGGAACTTTGGCTTGGAACATCAAAGGGGAGTACTACTCTTTGTATTTTTTTTTGTTTAATTCCTTTCTTTAATTAGTTATTGTGATGTTCTTATTCGTCTTGATGTGCTAAATTGCTGGTGACCTTGGAGATTGGATATTGATTGTTGAATTCTTATGTTATTATATGGATTTATGTTGTGGGTAGTCAAGAATTAGGAACTATAAGCTAATCTAACATTTTATACTAGTAATGCTTAAGGTAGATTAGTATATGTGTGATGGATTAGTGGAGATATCTTTGTCTTTTCTTACCTCCGCCATAAAGGGGGAATTGGTTAAGATGTTGACATACTGGTGTTAGGGTTGGTGAATTCAGCTGACATGAACTAAATTAGACCTTTCCCCCACCATAAAGAAAGGAATATGTTAGGGAGTGACATTCAAGAGAGTGACTAGGATTGGCTCTTGCCTCCGCCAGAAAAGAAGAGCCGAATTAGAGTGTGGTAAGCTCGGGAGAACATAGGGATCTTGGTTGATCTAAATTGGCAAATCCTTGCCTCCACCATAAAGAGGGGATTAGATATGAAGTAAATTTCCTGTAGGTGTCAACGTAATTAAGTTCTAGCTTCTGCCATAAAAGTGAAACTTGATTAATGTCGTCGCACTCTTAGGTCGTTAACCCATTCTTGTAAATCAGATATAGCACTATCATTAAGGAAAACCAATTCTCCAAGAGTACACTCCATTGCATGATTCCTTATCCATGATGCTTTTCTTCTTTGATTACTATTTTATCTAGTTGGTAGTTTAGTTTATTTCATTAGTTGTTTTCACTTTCACTAAATCACACATGTTGACACTAATTCTATATACTACTCCCGTCCTTTTAGGTATGATCCCTACTCCCTCTAACTACAAAACGTCGGCGTCTTGGTGCAACTTAAATATCTTGAGGATTAGGGTTGTAAATGTATTTGATTCGGTTAAACCTTTGAATTTGACCTTAACTCCAAAACCGCTATCAACATAAAGCACCAAAATTTAACATAAAAAAAGCACTCAAGATTTAATATTCAAAATAATTATAATAAAATCTTTTTGAGAGACCAAATCTATTACTTCTATATAAGTGGGAGTTGGATAGTAGCAAAATCGAAAATTTATTGAATTTCATCTAAGGATATCATTATATTTTTGCTTGTCTAGTTGGGTAATTTGTCTTTTCAAATTATTGGGTGAGCTATGTGTTTAATCTTTTTAAGAGTGTGGGTGTATAATTTTCAATATTGATACGTGTTAATGCTTGCTGGCGACTGTTGCACCTTTCTAAACATGACTATATATAGAGTTTCAACAAAGACAATTTCTTTCTCTTCTTCTATCTCAACAAAAAAATAGTGATAAATTTCTGAGGAAAACGAAAAATGTTCTTCATTGTTTCCGATGTTGTCCTCTGCCTTTTATTCTTTTTTTTATTTCATTTAAAAGGAGTGAAAAGCAACAACAATGATGGAGTACCAAATTGGGATTTTGACTGAATTGTCGGTAAAAAGAGCATGTGAACAAGTAGACAACAACATGGTGTTTCTCTTCCATTGATATGGGTGACACTATTAGAAAGAAAGATGAGCAGCTGCCTGATTGCATTTCTTCATTTATTCTTGGTTGTTTTTCTAGAATTAGCAAAATATGCCCTGATAAATCCCACAATGTTTATTTACTTATTCCTGGATGTTTATTTATTTATTTATATTTATAAATATGTGGGGATAGTTTGGTTAATGAATTTGTGTTTAAATGGTAAAAAATTGAATTTTTCATTGAATTTTGCAAGATTGTATTGACTTTTTTTGACATGGTTCATGAGTTGAGTTCAGTTTTGTTATGAGATTTAGTTGTGCTATTAGGTTTGGTGATTTTTATTTGTTTAATTGAATGGCTATTTTTTTTTTGAGTGTTTAAGGTTTTGATAATTGAAGTGTAAACTTATGTTCTCTCTTGAGGAAACATAGTATGTTAAGTTGTAAGATATTTTTCAGTTGTCTTATCAAAATATTATGTGGTTTCAATGTTACTTGAAGGATTTTAAATAACCGAATGGAACACAGAAAAGTTGATTATTTGGTTGCATTGTGTGGTTTTCAATTTTTTAGTGTCAAACTTTTCAGCAGTTCCAAGAAATTAATATCACTATTACTATTGTGAAGCAATTCTAGGAGTTGCCTGACTTCTAATTATGGTGTTTAGTAGTAAGATTATGTTTATTTATTAGTATCAAGTTGCTCCATCTCGAAGTACATGGTTTCATATTGAAATGTGAAATGGTGATTGATAATCTTAATATCAATATGCAAATGTTGTTAATAAATAGGCTGGTGCTAACTAGTTGAAAGAGTTCTTTTCTTTGAATTATATTTGATATTGGAAATTATATTTCCATTTTATATTTATGTAATTGGAGAATTTTTGGAGAAATGTGTGCCTTTTTTACTTCTACTCTTATCCTTGGTTTTGTTAATCATTTTGGAGTAAGGTTGTACTATTTGATAACATCTCATTAACTCATATTGAATGAGGCTTTGTTTTCTTCAAAGTTATCATTTTACATTTTCTAAATTTGCTATTTTCGTTTTTTTTCCTGGGTTACGAGGTGATGAGGCATAACTACATGTTCAGGTTTGTGAGTTTTTTATTTGATTCTATTTATCTTCAAGGTTCGATTCAAACATAATGGAGAATATAAACAAAGAAAGGTGCCTTATTATTCTTTGAATTCTAATTTATTAATTCAGTTGGTTTGGAGGAAGTAGTTATGCGCATTGTCTGTTTTATGGTTTTGTTATTCAGATGTACAACTAAACTTTCCTTCATGTAAAGTTTGGCCTGCTATATTTGTAGGTATCAAATATCTGATAATTGGCCATATCAAGATGTTAGGCAGCTCATCACTTATGAGAACCAACTTGATTTGAAGTGGACTACTACAGATGAAGAAGTGATTTAATTTGTTGAACAATTTTAGATTAGTTAATTGGTTTTCATCATGCATCCAATGTATTAGTTTATGTAATATAGCTTTGCTTTTTCAGGGATTTATAAACTTTATGGTAAAAGAAAATGGGTTCAACATTGAAAGAGTCACACAGACATGCTAATCACATTTTTGGTTAATTAAGTTTCATACATACTTTTGCAACTATGTATTGTACTAAGTGAAATTCTATTTTTTAAGTCAATTAAAAAGATCAAGGCAGGAAAAAAAAGTCTTCAAAAGGTAGATATTGCTTGATCGAAGGAATAACACTAATATTAGTAATATTATTTTTTTAAACAATATCTTGACTTTCCTCTATATTCTACAAATTAAAATCATTCATTAAACCAGTAACTAAAACATCAGTACCTATTAAATGAAAGGTATCATTTAACATTAAGACCTTCACATGTCTATTGCTTCTTTTGGCACACAATGAATTTGATTTCTTGATGTTAATTAGTTTTACATATTAAGACAAAGAAACCTTTGTATAATATGTAACCTTAACGATGTTTCTCCAAAACCTGATTTTCTTTTGTGATTTGTTAGATATCCAAAGCATAATTTTAAGGTGAATACCTAAGCCCTTCTATGCATTTTACATGCAATCTTTGCACTTAATCACTGGTGGCAAGTTTGTTTTACAGGAACTTTAGACTGCTTTTTCTTCTATAATTTTTGTCTTATATCGATGTAAGTTTACAAGTCATAATATTTTAAGAGCAGTTATTATGATTTTTTTTGTTTTTCTATCAATTATTTTGCACTTTTCCATCAATCCCTAGCATCTCTGATTTATTTTATTTAGACTTTTAGTTTAAATGCTTAACATTAGAATAAATTTTTTTATAGAAATAAGTATGGATTAGTTGTTATTTTATTGGAATTGTTGAATTTAGGGAAATAGTTGGCTATAGGAGGTTGATGGGGTGAAAATTTTGGTTGATCCAATATTAGTAGGGAACTTAAATTTTAAAATTACTTGGCTTTAATCCTTCTAAGAAGATTCTCAAGAACTTCAAGGAATTATTTTTTCTTTAGCACTTTTGTTCCTTATTATATCATATTCGTTTTGGCGGACAAAGTAAAAAATTGTTTTGGTGATATATAGACCTATTGAAGCTTAACAATCTTCCTGATTTTAATTGATTGTTAATTATTCAAAGCCTTGGTAATCACTGCTATTTGAAGACCTTAAAGTCCCTCTCTCATAAGTCACCAAGCCTGAGAGTTATAGCAACTCCTAATGCAAAAGCATTGTTAGACCCCCTTCTCAATAATGTAAGTGATTCAGAGGTATCCAAATTTGATGTTTACTTCATGTGTTCTACATTCTTAATTTAGTTAGTTTCTGTATAGTCATGCTATGCTTTTCCTAGGTGTACTGTGGTCTATTGTTGTCTTAACTCTTACGTACATTACTAAAAGTATATCCATTTAGCTGTACAACACTTCAATTGCAAACAAGCTAGCAATTTTCATATGGGACGTTGCACTCGTTTTCCCAAGATGTCAATTTGCAACTTGATTTATAATTTGTTAACTTGCCACCTTTACTAAAATTTTAAAATCATGTCACATTTGTGTTTGATGTGACATCATAACAGATAATTTTTATGATTGCATAAGACTACTAAGTCATTTTTCAAACTATGTTAAAGTTTTACCTTATTAAGGAGTTTATGCTTCTTCATTCACATTGCTACTCAACTTCATTACTGTTACTCTTGTATGTTGCTTGGGCAGAAGACATGTTTATTTACTTGTACAATAAGAGAATAGGTATCAGAGATTAATCTTGAATTGTATTTTTTAGTAGCTTTATCTGAACTAATTTTTTTACATGTCGATATACATAGGCCACTGGACTCAAAAAAATAATTAGGAAAATAACACCCAATTTGATTCTCACACTTGTGATGTAATTGATTTTGTGACTTTAATAAATTGATGTGAAAAGGAAATTTTATGTTCACCATGGCTTCTCAAATTCATAGATCATACTTGGAACCTCTTGAGGGAACAAAAATTGAAGTGGGAAACGGTTTGCCAGTCCAAATTCAGGCTATTGCAGGACCAGTTCTTGGTCTTATATAGATGCATCGTTAGAATGGGTGTGTTATTATAATCTCTGCATCCTATGGAATTTCTTTTCAGGATACTTAATAATGTAGTTATTTACATAACATATCATTTCAGCTACTGGTAACTTCTACCAAGAGTGAGCTGACTCTTTAGTATGAACCACACTGTGCGCAACAAGAATTTTCTAAAAAGAGTACATGCTAACAATTGTAATCACACCTACTCTAAAGCAACTTTTACCAAATTTTACTTTGGTTTCTGGAAAAGAGGATATTGCTTAGCTTGCAAAACTGCTTAATGCAAGGTATACACCCTACACTATTGTCTTCCCACCTTAAAGTTGTTTATGAAATTCTCGTGCGATTTTGGGATAGCAAAAATTGCTAGGAACATTTACACTTTTTTATTTCTAAAAGTCCTGGAATGGAAAGCCAAGATACAGTAAAATAAAAACTTATTGTAAAAAAGCGAATAATCTGATATTTATGATTTTCTTTAATGGATGTCCATGACAATGGGATTCTACTTTTGCTTCAAAGGTTTATTATGCCTATGAAGAATGGTGACCTTGATAGTAAAAGATTTCTTACCAATATTATTCAGGCTGAGGGTACAATAAAATCATTTAAGGTATAGTTTTCCTAACTACTTGGTAAAACAAGTCTTAATTTGTTGCTGCATTTCATTCATTAGTGGAATAATGGTTATAATGGTCAACGTGTTTTGAATTTCCTAAATCCTTGGTGAAACAAGTCTTAATTTGATGGTTCATTGCATTCATTAGTGGAATAATAATGATAAAGGTCAACATGGCTTTGATGCATATCTCTTACTTTTTTCCTCCTCTTCCCTTATTTTTCTTGCTCTTTTTTGAATCATTAATCTACTAGATCACATAAAGTACATTAGCATTAGAAATTTTGGCACATTTGGGTTTGAGAAATATGATTTGACATAACAAGGTTAGTGAAGGGTTGACTTGCTAATGCTAAAACTAAAACCATTAGAGGTGGTTTTGTGATACTAATGGAGTGAGGCAAAGCCTTGGAAGAGCTTCCCTTAAATTAAAAGGATTTGTTTCTTCATTTTTCTTGGGAACAAGTTCTATTAAGTTCAAATGTGATTTCTTTGTTATAAGATAGCTTAGGTATTGTTGTTTCTAAGGTCTTGGAGTCAAGTTATACCTGATAGTAATTTCAACAAATTGGGATCCACTTCAGTTGAATTTAATTAGATTTGACTTGTTAGGTTGTCTAATAGTTTGTTATCTTTTGTTCTGTATAATATGGGTGGCAAATGGTATTGGTACTTTGTTATGCCATTAAAAGACTGCATAGTGCAAAAAAACTTTGTTTTACTTAGTATTTCATGTAGATTTTGTGTATCCAGGACCTGTATGTAGAAGTTAGCCATTTACTGGTTCATAAGGCCAATGAAAAATACATGAATGAGAATTTAAAATGGGTTTGATATCATATGAATACAAAATTACTTAGCTACATTGCCTTGGATTGAGAGAATTCTTTATTTTTTGACAGGGAGACTATTTGACTATTACCTTAACAATCTCTTCTCAACATTGATGCCATGATGCATTTTGATAAAAGTAACAAAACCGGATAAAGGTTAATACTTTTAGTTATTTTTTGCTTGTCTATCCTTCAATCTCAAAAATAATGATTGGGTAATTTGAATTGTAGTTTCTTTGCTTTTTGCCATATGCTTGAAGTAAAGGAAGTTGTAGTCTGTGATCCCTCTTATCAAGACATTTTTTATGGTATGGAGAATTTTATTCGTGAATTGATGTACTTTCTTTGCTTACATGAAAGGTAATCAAACAAAAATCTTTACCCTTGCCTCAGATGCAGCATTGATTTCAAATTTGCATTGCCTAGAAAGAAAAGTTAAACCTCTATGTTTAGTAGATTGCATATACAAATTCGATACCTGTTGTTGTGAAAATTCGTTCTTCCTTGCCGAAGAGAACTTCAAGTACATTATATATGCTCTGTCATTCTTATGAGGATTTTAATAGGTGACTTGATTTTCTTATAAAGTTCTATTTTTCCTTTCAACCAAACCATTTTGTTGTGGAGTATATGGTGCTCTAGTTTAGTATATTATACTTTCTTCAGAAAATTTTGAGAACCCAAAAGAGAAGTAATCACCACCTCTGTCACTTATCAAAATTTTGATTCTTTTACTTAATTAATTTTGTACAAGAGACTTATATATCTTAAACATATAAAATACTTCATCCTTAGTTTTCATTATATATATATATATATATATATGCATATATCTAGAGCAACCACCAATGAAAGAAATGAATTATTTATTTCTTTTAAGCAAAAAAAAAATAAAGTATTTATTTCCACCTGTTGTTAGAAAATCATTAAATTCAGACAAATTGGAAAGCATAAGATAAAAACAATTGAGTGTTTCTTTTGATTTTAAGAAAAGGTAACTTTGTAATCATTGCGTGTATGCATGTTTTATATTTCTTATTCTTATGTTGTTCGATTTTTAAGTAATCCATGTAAAGCAAATTAAATAATCATTTGCATAAATCTTCAGGTTTAGATCATAGAATAACATGATTTATACATCATACTATTATAGTAAAATAATAACTTGATCCATAGCCACTTTAGTTAGTTGTGTTGGCCTTAAATACTTCTGCTCCTTTAATGTGAATTACTTCTGTTCCTTTTTCCCGAATCGCTGTAAGTCTTAAAGAGTCCTGGAAATAAAACTGTTGGAATAGGAAAGAAGAAATAGCGAGAAAACGATAATTGGTTTCTCTCTCTTGACCCCGATTAGAATGACACACTATTGATGGAGATGTTACGTGATATTTATTGAGGGTAGAGAGAGGACCAATCATTATCAGAGTCATTATCCCTATTTCCCATCAAAGTAGGCAGTCAAGTTTCCCATTTAAGTGATAGAAAAAATATTATCATTTATTTTTATTGATCAGATCACGTTGGTCATAAAATATGCTAACAATAGGATAAAATCTTATTAGTTATTTTTATTGATCAAATCACATGGGTCATAAAATACGGTAACATTCTCCCACTTGACCCATGAGACAGAGTCAACTTAATGATTTAATCATAATATGTATAACAATGCTAATTTCTTACTTGCATTGTTTATACCATAAATCTTATTAAGCAAAACTAATATGGATCATAGCGGTTCCATATCATATTCTTTGACATAATCCCTTCTATGTATCACAATACTAGCATTACTTAACATGACTCATAATGGGAAATAAAACAATTACGGTCCAACAATAATGTCTTAGTCAGAGACAAATTCAATTATCAATTATATCATCGTTCATGTATATACTATAAAGTCAAGAATGATAAAAAAGAAAATAGAAACAATACCTAAATGAGTTCAGAGTGTCAAATACATAAGGTCTTTAAGAACTTAGTTCATAATATCAAGAATTGTATCCTATAATACTCATTCTTTCAACATGTTCATTAAAAACCTCTAGATTTAACATGTTCATTAAAAACCTTCGGATTTAATCCTTTTGTTAAAGGATCTGCAACAAAAAATTTGTGCTAATGTGCTCAATTGACACATTTCAGTTCTGAACTTCTCCTTTAACGGCAAGGTATTTCAACTCTATATGTGTAGCACCTTTTGAATACCTGTCTTTTTTAGAGAAAAAAATTGCTGCCGTGTTATCACAATAAATTTTCAGCGACTTGGCAATACTGTCGACAATTCCAAGTCTTGAAATAAAGTTTCGCATCCATAATCCATGAACAGTGGCCTCAAAGCATGCCACAAATTCAGCTTCTATAGTGCAAGTGGCAATGACAGACTATTTTGCAATTTTCCATGAGATTCCTCCTTCAGCCATCATGAACAAATAGCCAAACGTAGATTTTCTAGTATCTACGTATCCAATATAATATGAATCAGAGTATCCTATCACTTCGAGATGATCAGATCTCCTATAAGTAAGCATACGATCGTTTGTTCCTTGGAAGTATCTAAATACTTTCTTTGCAACTTTCCAGTGATCCAATCCAGGATTACTTTGACATCTGCCCAGCATACCAACAGAAAAACTGATGTCTGGCATGGTACAAGTTTGTGCATACATCAAACAATTAATGCATAAGGAATATTTTCCATTTGTTTGCATTCCAAATCATTTTTTTGGACATTGCTTAAAGCTGAATTTATCTCCTTTCTGAATTGGAACAACACTTGCAGAGCATTTCTACATTTTGAATCTCTCTAAAATTTTGTTAATATATGCTTTCTGAGACAACCTTAATAATCCTTGTGTTCTGTCACGGAATATTTCAATTCCAATAAAAGAGGATGCCCCACCTATATCTTTCATTTCAAAATTTTTAGAGAGAAACTTCTTGGTCTTATGAAGTATACCAAGATCATTAGCAGCAAGCAAAATATCGTCAACATACGAAATTAGAAAAGTAATCTTGCTCCCACTGACCTTCAGATATAAACATCAATCAAGATGCTTTCCTTAAATCCAAAGGAAGTCATAGTATCATTAAACTTAAGATACCATTGTCGGGAGGCTTGCTTAAGTCCGTATATTGACTTCTTTAATTTACACAAAGGTTTTCTTTTCCTTTAGTTAAGAAACCTTCAGGTTGGGCCATATAAACATCTTCCTCTAAATCCCCATTCAGAAAGGTAGTTTTCACATCTATTTGATGCAAATCCAAATCATAATGAGCCACTAATGCCATAATAATTCTAAAAGAATCCTTTTTAGAGACAGGTGAGAAAGTCTCTTTGTAATCAACGCTATCTTTCTAAGTAAAACCTTTGCCAACGAATTTGGCCTTGTATTGTTCGATATTACCATTCGAATCATGCTTGGTCTTAAAGAACCATTTACACCCGATTTGTTTATAACCTTCAGGTAATTCAACAAGGTCCCAAACATCATTATGATCCATTGATTTCAACTCTTCTTTCATGGCTTCCAACCATTTAGCAGAATTAGTATTTTTTATGGCTTGTGAAAATGAATCTGGATCTTCATTAATTCCCAAGTCAAATTCTGACTCTTGTAAGTAAACCATATAACTCAGAAATAGCCTATCTTCTTTGCCTTTTAGATTTTCTGAATGTTATTTCTTGTTGTTCAACTTCTATAAATTCATTATTGACAACTTTATTATGGGGTACTGGATCATTTATTTGTTGTTCTTGAAAGTTATTATTATGTGCAACAACTGCAGGAACAACAACTTTAGAAGAAGTCACAAGCAAAGGAACTTGCACTCTAATTTCTTGGATTTCCACCTTTTGTAGTTCTGTACTCCCACTAATTTCGCCATTTTCAATGAACGTAGCATTTCTAGATTCAACAATTTTCATACTATGGTTAAGACAATAAAATCTATACCCATTAAATTTTTCTGGATAACCAATAAAATAACCACTGATTGTTCTTGAATCCAGTTTCTTTTCATGTGGATTATAGACTTTTACTTCCGCTTGGCAACCCTACATATGCAAGTGTTTTAAAGTAGGTTTTCTTCCTATCCACAATTCAAAATGAGTCTTTCATTTGCCTTACTAGGAACCGTATTTAATAAGTAAGCGGCAGTCTTTAATGCTTCCATCCACAATGATAAGGGTAAAGATGAATGACTTAACATACTTCTAACTATATCCATTAGAGTACTGTTACGCCATTCTGCTACAGCATTCTGTTATGGTGTGCTTGACATTATGTATTAAGCACATATGCCATGTTTTTCAAGGAATTTAGCAAATGGACCAGGGCATTGTCCATTTTATGCATATCTTCCATAATATTCACCACCTCTGTCAGAACTGACAATTTTCACTTTTGTATCTTGTCGTCTTTCAACCTCATTAATAAATACCTCTATGGTATCTACTGTTTGAGATTTTTCATGCAACAAATAGATATATCCATAACGTGAAAAATTATCAATAAATGTGATAAAATATTTTTCTCTACCAAAAGATAAAACATCATAAGGACTAGATATATCAGTGTGTATAATCTTAAGAAGTTTTGTGCTTCTTGTGGCTCCTTTTTTACTTGTGCGTTTTGTAAATTTTCCCTTAATACAATCCACACAAATATAATGATTAGTAAAATCCAAATTTCGAAGGATTTCATTATTCACTAATCTTTCCATTCTTTCTTTGGATATGAGATCCAAACGTTTATACCACAAGTAAGCTGAATTTTCATTTACTAAACTTCGTTTAGTGCCAATATTATGATGCAAGATTAATAAAGATTTAGCAAAAATATTGTCAACCTTTAATTTGTAGAGGCCATCACAAATAATTCCAGAACCAATAACATTGTTATTTTTAAACAAACTGAAACATCCATTCCCAGAAGAAAAATTATATCCAAGTGAATCAAGTTTGGATAAGGAAATTAAATTACAAGAAACAAAAGGAACATAAAGAGTCTGAAAAAGGTCTAAATGATACCAAGTGTTTAACATCAAACGATAGGTTCCAATGCCTTCAATTGAAGCTTTGACCCTATTCCCTATGAAGATAAATTTCTCATTTGTGTTTATAGTTTGGATCGTAAGGAATCCCTGCATCGTATTAGAAATATGAGTAGTGCATCCGGAATCAATCCACCAAGTATTATAAGGAACTTCAGCTAAGATTGATTCGAAACATACTAAAGCTCTAGGCTTACCTTTCTTTTCGAAGCAAGCTCTTAGCGAAGTGACCACGTTTATTGCAAAAATGGCACTTATCATTTTTTCTGTCATTGTGAATTTGACTGGATTGAGCTTTCATCTTTGATGCTTCTTTCTTACCCTTTTGGTGATTGTTCATTTCAGGTTTCTTATGACCCATAAGGTTAACTGAGTGAATTCCTTGTTTCTTAAGTCTTGTCTACTCTTGAATAAGTATTGATTAAAGTTCATTGGCACTCCATTTATCTTTAATGGTACTATAATTTATTTGAAAAGGGTCATACTCAGGAGGCAATGAATTAATGATAAATTGTACAAGGAAATTTACATTCATTTCCATCCCCATGGATCTCTATTTTACTACTTTGTCTATCGTTTCAGTCACATGCTGATGCATGGTACGTGTACCATCAAACTTACTGGTGGTTAACATACCCATTAATGCCCGAGCATGGGACTTATTAGCAGATTTAGACTGAGATCGCTCTTTCACAAAATTCATATATTCCCTAGCACTTTCAGTTTTTAGAATTGTAGACTTGATGTTGTTTGCAACTGCCATTCGCATAAACATCAGGCTCAATCTCTTTGATCTTTCCCAAACTTTATGAAAAGATCTCTCTTCAGCATTGCTTTCATCAGTGATAGCATCGGGCCTTTCATTTAATAGTGCTAAGTCAAAATCCAGAACACCTAAGTGAAACTGAACCTGCTCAGACCAATCTGGATAATTAAGGCCATTAAATATAACAACAGATGAAGCTTGCGAATGAAGAGCAACAGGCACAAATACTGCAGGTAACATAAATACTCACACATTAATGCTTCGAAGTTAATACATAATGCATATTCAGATAAAATTTAAATAATACTTAAATATGTATTGAAGTTCACCTTTGAACAATTCAACAATACACAATAATACACATAATTGATGCTTAACTTTAATTTTACATAATCGGCAATTAAATTTACTATAATTAAATATATCTGCAATCTTTGGATATACTAAACATATTTAACCAAGAATATTAATTACCTACAATTCTATCATAAATTATAAAATTAATTAATCAACATTTGGGTGATTTTTAATACTTTAAAATTTATGAATTTCAATATACTCATATAAGAAAATTCATTATGTCATTATAATATAAGTATCGCATAATTATGAGTAATTGAAATTTAATTTAAATATTTACTAATTAAAAACTTTAAGGTTTGGCCACTTTGGTGACTAACAAGCCCACGTAATAATTATAAAATTATTTAAATATAGCAGCATAAAATTTTTTTTATTTTATTATTGAATAAAATATGTATAAATTTCAATAATAATAATTTGTCATGTATTTAATATATATTTTAATTATACTTAATATGTATAAATTTCAATAATGATCTGTTATCATGAGTTAATGTAAGTGTATGCAAAATAATATCTTTCGTATTTTAATTATACTTAGATATGCAGACAATAATAAGAACAATGTCTTACGTGTTCTAGTTATAATCTAAGTATAGCTCTTTATTATTATTTTATTACACATATATGGTAATAATCGAAAAAATCAAAAACAGATCATGACACTTTATTATTCAAATACCTGACAACAATTTGAAAAACTGAAATCAGATCGTAATTAGATATATATTTAAATTAATAAATCTATATCATCGTAAAATACATCCCAAATAATTACAGTAATTGTAGCATAATTAATTATAGTAATTACTTGACTCAGATCACAATCAGATGCATATTCAAATTAATAAATCGTGATCTATATAATCATAAACCACATACAGAATAATTACAGTAATTAATGTACTCAGATCACAATCAGATATAGATTCAAATTAATAAATCCATATAATCATAAAACACATCCAGATAGTAATTATAGTAATTATAATGTAATTAATCAGTAATTGCAATATAATTAAAATTACAAAGATTGCATCGAGATTAAATTACAGTAATTATATTACAATAATTACTGTAATTATATTTCAGTAATTGCGGAATTAATTTTTGGTAATTATCTTAAAAGAGTAATCTTGGTAATTATAAATTATAATAATTGTGTTTATAGATAAATCATGAATTCTTAACCTTGCTTTGATACCAATTGTTGGATTTTTAATTAATCCATGTAAAGCAAATTAATTAATCATTTACATAAATCTTCAGGTTTAAATCATAGAATAACATGATTTATACATCGTACTATTATAGTAAAACAATACCTTGATCCATAGACACTTTAGTTAGTTGTGTTGGCCTTAAATACTTCTGCTCCTTTGATGTGAATTACTTTTGTTCCTTTTTCCTGAATCACTGTAAGCCTTAAAGAGTCCTACAAATAAAACTTTTGGAATAGGAAAGAAGAAAATATCGGGAGAAAGATAATTGGTTTCTCTCTCTTGACCCCGATTAGAATGACACACTATTGATAGAGATGATACGTGATATTTATTGTGGGTAGAGAGATGACCAATCACTATCTGAGTCATTATCCCTACTTCCCGTCAAAGTAGACAGTCACGTTTTCCCATTTAAGTGATAAGATAAAATCTTATCAGTTATTTTTATTGATCAAATCACGTGGGCCATAAAATACGCTAACACATGTAATGCAACATTTTATGAATGGCATGTTCAAGTCTACCATACCATAAAGAATAAGAAGAATTAACATAATAAAATAAACTTATCTTGTCCTTTCTTTGCGATTCATATTGTGTCTGTAACATCAAACATATCCAACTTAACAATGTCTTTATTCATCACATTAATAGCAAATTCTTTAGTAGACTCCATAATACTTTTAGATTGTTGAAGAATTAGGTCAAAGGTTGTAGTGATGAATAAGATACAATACTAGAGTCATGGGCGGAACTAAAGGGGGAGGGGGGAGGGGGGGCGAGCTGATGCGGCCGCCCCCAGTTGTTCCCGAAATTGAGGGTTACTGTTCTTATTTTTATAGGTTTAGCACCAGTGACTCTCGTCCCTCAGCCTGCCAATATAGTAAAAAATGCGACAGAAATATCTCTGCAATTGATCTATGGTTATTGTATATAGGCAAAGATTGTAGAGATAGAAGGGGGAAGTGAATCTTATGGATTGGTGTGTAATTAGTTGGATAATTAGAATTTGAGAGATAGGATGTGGTCTCATCTTCTAGTTTATTTTTTAATTCATGATAATGAAAAATGCAGGTCAAATTTGATTTTAACTACTTGGTTTATCATAAAATAAAGAAGTTAAGTTTCTTTACCAAATTAAGAAAAATAAACAACCTAATCAAAGTGTTCAAGCTGATAATAAATCTATATGCCCATAAGTTAAATTCGAATTATTTTTGTCTATTTTCTCAAAATTCAAAATTTTTAATATGTTGAAACACTAAATTGGGGAGATACTCAAAATTTTGAATATGTTGAAACACTAAATTAAATTTATTTTATGAGTTTTTTTTCTTATTAGGGGTAATTATTAAGGCATTTCTTTTAATAAGAAAAATTTATTGTACCACGAATTTAGCATACATTGAAGATATGATTAAAATTAATAAATTTTGCAAAGTTTATTATGTGTATATATTTATATTTTCATAATATGTTTATCAAGTTGATAACTTATTAGTTATATATATATATTTAATGAAATATTTTTATTTCACATTATTACATGTGAAGTCGGATTATATATAAAATAGGAGTTAATCATGATTTTAACAAACAATAAAGTGATAGAAAATTAGAATTATAATTTCAACGGCTATTAATTGTACGTTTCATATATAAAACACGTCTTATATATAAAACGATTTGACAAGAATTTTTATATTTTTATTTTATACTCTTCATAAGCACCCCCTCAATTTTTTTTCTGGTTCCGCCACTGACTAGAGTATAGAAGAAATAATGATTTTCTGAGGGAATTATAACAAGGTTGAAATTAAGGCATGTAAAACACTTTCCTTAAAGTGTTAATTGCCCCCATTATCTTGCTAACTAGATTTATGGTAATTTACTTTTATGATACAATATACTCAATGAAACAAACAAGTAGCAAGTTCTTGGATTGTTTCCACAAGAATAAGAATGCAATAATTAGTACAAATTTGATGAAGAACACATTAAAATAATTCTAGAACTCTTGAATTTGGGATGTAACACTTCAAAGAGGTACCAAAATTTGTGATGCAACTCTTTAAAGAGATTTCACAAATTTAGTATGCAACTCTTCATAAGATACCTCAAATTTGAGATATACCTTTTCAAGAATAGATGTCATATTCAAAGAAATAAAATTATTTGAAATATAGTCATTTTATTTCATTAATATTGCAAGGCAAATTTTCCAACATAAATTGCTCCAATGGTTTTTCAAGTTATGAGTAAATATTATTTTAATTTATTTTCTTAAAAAAATTTATATCATCTCTCAGTCTAAAGTTTATCGCATAAATGGTTTTCACCTTATTTTTCGTCCACCTAACAAGTAACAGTATTTGCATGTGACATTAAATTGTGTTGTTTTAAATGTTAAACAATTTCTCATAATAAATGTCATTACTTGGATATGGCAAATATGTGCATCCTACGCGACGTCGATCAAAAAGGCAAAGAATTATTCATATGATTTAGCGTAAATGACCGTAATAGATCCTCAACTTTGAGGTAAGTATAATTTTACTTTATAATTTTGAAAAAAGATACTTTTTGCTCCCTTAGTTTTGATTTTGTTATATAACTTTCTCAACTCATTTCCTATATGTTTGACAAGTAATGTCATTTGTCATGCGAAACTGTTCACCATTCAAAACAATATTTTTTTTGCCTCATGACAACAATGTTATTTGTCAAATGAATAGAAAATGAATTAAGGACCAATTCAATAATAAAATCCAAGTTGAGATCCAAATGTTATTTTTTCATTATTGGGGACCAAAATAATACTTACCTCAATGTTGAAGGATCTTTAAGGTTATTTATCTTTTGACAAAATTCAAATTGAGGGAATAAAATATTTTTTTTTTGAAATTAGAGTCCAAAATAATTTTTTTTGAGGATTGTGAGACTAAAATTATATTTGCTTCTAAGTTGAGGACCTAATCAAGGAATTTACCCAATCTTTAACCTTAGACTTGGCAGTGTTTATTAGACCAAGAATAATATTGTATCCACAGGGGCCAAAATCTACAATTACTGATTTTATGAGAAATATTTCCTATGCTTTAATTTAATATTACTTTAACCTCTTAGATTTTGAGTGTTAGTTAAATTTAACACTTATTTTCGCTTGAATATTTTAATTGTTGGGTAGTTTGGCTAATTTGAAAAACATGAACATACTTTAGCAAAATCTAATGAACTTTGTATTTGTTTAATTTTGAAATTCTAGTGATGTTGTAATATACTCCGTATATATGATTTTTAATATTTTGATGTCATATGACCAAATTTTCAGATGCAATAAATTAACAACTATTAATTTCTTTTCTTTCTCTCTTTAACCTTTCGATTATATATTCAAAGTTTACGTAAAGTTAAAATAATTAAACTAAATTACTAGTAATGACCAACATCAAAATAAAGATAAAAAATGTCTTCTTCATGTATTACATTTTTTACATTTTTCCCATCTTTGTTTTAACTGCTAAATTTATTTAGCCTTGAGAGAATACATCTTGGTTAAGGCTAGGATTGTTAGAACCATGTTAAATTTTTGCTCCCCAAAGATTAGTGAAAGAAAGAGTTTCAAATGTTTTAGGAATTGTTTTACTTGAAAATAAGGTTTAGTTGACATTAGAGTCATTTTTGATTCATAACAACATTGTTTTATATCTACCATCTAAAGTTAAATTTGATATGAAACTTAACAATAGTCACCAACATCAATTATGTTTAAAGTTTATTGACAAAAGGTAAGTGAGAGACACATTAGAACTACTCAACAATTAAAATATTCAAGCAAAAAAAGAAAGAGAGAAAACCTAACTAAACTTACATTTTGGACATTAGAAAGGAAACAAAAGGTCATTAATAGCAACCAAGTTGGTATATCATATTGAAGTTCAACATGCAAGTCATTTATGGTGCTCACCACACATATTCATAAACTAGCTTTTGTTTGGAAACCTAAAATAACGTCACAACTAAAAAGGTACTATAGAGCATTAAGATATCAAGGAGGGTCAATATAATATGTGATAAATTTGTGGAGAATTCCCAGCCAAATTGTTGTTAGCTTTCATGTACTAGTTAACCTTGTGTTTCATGAGCTATGTTGGACTGCCATTTGGGTGAACTTTGCTGATGAGTAGAAATTGGCTCAATATCTTTATTCATGTGATTCATGCTCATGTGCTTCGTGTGGTCCGGCCTTTTCCGATCTCCGAACTTCAATGAATATGGAATCCTTGGGGTAATGAGTGATAAACATTTGAGGAGAGTTCCTATTCAAATTGCTTCATATACTTGTGTCTCAAAAGGTTATCCTCTTATTTTTCTCCAAAATGGGACAACGTTTTGAAACGCACCTTAAGACATCATGGTCTCCATGGACTCCATGGCTTCCGACCTCCGAATTTGTTTATGGAAAGCTAGCCTTTTTCGATTTGGTCGTATTATTCATATACTTCTTAAGGGAATTAGAGCATTGAGACTTTGGTAATCACTAAAGTTGCTTTACTATAATTCCCAGCTTTAGATCATAGGAAGTTTCATGTAATGGAGTAGCACTCCAAAATTTTGGTTCATATGCTTGTAACTATGTGATCGGGTATATCCGACCCCATCTTTTGTTCATGATGGTATAAAGTTTCCTTTTGTTAAAAAAAAGATATCAAGGAGGGTCCAAATAGCAAAAATGGACAAAAGGCAAGCGAGAGACACATTGCCGCATCTGGAGTGATTCTATCGGATGCAAGGAGAAGCAAACACAGTGATCGTGTTGCTAAAATACTCAGCTCCTTGATGGCGCTATGTATAGTAGCGGACAAATTGTTTCCTATTTTGTTTTGTTTTGTGTTGTTTTACTTGTAGTTTCTTTCTTAAAGTTGTTTATTAATTATGTCAGATGAACAACATCTATTACAATTACAATTTAGGGAGGTTTTTTTTTTAGTTTCTAATTTATATTTTTAAACAAATTTTAAAATAAGGAAAGAGGTAGTTCTATCCATTTAGGTTGTTTATTTTTTTTTATGTTTCTAAAATCTTTATGGGATTTTGTGAGACTATATAAAGCCACTAAACTATGTAATTTCAAGGCTAACAGTTTGAGATTAATAAAAGAGAGTTTTTTTCTATTTGAATTCTTTGTGAGGAACTTGTGTTGGGTTTATCGTCGGCTGGTAAATTATGTTGTATCGAAAACTTTAGTTGTTTTTTAGTTTGTTAGATTGAGGTCGAGTTACTTCTTAAATTTTTGGTTACTTCCAACATTGTTGTTTAGTTGAGGTTGAAATAATCTATTTATTTGATTCGAGAAAAATTTTCGGAATTATTTTGTTAAAAGCCGACTTGCTACTCACAAGTAGTGTAGAAGTTAACATTAGTCATAATTTTGTTCAAATCTTTAAAGGATAAAAAAATTGGTTAAATGACTAGTAATCTCTCAACTTGTTGGTTAATATTATTTTGATTTCCAATTTTGAAAATTTTATATTTTGATTTTCCAACTTGAATTTTATTATATAAATGATCAAATAACTCATTTTCTATTCGTATGATAAGTTACGTGATTCGTCATGTGGCATAACACCATGTTATTTTAAAATGCTAAACAGTTTGTAACAATGTTATTTGTCATATGGATGAAAATGAGTTGAAAATTATTTATACGATAAAATACAAGTTTTTTTGTCCAAAAGTGATAATTTTATTAATTAATTAAAATAAAATATAACACAATACAACTAAATAGTCAAAATAGGTGTACTGAGTTAATTTGGTTTACCCATATATTAAGTGCAAGTAAATGACATGTATTAAAGGAAATTAAACCACATATCTATACACATTTGAGTTATACAATGGTCAAAATCATTCGGAAGTCATGAAAATAAAAAATGAAATAATCACTTGGTTATTTGAAAGGTAAAAATGGAGTGTCATTCTTCTCTAACAAAGTTAAAATTAGAGTGAATTCTTTTACCTAGTAGCATTGCTGAAATATAAATTTTTTCTCCCTAGTAGCTAATCAAAAACCAAGTTTTAATCCCACACAACATATCTAAATCCAAAGTTTTCTTCTCCAATGTAACAAATACAAAATCAATCAATTTTCGAAGACCAAAATCTAGATCTAAGAAAGAAACGTTAGTTGGAGGAGATAACATTGTGATTAAGTCAATTGAAGAAATAAACCTTCTTCATCTTTTTTTTATCTTACTAAAAATAGAGGATTCCTTGTACCTATCCAAGCTCTCCATCCAAGTTACTGTTTTTTTTCCTTTCACATTGCAAAATCTCTAAAAATTGAGACTAGATCTCCCTAACAAAGAAAAACACTTCCACCAAGGAAGACAAATCACTCCAACAAAGGGAGATAAGACAAAATTTTAAATTTTGAGCGAGGTGGTTTGGTGGGGAAGTGGTGGCTAGGGGCTACCGCCTTCCTTTAGTTTTCTTATTTTTTTGGGTTGTGACATGGGTAGAGAAAAGAAAGAGAAAAAAAAATCCAATTTGAGAGATCAAATTATAACTTTTTCACAATGAAGAATTAAAATAATACTTCCAAGTTAAGCATATTATTGAGGTCGAATACTTTTATTTTTTACACTTCAAGAATTTGTTTGCTAAACATAGAAATATGTGTACTCGAAAATTTAATTGGGGATGCCATATCACATAATCTACTTGAACCAGTGGCGGATCTAGGCGGGGGCTAGAGGAGGCTAAAGCCCCAGCCATGGTCGCCGAAAACTATGGAGAGGTAGTAAATTTGTTGCCGCTGTTGCTGGGTTGCCTCCTATCCGCCGCTGCTCCAGAGCCCCTGCTGAAGTCTAAAGAAGTTGAAGAAGACGACTTGTTTTGTTCCAAAAAAAATGAGTTAACAAAACAACGTCGTTTTGTTAAGTGATTTGAAAAAAAAACTGCAAAACTTACCAAAACGACGTCGTTTTGGTAAGTGTTTTGAAAAAAAAATACCTGCAATATTGAATCGGGACAGAAGCCACAAAACTCATTAACTCAAACAACAAATTCACTTCTAATATTTCCTTTCCAAATTCCAAACCCTTCCCATCTCCCCCAAATTCCCAAATCTTATTTCCAAATCTAAACCCTTCCAATTTGACTATCTCCCAAATTTCCAAACTCAAGTTTCAAATTCACTAGTAAAGAAACTTTTTTTTTCTTCCCTCATTGTCTCTTTTCTTTATCTCCATTTTTTGTATTCAAGATTCAAGAAAGGTTAGTTTTACTTCTTATTTTTTTATTTAGGGTTTTATTATTTAAATTTTGTAAATTGTAAGTTAATTTTAATTACTAAGTTAATTTGGGTAATTTTATTAAGAAATTATTGGACTAAATATTTAGTGATTTGGAATTTAGATTACGATTTTTGAATGTGAACTAATATTAGGAATTTTGAATTTAGACAATATATTTTAGATATAAATCATAGTTTAGAAACTCTAGTTTGTTTAATTAATTTTCTTTATAGATTAATAGTGAATTGTGATTGAATTATTAATTTATTTAATTATAAATTTATTGTGATTGAATTAATTATTGTAATGAATTTATTTTCAATTGTTTATTTATATAGATTATGGAGAGGTTTTTAAACCTAAATGAATTCGTAGTGGTGCATCTTCTAATGAGCCTAATGTTAGTGAAAATGTGGAAAATCAATCTCATGTGGAATTAAATTTGGATGATATTGTTAGTGATCCAGGATTGCGAAAACCAATTGAAGAGTTTGATATTGCTATTCGAGATCAAATCTGAAGAGAGTATTTGACTAGAGGGCCTTGCCAACCAATTGGTCATATACATCCGAAGAAAAATTTTGGTATTCAATAAAGAAGTTTTCAAGACATTTGGTATAAACAGTTTGTATAGCTAAAGTATAGCATATCAAAAGATGCTGCATTTTGCTTTTGGTGTTGTTTTTTTAAAAGATGAAATAATGAAGGTCGATATGCAGAAGATGCCTTTACAAAATCGGGGTTTAATAATTGAAAAAAGGCAATAGAAACATTAAATTTGCATATTGGGGCTATGAATAGTGTCATAATAATGCTAGAATATAGATTGAATCATTTCAAGATCAAAGACATAGTGTGTCAAATGTGTTACGAGCAAATGGGCGCCAGATGGAGGTTGCTTATCGCACCCGTTTAACGGCGATGTTGGATGTGACACGCTTTCTTTTGAATCAAGGATTGTCTTTTCGCAGACATGATGAGTCAACTATTTCTTTAAAGAGAGGAAATTTTTTTCAATTACTTGAATGGTATAGTCAACGAAATGAAAAGGTTTTCAAGGTTGTCAATCAAAATCCTCATGGAAATAATCAAATGACTTCCCTAAAAATTCAAAAAGAATTAACACAAGCTTGTGCCTCGGAGATCAAACTTGCCATAATCAATGATATTGGACACGATATTTTTTCTATGTTGGTTGACGAATTTCGAGACATTTCAGTGAAAGAGAAAATGGGAGTTATTTTGAGATATGTGAATAAAAAAGGCTGTGTGATTGAGGGGTTTATTGCTCTTGTATATGTGCTCGACACTAATTCTCATTCGTTGAAAGATGCTATTGATGCTTGATGTGTACAACATGGTTTATCATTATCCAAAGTGAGAGGCCAAGGGTATGATGGAGCTTCAAATATGCGTGGTGAGTTCAATGGGTTGAAATCCATCATATTGCAAGAAAATCCATATGCAAGGTATGTTCATTGTTTCTCTCACCAACTACAATTAGTTCTGGTTGCTGTTGCAAAGGACAACATATTTGTGAGTGATTTTTTTTGCTATGTCACTATGATTGTGAATACTGCAGAAGTATCTTGTAAAAGGAGAGACCAACTTAGACAAATTGAACATGATAGGATTGTTGCCGAATTGGAGAGTGGATATATCACTGGTTGAAAATGATAAAATCAAGAAACTAGTTTGGCAAGACCTGGAGATACTCGTTAGGGATTACATTACTTAACATTACTTCATCTATGCTTTATGTGGTCTTTAGTGATACAAGTGTTGGGGAATATACAAGATGACGCAACTTCTCGTGACAATAATGGTCTTTCCATGAGTTTGGTTGATAAAATGGAGAATTATAAGTTTGTTTTTGTGTTGCACTTGATGAAAAATTTATTGGGAATTACAAATGATTTGTCACTTGCCTTACAACAAAGGGATCAAAATATTGTTCAAGCCATGAACTTGATTGATAATGTCAAAAATAAATTACAAAGCTTTAGAGAGGATGGATGGGAAACAATTTTGGATCAAGTCAACACATATTGTGAGTTGAACATGATCTCAATACTTGATATGGAAGATAATATGACAACCCGTGGTCATGGCGATCATGACAGTCGTAGAGGGCAACTCATCACTAATTTTCATCATTATCGTGTGGAGATTTTTTGTCAGGTATTATTTCTAAAAATCTCGTTTTATTTTGTTTGCTGAAAGATTTTTTGTGGTATTAATTTTATCATGGTTGCAATATCAGGTTGTTGATTTAATTATATAAGAGATGAATAGTCATTTTTCTGAAGTTAGCACAAAGTTGTTTAGTTGCATAGCATGTCTTGATCCGAGAAATTGTTTCTCTCAATTCAATGCTCATAAACTCACCCTTCTTGTTGCTTTATATCATGTGGATTTCTCAACTAGTGATTATTTATTTCTTGAACAACAACTTGACATTTATATTTATAATGTGCGGCATGGTCCTCACTTTTTTGCAATTGAATATTTGGTAAGTCTTGCTCGGAAATTGGTTGAATTTAGAAAAAATACAGTGTTTCCATTGGTTTATCGTCTGATCGAGTTGCCATTAGTTCTACCAGTTGCGACTGCATCTGTTGA
The DNA here is from genome assembly GCA_016586305.1 of Ophiorrhiza pumila. Lineage (NCBI taxonomy): Eukaryota > Viridiplantae > Streptophyta > Magnoliopsida > Gentianales > Rubiaceae > Ophiorrhiza > Ophiorrhiza pumila. The sequence continues at coordinate 15,524,181 of BLIW01000007.1, read as the reverse complement.
AAGAGTATTTTTTGCAATGAAGATTATCAAGAATGATTTACGTAGTAGAATGGGAGATGAATAGATGAATGACACTCTAGTTGTAACATCGAGAAAGATATTTTTTCAACAATTGAAAATGAGCAAATCTTGCAACATTTTCAACAGATGCAGACATGTAGAATACAATTGCCTCCTCTTCTTCACATGATGAAAACTAGTTCATCAAGTGTCAACCAATAGTGCAGTTATATGTATTTATACATTTTTATCATTTTTATTATTGTTTTTAGAAATTTAATTGTTAAATACATTTATTTAATCGCAAAAAAAATTAATGTAAGCTCCCGATAAAATTTCTTTCTGGTTCCGCCCCTCATGCGGCAACCTTGCACAGGTCGCAGCAATACTCATGCGGCGACCACGCACAGGTCGCGCGGATGCGTACGGCGACCTTGCACTCCTCAGCATGCACTGCACTAGTTTTTTTTTAAACACTACACATCATAGTATTTGCAGCTAAGCTTAGTCACACAACTCACCCAACTCTTAGCATTTCTTGCACCAGACCATTATACAGTTTGCACACGACTTGCATAAGCTCCCTTATACTTTTTAGCACACACCTCACATCACAACGTTTTAGTTACACTTATCACACATGCATTCCACAACACATGCATTTCTTGCACACTTTGTGCACTACACATCACACACCTCACTTATACTCTGAGGCACACACACACACACTTGTGTGGCGACGCATTGCAGCGATGCATCGGCTCACACACACTTGCAAGACAATGCGTCGCTGCGATGGGTCGCCACACACATATTCACAGAGGCGACGCGTCACATGTATTGGTAAGAAATGTGATGTGAAATTTTTCTAAGTGTTAGGTTCTTGTTCTTATTCACAGGATCTGGAAGATGTGATTGCTGTTGGTGTGAAGGCGTGTTGGGGGACGATAAAGACGAGGGGGTCTCTGGCTCGAAGGCGTGGATTAAAGCATTGACCGGGTTGATTCTTTTTGACGGATGTATATGCAGTTGCATTTTATAATATTGTATTCATTTTACGTTAGCATGTTTGGTACGTTTTATCCTCTATATATAGAGGATTTGGCCATATTTAAAGGGATCATTCTAGAATCGTAACAAACCTTTGATTTTCTTGAGCGGAAATTTTCTCTCTCTAACTTCCGCTCTCTAGAATTTTCCTCTCTCTAGCTTTTGAGCTCCAATCACAACTCTGATCGCACTTTTGATTCGATCTTTGTAATTCACTTCTGAATAGAGGAGGAACTTCAGAGTTCATTTGTGAATTGGAGGCATTCAAGGCAATTTAAACGGTATAATCTCTCTAATTAATGAGAATGAATTGCTTGTTGTCATACATTGATGATCGTGAATTAGAAATGGAGTCTTGTGGCTAGATTGATAATGTCTTAGGGTTTGGATTAGATGATTGCATAATTGAACAATGAAATGCTATGTAATTGACCCGATTACTACGAATGAGATCATACTTGTTCTTAAATGTATAAATATGTCAAGTTTCATAATCTTTGCACTTTCATTGATGGAATTGCTCCTCGATTGTGGTTGCCATGCTAGGTTGAGGCTCGGTTCACCAATAATAGTGAGAATTACATGAAATGAGTACTGAATTTATGAATATGGAGTTTCTTCACTTGTTAAGTCTTATTCATGATCCGAGATGTCGTCGCCATGCCAATCAGAGGTCATTGAGTCACTAGAATAGAGTGTAGAATGATTCTTTGATGCTAACTAAGGGTTAGAAACTTAGGTCGGGCCTCACCATGGGAGACCTAGGGTTTTGCACGATTGAGTAGTTAGTATTGGAAGTCCAGACATTGCGCGGTGTTCACTCATCTTGTTTAGGTCTCGACATAGGAAAGTATGATGTTAGGGAGTAAAGAGAGCATTGCGGTTGACATGCCGGGTGTTAACTAGACTCCTAGGCAACTTTTGTCTCATCCTGATTTGATTTGCACGGGGTCATATGCATATCATAAGTTGTTTAATTTGCAAATGTCTAGCACCTAAACCCTACGGCATCTGTTTATTGCTTGATATAACATAACGCTTGTTGCTTTGTCAATTACTGTACTACTCATTTCTCTATTTTGTTAGTTAGCGTTTGTGCTTGTTATTTCTAGTTATGACACTCTACAGAACAATTTACTGAATTCTTGAAACCAATCATCTTCCCTGTGGATCGATCCCTCTCACTACTGCTACAGTAGTTTAGGGTAAAACTGGAGCATAAGCTTTAGCTTATCAATTTTTGGCGCCGTTGCCGGGGAAGGAACGGTTTCTTTTTTTCTTTGTTTTGTGTTATTTCTATTTTGTTTACTTCTGTCTTCATATTACATTCTTGTGACTCGGTTGTTGCATTTCTCTACTACGAGGTGTGATCTATTCTTGAAGTTCTTGTGTTGAGTGTTTTGTTCTGTTTCTTTAGTTTACATTTACAAATTTTGTTACTATTGTGTTGTTTGTGTTTTTCTATCACTTGTGGTGTGTTGTATGCCCAGGCTTAGATCTGAAGGAGAACCAGAATTTTCACTAGATCTTGAACTGCCAAAGACTTTGAGGATTCAACTGAGACAGTGAAAAATGGCCAACAAAGGCATGAGACCACCAAGATTTGGCGATCATTATGCAATCAATTTTGAGAATATTTTTGATCAACAGGATATCGATGTTGAAAGTTACCACATACCAACTCAAATCGTCTTCATGAACACTCAGGGTCAATTGTTCCAAGGTCTGACAATGAGGATCCAAATGAACATCTTGATTGGTTCTAAGGCCTCTGCAGTACTTTCAAGCTTCAGAGAGTGAATCAGAGTGAAATTCATTAAATTCTTTTTTTCTCTATCTTTGAGAGACAAGGCAAAGCATCGGTTCAAATCCATTGGGGTACAAATGCTGTGACAACTTTTGAGGAACTCCAAAAGAAATTTTTGGCCAAATACTTTCCTCCTGCTAAATTGGAGAAAATGAGAATAGATATAATGAACTTTCAACAACATGATGGAGAGTCATTTCGAGAGGCATGGGAGCATTTTAATGATCTAATCTGACAATGTCCCAACTATGGTCTTGGTGAAATCATAGATTTAAATACCTTCTTTAAATGGCTCATAGCTGAATCTTCCATGATGGTCAAAGCTTGTGCTAATGGTGCATTGAAAGATATGAGTGTTCCTGAAGTTCGAGAACTCTTTGACAAAATAGCGGAGGATGAGTATCTATTCCTTGAGACTAGGAAGGCACATGGTAGGAGGCAGAGAGGTGTCTTAGACCTTGACAAAGAAACTTCTCTAAGTGCCAAGTTTGAAGCTCTAGCTAAGCAGGTGCAAACACGAAAGGCCACACAAGCCAAGGCTCTAGTGTTATCATGTGGTTTGTGTAAGGGCGAGCATCATACAGACGAATGTGCTATCACTACTGGGTCTTTACAATATGTTAACAACTATAACAAGTCACAATACTCAGGCAATTACAATGGAGGCAACAGACAATATGGTGGAGGCCAAAGTAGTTGGGGGAATCAAAATCAAACTCGAGGAGGCAAATACTTTCAGGGAAATGAGCAAAGAAGATCTGCACAACCACCTCTAGGCTTTGACCATCAACCTAATTCTACAGAGCAAATGAAGCCGTCAGAAGAAGATATGTTCTATAAACTTATGGAAAAGATGAACAAGAATGAACAAAGGTTTGGTGGATTGGAAACTACTGTAAGACATCATGAGGCCACATTAAAGAATATTCAGATGCTATTGGGACAACTTGCCAATGCTGTGCATCACAGGCCGAGTGGATCACTTCCAAGTGATACAATTCCAAATCCAAAAGGAAAGAAAGTATGTAATGCTATCACATTGAGAAGTGGAAAAAAAGTGCATAAAACCACTAAGCCTGGCGATGAGGCTTGAGAAGATGAGGAGGCAGTAGTTGTTGATATTGAGAAAGATTGTGCCAGTGAGGAAATGGCACCAGAGAATGAGGAAGTGCAAAGATAATGGAGATAAGGAAGTGACTAAAAAGCTTAAAGGGCCTCCAAGTCCTTACAACTTCCTATAATATGCTCCAAAGTCTCTATTTCTTGAAAGAGTGAAACCAAAGCCAAAGAGAAGGCCACAATTTAATAAGTTCTTAAATGTGGTTACACAAGTGAATGTGAGCATACCTCTTCTTGATTGGTGACAATAGTGCCAAAGTATGCAAAGATTCTAAAAGACCTTATATCAAATAAGGAATAGATTCTTAGGTATGAGGTACCTTTAAAACTTACGGAGTCCAGTGGAATTTGGGTTGGGCATAACTTACCACCGAAACTAAAGGATCTGGGCAGTTGCACCAGACCTTGCAAAATTGGCACTAGATTTTTTGCGAAAGCTCTCTGTGACCTTGGTGCTGGGACTAATCTTATGCCTTTGTCTATTATTTTGAATGTGGGTCTTGGTGAGAGGATACGGCCTATGGCTGTAACATTGCAATTAGCTGATAGATCATTGGTGAAGCCTACAGGCATGGTAGAAGATGTGCTGGTCTTGGTGGACAAATTCGCACTTCCAGTGGACTTCATTGTTCTTGATATGGAGGAGGACCCTGAGGTACCTCTTATCTTTGGAAGACCATTTCTAGCAACCAGTGATGCTTTGATTGGAGTACGAAGTAAGACGGTAACATTCCGAATCAATAATGAACAAGTGGTTTTTGACGTAGATTATTCTATGAAACATCCTATGCATGTTGAGTCCTGTTTTGCCATACAAGCTATAGCATATTCTACTTTGCATGGAATGTATGAGAATGTTAAACATGATTTTTCTGGTGTTGAAGATTTACATGTTTGTGAAGAAGAATTTGATGAGTTTGAGTTAGATGAGGAAGATGGAAAAATTTTGTCTAAATTGAAAATATTGTTGAATGTTGTTTGTTAGATGAATCCATTTTTGAATTGCAAAATAAAGTTGTTGAAGTAAAAAGTGAATGTACAATAAAAGATACGTTGGAGAAAGTATGTGTTAAAGAGTTGAAAAATGATGGTGATTGTGAGTTTCAACTAATGAAATGTGTGCACCACTAAGGTGAGGAGCAAAAGAAAGTTTGTGCAGGAATGAAAAACTTATGCCTTCCAAGTGGTGCCACCAAAGCTAGAACTCAAGCCATTGCCTCCTTATTTGAAGTATGCTTTCCTAGGTGAAAATGAAACATTTCCAGTGGTGATTTCTTCTTAAATTGGAGGCTTGGGAAGAGGAGAAATTATTTACTAGCCAAGAATGAAGCAAAGCCAAGACTTATAAGATGGATTCTTCTTCTTCAAGAGTTTGATGTTGAAATTAAAGACAGAAAGGGATCTAAAAATGTCATAGCTGAACATCTTTCAAGGTTGGAGTCAGAAGCCCAAGATGAACCTAAGATCTTGATAAAAGAACATTTCTTGGATGAGCAAATCTTCAAGGTAGATAAAAAATGCTTGCCGTGGTACTCAGAGATAGCTAATTTTGTGGTGGCCGGGCAAGTGCTTTCATACTACTCACATGAGTAGATGAAAAGATTGAGGAGTGATGCTAAATACTTCTTTTGGGATGAGAATGCCTTGTATAAGGTATGTAGTGACCAAGTCATTCGGAAGTGTGTGAAAGAAGAAAAGAAAGATGAAATCTTGAGAGCTTGTCATGAAGGGCCTTGTGGAGGACATTTTGGTGCTACACGAACTGGTTTTAAGGTGTTGCAAAGTGAATTCTATTGGCCACACATATTTTGGATGCAAGAATTTGGGTTAGTCATTGTGATAGGTGCCAAAGAAGTGGTAACATTTCCTCACGAAACGAAATGCCCCTGAACAACATCTTGAAGGTGGAATTGTTCGATTTATGGGGAATTGATTTCATGGGTCCTTTCCCAAGATCATGTGGCATGTAGTATATCTTGGTTGCAATAGACTATGTTTCAAAGTGGGTTCAGGCTGTTGCATTGACACATAATGATGCCAGGAGTGTAGCTGCATTCCTCAAAAAGAATATCTTCAACAGATTCGGAGCTCCTAGGGCAATCATCAGTGATGGAGGGTCACACTTCTGTAACAAATTTTTGCATCCCTCTTGGACAAATATGGGGTAAAACACAAGGTTTCAACTGCATACCATCCTCAGACAAGTGGCCAGGCTGAGATATCTAATAGGGAAATCAAACGAGTTCTGGAGAAGGTGGTGAATCCGAGTAGAAAGGACTGGGCTCTAAAGTTGGATGATGCTCTCTGGGCATATAGAACGGCTTATAAGACTCCAATTAGAGCTTCACCTTTTAGATTGGTATATGGCAAAGAATGTCATTTGCAAGTGGAGCTGGAACACCGAGCATATTGGGCAATTCAAAAGCTTAACATGGATCTCAGTGGAGCACAGTCTAAGAAGATGATGGAACTGAATGAATTGGATGAATTTCGGTTCAATTCTTATGTGAATGCAAGGATGTATAAAGAGAGAACCAAGAGGATCCATGATGCCAAAATTCAATCAAAGTGTTTTGCTCAATGACAGTTAGTCTTATTATATGATTCTAAGCTGAGGTTTTTTCTAGGAAAATTGAGATCGCGCTGGACTGGTCCTTTTTGTGTTATTAAAGTTATGCCTTATGGAGTGGTGCAAATCCAGAATAAGAAGAGTGGCAATATATGGCAAGTGAATGGCGACAGGCTTAAACCATATGCAATACACAAGGACCAAGATGTGCCAAAAGGATCACAAGCTCCACAGCAGATGTTCTTGGATGATCCTCTGAATTCGCATTAACAGAACACAGCCGGGTTGTCGACTTTAAAACAAGCGCTCTTGGGAGGCAACCCAGGCATTTATTCCTTTACTTACATCTTTTGTGAATTCGTAGTCTTCTTATAATTGTAGGTTATACTCAAGTGTAAAAGCATATAGAATAAAATTTTTGTTCATTCTTGTTTATACTAACAAAGGAAATTGATTTCTTCCATATGTTATGTGTTGTCTGTAAAAGAGGAGAATGGAAGAAAACAATAAATGAAGTAACAAAAATACCCAATTTTCACTATTGTGAATCTTCTCCAATGATGGATGACCTTGCTCCGCTATTAATCTGTGACATCCTGAGTCAACTCGGTGACACAATGGATCATGTCGGTTTCTGAGTCGCATCCAATACCTTCAACTCGCTCTCTAGAGAAGTCCGATTCATCAACCTTCGTTTCTCCTTTAAATTCTCTCCTTTGACCTAATTGTCAGTTGCCGTTTAAAACCCTCTTCAAAACTTTAATTTCCAAGCTAGAATCATCTGAATTCGTTTAAATAGGTGTGGACAAGTTGCTCCATGTAGTGAGGTTGTGGAAGATGGGAATGATGATTTGTACCTCAAGGGTGTGCATTTTTAATGGAATGGTTGCCATATGTTTGATGGATTGATATCATTTTTTGATTTTAGATTTTTGGATCCAGTCTTGTTGGTGACGATCCAATGTACTCTCCCTTATATCTTTTTATTGTCAAAATTTAATCTTGCTATAGATCAAGGATGCTTGGCTGTTGGTGGATAGTTTGAGTGAGTCTAATGTATGAACTCTCCAAGTTGTTATTAGCATATATTAGACTGGATTCTTAATGGCATCTAATAAGTTTAAATCGTCTATAAGCTTAATTGTTAAAACTCTAATTTGATTGGAGACGATCTGCTATGAATTTAAGGTTTGGTATATCTGTGTTTAATGGTGAAATAAACAAAATACGAACAAGAAATTACTTTATCTTATGTATTGAGTTTAATAACCTTGGCCACTTTAGAGATGTTTTGGTGGGTCAAGTCTCTAGGTTTTATTTTCATTGTTACTACATCCAAAAGTGAATATCTGGATGTGATAGGCCAGTTTTATACTGACTTAATAATGTTGTTTTCACTTGATTTTTTGTGTGTTCTAGTGTTTATATGCAGTAATGGTGTAGTGACTTGTAAGTTTGTGGAAGGATTGGTGTGAACTGTTATATTTATTAAAAATGCTGAAAATTGGTAAATATGTGAGGTGTGAGCTCTATTTTAGCTTTTGTTGCGTTTAGTGGCAATCTATGATGTTGTGTGTGATTTACAAGTTTATGTTAAGAAGTGTGTGTGGCGTGTTTGGTAGAAGAATGGCTAAAATTTATGCAAGTGTGTACGAAGTGGCTGTGTGAAGGCACTAGTGTGTGTATGCATTGCATCGCACAACACCCGCAGGCATATGCCACACATCGCCGCACTGCACCCACAATCATATACCACACGTCACCGCACGACACTTGCACACACGCTGGACAGCACCGCACGTCGCCGCACAGCATTGCCGCACACACTGCATGCATCGCCGCATACACCGTGCACACGCTCGCACATATCGCCGCACACGCCTTGCACATCATAGCACAGTACATGCACACACATGGGCACTTCACAGCACACCGCACATGCACACCAAGTACATCGCTGCACACCAAGCATTACATCGTCTCACACCGCATATGCACACCAAGCACATCGCTGCACACCATCGGCACCGCAGCCTTGCACTACTAGCATACAACATGCACAGTACACATATACAAAACATGCACACATGCACACAACTCTAGCACTACTCGAGCAAACGATGCATACGATTCATGCACTACACTCACCACTTCACATGCACGTTCCATGCATCACAAGCAAGCACCTCATGCACAGTCGTTGCACATTTGTTGCACACAACTTCGGCACACACAACACATTACATGCACATCTCCACTAGCATGAAACACACACACAACGCACTTCACAGCAAGTTCATGGCTATACATCGCTCACGATCCGTCGCCGTGAAGAAGCTGGTCAAAAAGTTCCACCTACAGTATGTCGTTCAAAGGCATTTCGTTGCATGAAGAAATGTTTCCACTTCTCTGGCACCTGTCGCATTGACCAACCCAAATTCGTGCATCCAAGAATATATGCGGCCAGTAGAATCTAGATTGCAACACTTTGAACCCAGTTCTTGTGGCACCAAAGCGTCCTCCACACAGGCCTTCAAAACAAGCCTTCAGAATGTCGTCTTTCTCTCCATCTTTAATGCACTTCCTTATCACTTGGTCTCTACAAACTTTGTAGAGTGCATTATCTTCCGAAAAGAAAAACTTTGCATTATGTCTCAGTCTATTCCTTTTCTCATGAGAAAAGTATGAAGGCACTTGACCAGCTACAACAAAATTTGCAATCTCAGCATACCATGGCAAAGCCTCTTTCTCTACCTTAAACAATTGCTCATCTGAAAAATATTCTTTGATCAAGATATTTGGCTCCTCTTGTGCGTTTGACTCCAACATTGATAAGTGGTCAGCTACTACATTCTCCGAACCCCTGCGATCTTGAATTTCAACATCAAATTCTTGGAGAAGTAGCACCCATTGAAAATGTCTTGGCTTGGCTTGCTTCTTAGCTAGAAAATACTTCAAAGCTGTATGGTCTGTGTGCACAATAACCTTTGAACCCAGAAAATGAGCACGAAATTTGTCGAAGACAAAAACTCTAGCCAGCATTTCTTTCTCAGTCGTAGTGTAATTTAATTGGGCTTCATTAATCAATTTGCTTGCATAGTATATTGTATGGAAGATCTTGTTCCTTCTTTGCCCCAACACAGCCCCCAGCACGTAGTCACTTGCATCACACATTATTTCAAATAGTCCTCCTATTGTGGTGTGACTATAATTGGTGCCTCCACAAACCTTTTCTTCAAAGTCTCAAAAGCTTCATAGCATTCCTCACTAAAATCAAACTTCACACCCTTTTCCAATAAACTGTCGATAAAATCATGCATGCCCAAGGAAACTTCTGATGCCCTTCACATTAGTGGGAGGAGGCAATTTTGCAATGACATCTACCTTAGCTCTGTCTACTTCAATTCCCTTGTGAGAAATTTTGTGTCCAAGCACTATGTCTTCTTGCACCATGAATTGGCACTTTTCCCAGTTAAGCACCATATGTGTCTCCTAACATCTCTACAACACCTTTGCAAAGTTTTCCAAGCATCCATCGAATGTCATACTAAACACTGAAAAATCATCCATGGAAATTTCTATTATGGACTCCACCATATCATGGAAAATTGCCATCATGCACCTTTGGAAAGTTGCTGGTGCATTGCAAAGGCCAAAGGGCATGCGCTTGTATACAAACATGCCAAATGACCAAGTGAATGTGGTTTTCTCTTGATCCTTGGGATCGATTGCAATCTAATTGTATCCAGAGTAGCCATCTAAGAAACAGTAAAAAATAAATCCACCAATCCTATCCAAGAGCTACTCCAAGAAGGGTACTAGGAAGTGGTCCTTCCTTGTTGCTTTGTTGAGCTTGCGGTAGTCCATACATACACGCCAAGCACTGATAATTCTTGCTGCGAGGAGTTCATTAGCATCATGTTTCACTACGGTTACACCATCTTTCTTTGGCACACACTGCACTGGGCTCACCCATTCACTATCTGAGATCGGGAAGATCATACCAAAGTCCAAAAGCTTAATAATTTCTTTCTTCATCACTTCCATCATCTGAGGGTTGAGCCTCATTTGCATATCACGAATGGGGATTGAATTTTCCTCCAACAAAATCATGTGCATACATATGCTAGGGCTGATTCCCTTAATGTCTGCGATGGTCCACCCAATGGCTTGCTTATATTGTCTCAAGGTACCCAACAACTTCTCCTCTTGCCAACCTTCCAGCTCGGAAGAAGGCACCACTGGAAAGGTTTCATTTTTACTGAGGAAAACATACTTCAAATATGGAGGCAAGGGTTTAAGTTCCAGCTTTGGTGACACCACAATAGAATGCATAACCTCAGTGGGTGCACACAATTCATTAGTCAAAGCATTGCAATCATCATAATTTTTCAAGTCACTAACATATGGTTCCTCTAACGTGTCTCTCACTACACATTCATTTTCCACTTCAACAACTTTATTTTGCATCTCAAAGATAGACTCATCTAACACACAACATTCAACTATGTTTTCAATTTCAGACACAACTTTTATATCTTCATCATCTAACTCAACCTCATCTATTTCCTTTTCACATACATTCAATTCATCAACACATCTATTTCATTTTTACAGACATTCAATTCATTAACACACACATAGTCATGTTTCATATTCTCATCAACCAAATTTACAGAACATGCATAAGCTCTAATAGCAAAGCAAGACTCTATATGCATGGGATGCTTCATGGCATAATTAATATCAAAAACCACTTGTTCATTGTTTATGTGAAATGTTATTGTCTTGTTTCTAACCCCTATTAAAGCATCACCTGTGGCAAGGAAAGGTCGACCAAAAATGAGGGGCACCTCAGTGTCCTCCTCTATATCTAGCACACTGAAATCTACAGGGAGTGTGAACTTGTCAATCCTTACCAATACATCTAACACCATACCTGTAGGCTTCACCAACGATCTATCTGCCAATTGCAAAGTTACGGCCACAGGGTGATTTCGTCCACTCAGTCCCACATCAACAACAATTGAGAGAGGCATAAGGTTAATCCCAGCACCAAGGTCCCAGAGTGCTTTCTAAAAATATCTCGTACCTATCTTGCAGGGAATGAAACATCTACCATGATTCTTCAACTTAGGTGGCAGATTGTGTCCTATCCAAGATCCACTATTTTCTATAAGCATAAAGAATTTGTTCCTTGTTGTAGATGAGATCCTTGAGGAATTTTGCATACTTGGGCACTGCACTCACCAAGTCTAACAAAGGTAAGCTCACATTGACTTAATTCACCAGATTCAAGAAACGATCAAATTGAGGCCCTTTCTTTGGTGGTGGTTTCACTCTTTCGGGAAATGGAGGTCGAGGAGCATATTCTGGAAAATTTTAAGGGCTTGGTGGCCCTCTAACCTTTTCAGTCAACTCATTTCCTTCATTGTCCTACACCTCCTCCTTCTCTGGTGCCATGGCCTCATGAGCACAATCTTTCTAAGGTTCCACAACTACCTCATCCTCAACTTCACAAGTATCATCTCCAGGAATAGTGGCTTTGTGCACTTGCTTTCCACTTCTCAACGTAATAGTATTACAAACCTCTTTTCCTTTTGGATTTGGAACTGTATCACTTGGCAAGGAGCCACTATGCCTGTGATGCACTACATTAGCAAGTTGTCCCAGCTGCATCTCAATGTTTTTAAGAGTGGCCTCATGATGTTTTACGGTTGTTTCCAAACCACCAAATCTTTGCTCATTTTTATCCATCTTTTCCATAAGACGATGGAACATGTCTTCTATGGAAGGTTTCCTTTGCTATGAAGCATTAAGCAGATGATCAAAGCCTGGAGGTGGTTGTGATGATCTCCTCTGCTCAATACCTTGAAAATACTGGCCTCCTTGATTTTGATTTTGCTATCCCCAATTACCTCGGCCTCCACTATAAGGTCTATTACCTCCAGAGTATTTTCTAGAGTATTGTGGCTTGTTGTAGTTGTTGATATAATGCAATGACTCTGTAGTAATAGCACACTCGTCTGTGTGGTGCTCTCCTTGCACAAACCATAAGACAACACTAGAGCTTTTGCTTATGTGGCCTTCAATATCTGCACCTGCTTAGCCAGAGCTTCAAACTTAGCAGTTAAAGACGTTTCTTCATCAAAGTCCAAGACATCTCTCTGCTTCCTACCATGTGGTTTTCTTTTCTCAGGGAAAAGGTATTCATCTTTAGCAATTTTATCAAAGAGTTCCCTCATTTCTAGAACACTCTTGTCTTTCAAGGCTCCATTTGCACGTGCCTTTACCATCATGGAAGATTCAACTGTGAGTCCCTTAAAGAAGGTGTTTAATTCTCTTAGTTCTCCCAAGTCATGATTTGGACACTATCTGATTAAGTCATTGAAACCTTCCCAAGCCTCTCGGAATGACTCTCCATCATGCTGCTGGAAATTCATTATGTCCATTCTCATTTTCTCTAGCTTTATTGGTGGGGAATACTTAGCTAAGAACTTCTTCTGCAATTCCTCAAAAGATGTTATAGCATTTGTTCCCCAATAGATTTGAACCAATGTTTTGCCTTGCCTCTCAAAGATAAAGGAACAAGGATTCTGTGAACTTCACTCCGAGGCACTCTCTGAAGTTTGAAAGTACTGCAAATCCCCAAGAACCAGTTGATGGAAATCAACCCATGTCCATGGTGCCAAGGCCGAGTTCTCAAGCCTTGCACAATTTATTGTCTTCACATTTTGAAGCTATGGAGACCGAATCATCTCAATCATCTCAAGGAGGCGTTTTGTTGCATGTTTCTTCATTAACAATTAATGATCCACCTTGAAGAAACATCACAAAGGCCGATTTTGAAGAAGTCCATGAAGAGGCGTGTTCTTGGATTTATTATGGATCACGCCATTGTTAATTTTAGGATTTACTTTTGGGTTGTAATAATAAGTCCATTAACATTAAGTAATTGGACTTTACTTTCGTTGATTAATAAGTCCAGTACTTGTCCAATTGCCTTGCATGGTAATTTGGAAAGTAGTCTTTTAGGAAACTTTCTTATTAGTCAAGAAGTCAAATCGTAATTTGCTTCTTGTTTCCTTTTCCTGTTTGGGCATGGCCGAATTCTTCCCTATTTAAGGGTGGCCATTGTAACGTTTTTCACAGATATGATGAAATTTGATAAAGTTTAGCTTTGCTAAAACCTTCTTCCAGCTGTGATAAGTTGAGAGAAAACGTGAGAGTTCTTCTAAGTTTAGTTGAGCAATCATAAGACCCGCGAAAACCTTAAGTGAGGAGATTTAGGTTTAGCTTACATGTTCTAGATTTATAGAACACGCCGAACTGAGGAAGTTTAATTTTTGATTTACATTAGTTGGACTGAATCTTTTTGTGTTAACGTTGGGGTTTGGTCGATTTCTTCCAATCCTTCTCGTTCAATATCCTTTATTGTTTTGTTATCTTGTTTTCGCATTGTTCTTCTGTGATTCGTGCTTGTTCAGATTAATTGGGAAACAACGATCCAAAAGGGTGTGGAAAACGTCTGGATTAGAACTCAAAAGCTACTCCATTTGTATCAAGTGGTATCAGAGAAAAGGTGGTTGTTTCTAAACTCAAAGTAATCTATTTTCGTTCTTGCTGTTCTTTTGTGTTCTTTTGGTGTCTACATTCTACACTTTTGATTGTCGTCATTGTGTTGAATTCCTTGTGTTTTCGTTGATTGAGTCGCACGTCAAAAAAAAATTGCGCTAGGGTTTCATCAAAAGTTTCCAAAAAAATTCGTCAGAAAAATCAGATTTTTCACCCAGTCGCGCGACAGTTTCGGCCGTCCGAAACTCAAACAGGCGTCAGAAACTAGCGTCCAAAACTCAACAGAAAAGTCGTCGTCCCAGGAATTTTAAGTTTTGGCCGTCCGAAACTAAGGCAGTCGTCCGAAACTAACGTCCGAAACTCGGCAGAAAAAAAAACAAACAAAAAAAAACAAAACAAAAAAAAATCAAAAAAATATATATATCTTCGGTCTTGTCTTTATTTGCTGTTTTAATTTCCATTTGAAAGAACTAAGTGTTCTTAAGTTGAGTTTGAAAATCATCAATATTGATCGTGACAAATCTTGCTTGGGTGAAATCAAAATCATTCATCTTGCTTTCTTGCCTAGTTGCTAATTTCGTAGTTTTCTGAAATAAACCAAGTTATACCCCATACGTGATCTTTAAAACACTCTTGTGATGTGTTTCTTTTCAAACTTCTTTGGTTTAACTTGTGCGAATTGACTTGTTGAACTAAATTGGTTGAGATTTGTTATATAAATTGTTGAACGGTAAGTTTCAGTTAGTATGAGAGAAACATTGTTGAGAGATTAAATAGGGTATACACGAGAAAAGCCTTTACACTAGAGAGGAGAGCATCTACTCACCCAAATAGTGAGAACCTGTGAGGATTACATTTGTTTTCTTCTTGTTTTCACTAACTTGCAGGTACAATGGACGGAGAGAATACTGTATCTCAAGGTGCACAGAAATCTGAAATGGAAGTACTTTTTGATATGATTCAAAAGTTGCAATTGCAAATGGATAGTTTTGCTTCCAATCCAAAACGCCGTACAAAGAATTCCACCTCACGACACATCAACTTTGATGAAGTTCTATCCGATGATGAGGAGGAGGAGGAGTTTGTTGGTTCTACAAGAATTGGTAAAAAGTCTGACGTTTCAATTAGTTCTGTTAAATTGACATTACCTACTTTTCATGGAAAGGCAAATCCTGAACCATACTTTGATTGGGTTCGAGAATTTGAACACTTCTTTGAAGGTAATAGTTATCCCGAGGATAAAAGATACCGTTTAGCCTTCATGCACCTCAAAGATTATGCTAGCTTGTGGTGGAATGAGGTAATGAGAACTAGACGCCAAGATGGCAAAGCTCCAGTCACGACTTGGAACCAAATGAAGTTGCTTATGAGGAAGAAGTATGTTCCTTCACACTTTAATCGTGAGCTCAATAGACAATTGCACACACTTGTGCAAGGAAGTAAATCAGTGGAAGCATACTACAATGAGATGGAGGCTCTTATGATCAAGGCTAATGTTCATGAAGATCCGGATTCAACCATTGAGAGATTTCTTCGAGGTATGAATTCTGAGTTAGCATACCATGTGGATCTTCAAAGTTATGTTGATATTAATGAGCTTGTTCATAAAGCAATAAAGATTGAGAGGCACATGAAAGGAAAGCAAGGGTTCACACAACCTAATCCGCCTTGGCAAAGAAGTTCCAAACCAAATGTTGCTCCTTTCACTCCATCAACAAAGCCACGCCAATTCACTTCAAACTAGCCTTCAACTACAACATCAAGCTTTCCAAAAATAGTCCCAAAGGTTGCTGAAGTTGCTCCTAAATCGGCGTCACAACCTTCTCAAAGGTTGAGTGATATCAAGTGCTATAAGTGTCAAGCTTTTGGCCATGTACAAGCCGACTGCCCAACGCAGAAATTGATGTTCTTGAATGATCAAGGAGAGGTTGAAAGTGATGAGGAATGTGCCAACATGCCAGCTCTTGAAGAAAAGTACCAAAGTGAAGAAAGTGAAGATCTTGAAAGATATGAGGTTGGTGCTTTTTCTTTAGTTGCTCGAAGAGTTCTTAATGTGTAACCACAAATCAATGAAGATTTAATGCAAAGAGAAAATATCTTTCACACTCGATGCATGGTTCAAAATAAGGTATGTAGTGTGATCATTGATAGTGGAAGTTGTGCCAATGTGGCTAGCACCTTACTTGTTAATAAGCTGAATTTGAATTGCATGAAACATCCCAAGCCATATAGACTTCAATGGCTAAATAATTCAGCTGAAACTCGTGTGACAAAAGAAGTGAAGTTTACTTTAACCATTGGGAAATATGTTGATCAAGTTGTATGTGATGTTGTGCCCATGGAAGCTAGTCATATTTTACTTGGTAGGCCTTGGCAATTTGATCATGATGTACTTTATCATGCCAAGAAGAACTACTACAGTTTCAACTTTGAGGGTAAGAAGTACAATCTTCGTGCTTTAACCCCATTTCAAGTTTTTGAAGATCAAGCTAAAATTGTTCAAGCTTGTAGAGATTTCAATGCCGCTAAGGAGAAGAAAGATCAAGGGAAACAAAATGTAATAGCTAGCTCATCTTCAACTTGTAATAGTGTGGATCGTGAGTTAGTTGATAGGAAGTCTTGTTACTTTGCTTCTTCTAGGGAGGTTAAGAGAGCTATACTAGATAGACATCCTTTGTACTTAATGATTCACAAGGATTTTGTACTTATTGTTGATAGTGATCACCTTGCTTCTCTTCCTAGTGCTGTTTACTCTCTTTTGCAGGAATATGGTGATGTGTTTCCCGAGGACTTACCAATTGGATTGCCACCAGTTCGAGATATTGAACATCAAATTGATTTCATACTAGGAGCTCAAATTCCAAATCGTCCAGCTTATAGAGCAAATCCGTTGGAAACCAAAGAGATTCAACGTCAAGTTGATGAACTCCTTGACAAAGGTATTGTACGTGAGTCTCTTAGTCCTTGTTCCGTTCCTGTTATTCTAGTTCCTAAAAAGGATGAGTCTTGGAGAATGTGTGTTGATTGCCGTGCTATTAATAAGATCACCATTAAGTATAGACATCCAATTCCTAGATTAGATGATATGCTTGATGAATTGCATGGTTCTTCTATTTTTACCAAGATTGATTTGAAAAGTGGATACTACCAAATTCGCATGAAAGAAGGTGATAAATGGAAAACTGCTTTTAAAATAATGTATGGGTTGTATGAATGGTTAGTTATGCCTTTTGGTTTATCTAATGTACCTAGTACTTTTATGAGGCTTATGAATCATGTTTTTCGTCACTTTATTGGTAAGTTTGTGGTAGTCTACTTTGATGACATCCTTATTTATAGCAAATCACTAGATGAATATGTTGCACATCTTAAGCTAGTGTTTGTTGTTTTACATGAGAACAAACTTTATGCTAATCTCAAAAAGTGTTCTTTTTGCATGGAATCTATTATCTTTTTGGGTTATGTTGTTAGTTCTCAAGGTATTTCTGTTGATGAGTCAAAAGTCAAGGCAATCATGGATTGGCCGAGACCACAAAATGCTAGTGATGTTAGAAGCTTTCATGGATTGGCATGTTTTTATAGGAGGTTTGTTAAGGACTTTAGTTCTATAGCTGCACCTTTGAATGAACTTGTTAAAAAGAATGTCACCTTTGTATGGAATAAGGAACATGAAAATGCTTTTAACACTTTAAAAGATAAATTGACTCACGCCCCTGTGCTTGCATTGCCGGATTTTCATAAAGCTTTTGAGATACACAGTGATGCTTCCGGGATTGGTATTGGTGTTGTTTTGATGCAGGAATCAAGGCCCGTGGCTTACTTTAGTGAAAAGCTTAATGGGGCAGCTTTGAAGTATGCAACTTATGACAAGGAGTTGTATGCTTTGGTAAGGTCTTTACAGGTTTGGCAACATTATTTATGGCCTAAAGAATTCATAATACATTCTGATCATGAAAGCCATAAATTCTTGAAAACTCAAGGTAAGTTGAATAAGAGGCATGCTAAATGGTTAGAATTCATTGAGTCTTTTCCATATGTGATTAAGTATAAGTCTGGTAAAGATAATGTTGTAGCTGATGCACTGTCTAGAAGGTATACTCTGTTTACTTACTTGCATGTTAAGTTACTTGGTTTTGATTTGATTAAAGACTTGTATGAGCATGATCATGATTTTGCCACCGCCTATGAGATTTGTAAGACCAAACCGAATGGTGATTTTTATGTGCATGATGGTTTCTTATTTCTAAAAGATAAATTGTGCATTCCCCAAAGTTCCATTCGTGTTTTACTTGTTAAGGAAACCCATGGGGGAGGGTTAATGGGGCACTTTGGTATTGCTAAAACACTTGCTATTTTGAATGAGCACTTTTATTGTCCTAACATGATTAAAGATGTTAAAAGTGTTTGTGAAAAATGCATTGTGTGTAAACAATCAAAATCTAAAGTGATGCCTCATGGTTTGTATCAACCTTTGTCTGTTCCTAGTCATCATTGGATTGATATTTCTATGGATTTTGTGCTTGGTTTGCCTAGGTCACGCAATGGTCATGATAGCATATTTGTTGTAGTTGATAGATTTAGCAAAATGTCACATTTTATTGCTTGTTCTAAGTCTAATGATGCTACACATATTGCTAATTTGTTCTTTAAGGAGGTTGTAAGATTGCATGGAATGCCTAAGAGTATTGTTACTCTTTGGAATAAGTTGGGTACTAAGTTGTTGTTTTCTACTGTTGCACATCCACAGACTGATGGACAAACTGAAGTAGTTAATAGGACTTTGTCTACCTTACTTCGTGCACTTATTCAGAAAAACTTAAAGAATTGGGAAGGGTGTTTACCACACATTGAGTTTGCTTACAATCGCACTGTGCATAGCTCTACTAATTTCTCGCCTCTTGAGATTGTGTATGGTTTTAATACTTTAACTCCTTTGGATATTTTGCCTTTGCCTACTAATGAGTTTGTTAGTGTTGAAGGTAAACAGAAAGCTGATTTTGTTAGGGAGTTACATGAAAAGGTTCGAGCTAACATTGAGAGACGTAATGAGCAATATGCTAAGCAAGCTAATAAGGGTAGACGACTAGTGATTTTCGAACCAGGAGATTGGGTTTGGATTCACTTGAGAAAAGAGAGGTTTCCTGACAAAAGGAAAACTAAGCTTCATCCAAGAGGAGATGGTCCTTTTCGGGTCTTGGAAAGGATTGGGTATAATGCTTACAAGATTGAACTTCCTGGTGAGTATGGCAATGTTTCATCTACCTTTAATGTTACTGATTTATCTTTGTTTGATGTAGGTGATTCGAGGACGAATCCTTTCGAGGAGAGAGGGAATGATGGAAATCAACCCATGTCCATGGTGCCAAGGCCGAGTTCTCAAGACCCGTTGGTGAATCTTGATGGACCAATAACGAGATCAAGGAGTTCAAAGATGAAGGCAGCCTTGCACAATTTATTGTCTTCACATTTTGAAGCTATGGAGACCGAATCATCTCAATCATCTCAATGAGGAGTTTTGTTGCATGTTTCTTTATTAAAAATTCATGATCCACCTTGAAGAAACATCACAAAGGCCGATTTTGAAGAAGTCCATGAAGAGGTGTGTTCTTGGATTTATTATGGATCACGCCATTGTTAATTTTAGGATTTACTTTTGGGTTGTAATAATAAATCCATTAACATTAATTAATTGGGCTTTACTTTCGTTGATTAATAAGTCCAGTACTTGTCCAATTGCCTTGCATAGTAATTTGGAAAGTAGTCTTTTAGGAAACATTCTTGTTAGTCAAGAAGTCAAATAGTAATTTGCTTCTTGTTTCCTTTTCCTGTTTGGGCATGACCGAATTCTTTCCTATTTAAGGGTGGCCATTGTAACGTTTTTCACAGATATGATGAAATTTGATAAAGTTTAGCTTTGCTAAAACCTTCTTCCAGCTGTGATAAGTTGAGAGAAAACGTGAGAGTTCTTCTAAGTTTAGTTGAGCAATCATAAGACCCGCGAAAACCTTAAGTGAGGAGCCTTAGGTTGAGCTTACCCGTTCTAGATTTATAGAACACGCCGAACTAAGGAAGTTTAACTTTTGATTTACATTAGTTGGACTGAATCTTTTTGTGTTAACGTTGGGGTTTGGTTGATTTCTTCCAATCCTTCTCGTTCAATATCCTTTATTGTTTTGTTGTCTTGTTTTCGCATTGTTCTTCTGTGATTCATGCTTGTATGGATTAATTGGGAAACAACGATCCAAAAGGGTTTGGAAAACGTGTGGATTAGAACTCAAAAGCTACTCCATTCGTATCACCAGTCAACATGTTCATTAGGATCCTCATTGTCTAGACCTTGGAAGAATTGGCCCTGAGTGATCATACACACTATCTGAGTTGGAATGTGATAGCTCTCTACATCAATATCCTGTTGATCAAACCCATTCTCAAAGTTAATGGCGTAATGGTCACCAAATCTTGGTTGCTTTGCTCCTTGGTGGGCCATTTCTCTTTGTCTCTGTTGAATCCACAAGGTTCTTGGCAATTCAAGATCTAATGAATGTTTTGGTTCTCCTGCAGATCTAAGCCTAGGTATACAACACACCACAAGTGATGTCTGATAGAAGAAAAGCAAAACAATAACAACAATAATTGTAAATGTTAAACTAAAGAAAACAGAACCAAAACACAAAACAGAATAAGAAAAATTCGAGTAAAATTTTAAGAAACTCAAGAAACCGTACCTTCCCCGGCAGCGGTGGCAAAAATTGATGTTCACAATTTGGTGGATGGCAGCCACCAAATTTGGTTCTACACTGCTATCAAGAACTGCTTCATATCGTCAACAGACATGCAGGTACTATTATAGTGGCGTGTTTTATTTCTTGTATCTCCACCATTGTATTTGAATATCTTTATAGAAGTGAAGTGATTATGTGTCTATTAAATTTGGATATTCTTTATATAATTTTATGTATTCTTGTTTCTCATTGAAATTTTAATTCTAAAAAAAAGATATAGCAAAATCCCAAGATGTTGTTTTTGAAGATAAAGTGTAAAGAGATAACCACATAAATTTTGAAGATTCGTATTAAATATTTCTATGAAAAAGTAACAGATTTGTCAACTAGAAAATAATAAGAACGGAAAGTGAGTTTATTATGGTTAGTAGGAGAGATAAATAAATTATTTCTGTTATGTGATAACTAACGATTTATATGGCAAAAATTATGTTAGTTTGGGAATTTACACTACAAGAAATGTGGGCATTACTGACTAAGCCATTGCGTCAATAAAGGCTCAAATGTCGTCAGTACAAATGATTAGTGACAGGAAAATGTCGTCAGACGGTCATCAATAAAGTGTCAACAGTAAAGGGTTTTTTGACGATATTTTTTACGCCGTTAGTAAACACTCCCTTTTATTGACCGATTTTTGTTGTCAATGCAAAATTGACGATAAAATTTTGTCAGTACGGTCTGGTCAATAATAGTAGTTAGTTGTTAGTAAATGGTGTCCTTTAATGACGATATCAGTAGTAACGCATAAAATTCGTCAATCAAGAATAATATGGTCAAACACTTTACTGACAAGATATAATGACAACGAATGGTTGTCAAAAGGAATAAAAAACTCAACCTTTATGGGGAAGAAACAGTATTCACGACAAATGTTGTCAATAGAAAACAAATTGCAAAATTAGTTTTATTGACGATAGGCATTGACGAGGATTGTTGTCAATCGAATATTAATGACAACAAATATATGTCAATGGGATATGCTTTTTGTAACGAGTTGCATCGATGGTATAACTTTCATACACATTGTCACTAAAACGAGATGGTAACATTCAACAGTGATGACAAATACTCGTCAAACAGAATTTCATGTTTATACTGGGCTGCCATGATTTTTGCTGCCACCCTGTATAGCATATTATACATACACTGATACACTCATTTCATTCTATTCCTGTAACAAATATTGTGTATACACTGTAGAAATATTTATTTCATCCCTGTAACATATTTTGCATACACCATAATTAACTTCGTTCGTTAAATGAAATTCAATAGAAAAGTAATCTTCATTCATGGAATATTTTTGGATGCAATTGCCACAATATTTATATAATATTAAGCAATATACGCATTTCATTGTATTCCATTGCATCAGATGAATGAAACCAAATCCAAAATAAGGAATTTACCAATAATATCTACAAAACTATTTTCAAAAGTTGTTCAGAAATTATACCCCAAAATATTGCCAACTGTTAAGTGGTATATAAGTGAAGGCAACCTAACCTAATACAAAATATCCACAGTAAGGATAGATGTTATTTGCCCCTCAATATTTCTTCTTCCAACCTTGAAACCAAATCAATACAAAATACACAATTTCAAAAGAAACAAAATCACAACTTGACTCACAATAAGAAACAATTACACTTAGTGGTAATTTACAACTGTATAATATGAAATAATTGAGATAGTGTAAACTTACATTTTTTCAGCTTGCATTCTAAGAAGAAGAGCAATTTGATTCCTCATTTCCTCCATCTTCTCATTGGATTGCATATGAAGTTCTTTAAGCTATTTGATTTCTTCTTTCTAAGCAATGATTTCTTCTTTATGAGCACTCACTTCTTCTTTTTGAGTAGAAAACAAACTATTACTTCAATAAGAAGATGCCTGAAAGTTGTACGCATAAGTAACGCTATTACTTGAATAAAAAAGATACTAGAAAGTTACAATTTAAGTATGAATATCACAACATCAAATTCAAACACATAAAAATGACTATTATATATGAACACTAACATCATTACTGATTAATATAACCTATTATGAATCACTGAAGTCGGTAAGCCACATGTCATCTTCAGCATCTTCATCATCGCTATAACTAGTAACAATGTTATCATTGTCAACGATGAATGCATCGTCATTCTGAATTTGGTTTCTCAATGCTCTTGCACTTGAATTCCCATGGATGGAAAAGTGCCTCTTACGAGTATAGTCAATTAAACATTTAAGTGTACAGTTAGCATAAAATCCTGTTCATCTTCTTGGTAGACTTCTTCATATGCATCATTATTTATATGTTCTAGAACATCATAGGTGTTGCGAGGACCAAAATTCCGAATCACATGCCAATTCTTACCTAATTTCCGATCTTGCAAATAGAACACTTGGTGAGCTTGGTACGCAAGAATATAGGGCTGGTCTTCATACCATTTTCTTGAAATATTTATGCTCATTGCCCCTAATTCTTCATCAAATTGTACACCTAAATTATCTCAAATGTTTCACCAATGACACTTGAACAACAGTACTTTTTTCTTTCCCACTAAGTACTCAACTTCAATTATGTCTTGTACGGCACCAAAAAAGTCTATTGGATTGTTTCCATGTTCACCCTTAACTACAATACCACTAGTTTGTGTCTTCTTATCATTTTCACGACATTGATTGTGAAACCTATATCCATTAACCATGCATCCAGTGTATCGACTTATCCGGCCCTAGTGCTAGGGCTCGAATTTCATCATTGAATGTATTGGAACCTGATAACACCTATATAAGAGTAGATAAATGTAATGTTAAACTGATTCTAAGTAGGAAACTGTTTACGATGATAAAATAAGTCACTTACATTTTGTCGAAACCAAGAAGGAAACTGTTTATCATGCCTTAAATCTAAATTTTCGTAACCATCTTCTGCTAGTTTTTCCTTATGCTCTCTAAATTCAAAATTAGGAAAAGTAATTATCATTACTCATTATTGATATATTTATAACTATTTAATGAATCTTATGGCTAATAAAGTAAAGTTTGTTTAATAAAATAATTAACTTACTGTATAAATTCCTCAAGTTCATCACAATTGTTCAACATGAACGAATGAATTTTAGCCAACTTTGATGTATTCAACACTCCTAATTTTGGTCCACCAAAAGGTCTTCCTGTACCAGAAAAAATAGAAAGTTGTCCTATTGGTTCTGGCCTATCATTGTTGCGTTCAACCTTATTGAATATTGTCTCGACATTGCCTAGATACATGGAGCAGAAAGTGAGGCATTACTTATTAATGTATCGCTTCGCAATGCAACCTTCTAGTCGAGACTTATTATTTACATACCCCTTTAACTTGCTCATTTTCCTAGCATGGAAACAATAAAGATTAGTTGTAAAATTAAGACTCACGCTGTTAAAGAAATAAGGAAGTCAATTGTTATGTACCTCTCAAATGGAAATATCCATCGAAATTGAGGTGGACCAGCAAGCTTTGCTTCTAATGGTAAGTGCACAATGAGATGTACCATGATGTCAAAAAAAGAAGGGGGGAACATTTTTTCCATCTTGCAAAGTATGATAGCAATGTTATTCTCCTCCGACTCCAGAACATGTCTGAACAAAGTTTTTGAGCATATGTTCTTGAAAAATGAGCTCAATTCAGACAAAACTTGTTGAACTTCTTTTTTCAAACTACCCCTGATTGCAAGAAGTAGCACCCGCTGAATAAAAATGTGAAAATCATAACTTTTCATGCCTGCCATATGAAATTCTCCACCCTTAATGCATTGTGATATATTGGAAGCAAACCCATCAAGGTACTTGATTGATGACAAAAAGTTGACTACTCTCTTCCTCTCCTCTTTTGTGAGATGATAACAAGCCATAAGCATTTCATGAGAATCACCATTGACCCTCAAGTGCAAATCCCTTTTCAATCCCAAATCCATCAAATCCTTTCAAGATTTCCATTCATCCTTTGTTTTACCATTGATATTCATAATTGTACCAGTTAAACTCTCCACTACATTTCTAACCAAGTGCATGATATCGATGTTATGCCTCACTTTCAAATATGGCCAGTAATGTAGTTGAAAAAATATACTTACTTTGTTCCAGTTCAACCCACTCTCCTTACGTTTCCGTTTTCTTTGCTTAACTTGCTCGATTACCTTACCAAACGACAACTCAACAAGGTTTGATTTATGTAATTCACTCAAGATTTCATGTCCACATTTGAGCAAAACTGGAAATCAAAGATCTACCTTTCCATCAAAAGATTTTGCATCTTTATGCCACTGATGATTTGAAGCTAAGAATCTGCGGTGTCCCATATAGCATACTTTTTTGCTATGTGGCAAGTGTTGACAAGATGTCTTATCCATGAATATAGGGCAAGTAAAATAGCCTTTCGTACCCAGAAAGCATGTCATAAGCAGGAAAATCATTTATTGTCCATAACAAAGTAGTACGCAAAGTGAATCTTTGCTTTTTGTGAGCATCATAAGCCTCAACACCATTCCACGGCTCAATTACCTCATTAATCAATGGTTGTAAGAATACATCAATGTCATTCCCTAGAGATTTGGGTCCTGAAATTAACATTGACATAATGGAAAATGGCTCTTTCATACTTTTTCATGGTGGCAGATTATAAGGGACAAGAAAGACAGGCCAAATACTGTAGGCGTTACTCATGTTGCCAAACGGATCAAACCCATCAGTGGCAAGACCTAGTCTTACATTGCGAGGGTCATGAGAAAATTGTTTATAAACCATATCAAATTGTTTCCAAGCTTCGCTATCAGCAGGATGCCGCATGACATTATCATTTTTATCTCGTTTTTCCTTATGCCATCACATATCACTGGCAATTTCCTTGTGACTGAAAAAGTTACGAAGCCTTAGCTTCAAAGGGAAATGGCGAAGCACTTTGCGTGGAACGTTTGAACTCTCTGATATATATCGAAGTTCTTTGCACTTATCATTTGGACAGCTTATGTGACTCTCATACTCCTTACGTTAAAAAACACAATCATTCACACAAGCATGAATTTTATCATATTTAAACCCTAAGTCTCGAATGATGTGTTTAGCTTCATAGTAGGATGTAGGAATAGAAGCTTCCATATGAAGCGCTTTCTTGAATATTCCAAGCAAAGCATCAAAAGATTTGACAGTCTAACCACATATCAATTTCATATGAAGTAGGGTTACGATGAATGATAATTTGGTGTAATTTTTACACCCGTGATACAAGTTTTTTTCGCATAATCCAATAATCTCATAAAACGAGCTACCTCATCACCACCATTATTTGAAGACATACCACCACCCATCCAGTTATCTCCCCAATTAGATTGGTCAACAACATTTAATATTTCATCTAATTTATCACAATCACTCTCTTCCTCTTCGCTTTGCTCTTCCTCTAGTATATTGTCATCATAATAATCATCTTCAATCAATTCACCATGGTATATCCATCTAACATAACTCATACAAATTCCAAATATTTTAAAATGCTTTTCCACAACATCTTTTGATTGATCTTGAAAGTTATTACACTTCTTACATGGGCATGGAATTTTAGCTGACTAATCTCTATTTGTGTAGGCAAATTTCAGAAAATTGTCAACACCCAATATATAACGTTCATCCACTTTGTTTCCTATTGCCATCCGACTTTTATCCTTAGCCTATCAAAGTTTGTCCAACGATACAATATATGTAAATTAGTGACTGCAAGACAATTTCAATCATTATTACTAATTATTGTGACACAAATATATAGGACGTACCAAAATTATTATTTTTACATAAAGATAACTTAAAATTGTAGCAATAGCCAATCAAACAAACCGATTAAAAATTTTCAATTCCTATAAATAGTTATGAAATTATTCAATGTAGATCTATCACAAAAAGTAAGAGGGGTTAATAAACGTACCTTGAAGTATGTTGAAGTCACTCAATCCTTTCTTCACGTCTCCTACTTTAAGAAATAGCTTATTGTTTCCCTAAATAATGTCTTGTTTCTTAAAGTTAATAGTCAAAATTATTTTCAAACAGAAAGGAAAGGAAATTATATAGTCTAGAGCTACCAAGCACACTTGAACAGTCAAAAAATGACAAACTCATACAAATTGCTAATTAAGTGAAAACTCATATCACTTACATAACTTCTTGTATCTTGTATTCATAACCATTTGGTAATAAAAAGGAATTTATTAGTTGATTTGTGACTTCTACTATTTCAATTCCTTGCAAATTTGTAACCTATGTCAAAGTTAATATTGACCGAAATTGTTGAACCTCAAATTTGATGTAAAAGCTAAAACTAAACATGTTAATCAACTCAACATTAACTTGATTGAAAATCCCATAAAAGGCCAAATATGATAAATACATAGATTAACTCATATTTAAAAAACACAATCCAAAATTCTTTGATTGATAATCTCATAAAACCAAATCTAAACGATAAACTAGAATTTTACGAAGCTATGAATCAAGCTAACACATCGTCAATCGAGCTAATGGTCAATATAAATCCATGAACTAGAATTTCTACAAATACCCACATAAAAGTGATGGGCACATCATGTATGTATTTCGATGGAGATATCATTTTCATCATCTTGCCCTTTGCTTCTGTTGTAGGTCAAGCAAACTTTGTCCAGAAAAGGACTCTTATTTTTTTCACAAAAATAAGTTTAAATTAAAAGAGTCTCCAAATAATAGTTTTGTAAACTTTTAAGTGCTATATATTTTAACAACTCTACGGACCATAAAATTAAAGAGTAAAATTTAATTTAATTCAATTAAAATTTTATTTGGTGGAAAATTTCATCGTACAAACGTACAATACACTTAAATTCAACAAAACAAACAACTAAAACCGTGGTACACAACTTTGGAGATTCACGGACTAATCAATCATAATTAATTTCTTCACTTTATAGGAATTCAGACTTTATAATTAACTTCATTCAAATTGGTAATAATTGTGTGATTATCATGCATGATGAAATTTTATTCATCACTAATGGCCATTTTTTTCGTAGTTCGAATTAAAATCTAGACCAAATTAAAATTCACAAGAATACAAAGTTAACAAAAAAAAAATCTAAGAGCCATGCATTCTAATGAGTTGATGATTAGAACTTAATAGAATTCCCAATTTAGTGGGACACGATTAATTAAACAAAGGATGGAAGGCAACATAGAGTTACAATTTATACCATAAGGATCTCTTTCTTGCATTGACATAATTGAATTAGTACTCGTGGAACTAATTAATTAATTGTGTGAATATTCTTTTTAATTAGAGATGGTTTGAATATAATTAATTTAGCTTCTCTAATTCAAGCTTAAACTTATATATATTGTTTCATATTCGGACAGAACCTTCATTATTTCTCCCTTTTAGCATTTAATTAATCCAGTAAGAAAATGAAAAAGGATGTAAAACTATGTCACAGTTAAATAAAACATTAATCTGAACCATAAATACAGCCAGTTTATTACCTGTATTTTCTTGTCAAACTGTTTAAGTGGATATTGCTTAAAATCTAAATCAAAAGCTACAATTAATACAAAAGAAGATTTGAGGGGTTTTTATTTATTTTTTTATATCAAACTTAATTTGCATTTTGATAATACTTATTCAAAAATTAATGTGCCATATTTGATAATCTTGTGGGGATAAAATGTACTATAGATAATTTGGCTTAATGATTTCTTCCTCACATAAATGTCTCTATCGCTAATGATCAATATTTGGATGCATATATTAATCTGGAGATTTCTTGCCCACTTATTTTAAGGGCCTACAAAGATAGTACCTCCTGACCTAAACTTAAGAAACCATCAAAGTTAGGACTTTGAATCATCAAGAGATAGACCACACTATTCCTAAGCATCTATATATAATATTTTCACACGAATGGGTTTTCGTTCCACATGAAAATATCCATCCTCTTATATTCAAGGACCAAAACAAATATTTGTTCATAAAAATATTCTTGTTACAACTGTCTAATTAAAGCTTTAGCCTTAATGTTTAATCTTCATAATTAAGGTATATAAATATGATAATTTATATACCACATAAAAAATAAATTGATCGTTTTGAATCAAGAATAAACCAATGTACAGTCTCCAAAGTGGAACACCAAAAAAAACAACTGAACCTTGATTTCAATAATAAGTACGACTAATTAATTGAAGATGTATTGATTTAAAAAAGTAACATACCTCAAGATCCTCTTCCAAATTGGAATGTGAATCGTTTATTGGGCCATATTGCAAACCACAAGCAGAATCTTCAGAATCCCTGACAGTAGTCTTATTCTCTAGTTTAAGTTTTGAAACCTCCACAAGGAAAGGAACTACAAGACTAGGAACGTTTAATCTGTTCTCTACCAGCAATGATGCCAAAACTTCATTTAGAGCACAAGCTAAGATTGGAGGCTCATAACTTTCTAGGAATAAGCTAAACACCTAAAATCACATAACAAATTCCATTACATCTTACTATGAAAAAAGACAAGCATTGTACTATGAATATGTTAACAAAAAATAAATTATACAACTGAGGTAAATTTCCCCAGGACCTGAAGTAATATTCAACCTTGTTTATAAAAACACATTATTGGCATTTGACACTGCAGTTTTCATATTGTACTCTCTGAAAACACATCAGTGGAAGATGTTTCAATATATGGGGACTTCAATTCGCCTAACAATGCAATATTAACACAGGACATGATGCTATTTGTCCAAAGACATCCAATGGACATCTTTATAATCTCACTACAACAAACTACTGGATTCGAACGAAATCTTCAACAATCAAACTTGGCAGTGGTAGTTGGTATGATTTCAAAGGTTTCTTGTTTGACAACATCACTATTTATCCATCCCATAGAGGGCAAAATTTAGTCCAACCAGGAAGGAGAAAGAGATCTAAAGCAATTAGCCAAAAGACGGCTATATATGACAACAACCACTATAATCATAAAAATTACAAATCGCGAAAGAACCCAGATAAGGAAAAAAATACAGAAAATGGGGCAGTAAAGTCCAAGAATTTAAAGTCTCCTTGAAAAAAAGTATAGAGATATACTAGCAAAAATACTCTTGAAGAGGCAAAAAGTCAAAATTTGGATTGAACGAGCTAAAAAAGAAGAGGAAAAAGAGAATTCCCCCAGCTTATCTTGTCATAACTAGAATACCTAGAACTTCTGGGACATTTTTTTTGTCCAAGAAAAAATGTCGGCTTTGGAATCAAATATCGAAGCATATGCATAAATTAACGAACCCATCTGGGATCAAATTTTCCACTAAAAAGAAAACTATTCAAAATCAATACCTCATATACTCCATGGTCTTGTACGATTCTTGACAAGCGGATTCTAATTTCTTGAACCACTGAGATGTGATAGGTAGGAATTGACGATTCGATGTAGAGAAATCGACTGAAGCATGGGAGACCAGCAAAGATTGATGAAAAGGGAGAAAATAGCATCGTGTTGTGAAAAGAGATATGAGAGAAAGTGTTGCGGTGAAGCGAAGGGGCAAGCAGCGCTACTAATTGTCTTTTAGGGCAACAAGTGAACAAAACGACGTCATTAGGGGATATTTTATTTTAAAAAATTTAATTAGGGAGTTTTTCCTTTTTTCTCTTCTTTAATTTTTTTTATTTTTATTTTACTATCTACATTCTTTTTAAAAATTCTTGTGCGTTTGTTTTAATTTTTAATGTTAGTTTAGGTTTATTTATAATTTTCTTTTGAATTTCTTATAAATATAAAAATGCTTATATGGCTTTATTCTAATTATTTTGAAATATTATCATTTATCAATCACATTTGAAATTTTTCAAAATTAATAACTTTATGAAAATCATTTCACTTTCATTAATCTATCCCGTATTAGATTTTCTTAGTAAACTAAATTATTTTCATATTATTAATTAATAGTGTTTTAATTGATCAGGAAAAATGTGTCATTTAATGAAATTATAATTGTAAAAAAATAAAAATATAATGTTGTCTTACAATTATTATTAAAAATTAATATATCTGACAAGCTTGTCGTTAACCTTGCAATTTTAACCCTAAACTAATGTAGAAGTAATGAGTAGGGTATCGTATCCACAGGAAAGGGGATGGTTCAAGAAATTTGAGTAAAGTTGCTCTATTTGTGACCAGATCAGAAGGAAAATTAAGTTCAAGTAGCAAATCTAGGAGCTAGTAAAGAAATGTAACATAAATGGAAGAAAAATAACAACACAACACGAGAACGGAAGTTACGAGGTTAAAACAGATGTCCCAAGGTTCAAATATCAGATGATCGCTAATTAAACTCTTGTGATATGCTCTCGACTCCATGTAAAACACTTTACGAGGATACAATTGCTGCCTAGGAGTCTAGAGAATACTTGGCATGTCGACCACAATATCCTCTATTCTCCCTTACATCTTACCTTTCCCATGGCGAGGCCTAGGCAAGAAGATTTGAGTACCGCAACGACTCGACTACCAAACACTGGCTAGTAATCGTGCATAATCTTAAGTCTCCCATGGCGAGGCCCGACCTAAGTTCCTATACTCTAACTAGCATCAGATAATCTTCCTTTACTTGATTCTTATAACTCAGTGACCTTTAACTGGCATGGCGACCACATCTCTGATCAGGAACAAAAGTAAATAAGCAAAGGAACTCCACACTAGTATATCTTATCCTCGTTTACGTGATTTACACTTCCAATGAGAAATTAAACCTCAATCTAGCATGGCGACCTCCATTAAAGTTCAATTTCCCACAACAAAAGCATAAATTTCACAAATTTTGATAGAATTAAGCAATTACGAACATATACGATATCTCTCGTGAAAGATGAAACAATAGCATAACATTTCACAGTTTAATTATGCAATCATCTGTATCAAACCCTAGGACATCTCACGATCTAGCCAGAAATTTCCATTTCAAGTTCGCGATCAACACCTCTCAACATTAAGCAATTCATAATCAAAATTTGAAAAGATTATACCGATTAAATTACTTCGGAAGCTTCAATTCACAAGCGGATTACAATGTTCGGAACAAATTCTCAATCTGAATTGAAATTGGAGATCGATCAGATAAGAGAGAATCTAGTGAGAGAAAGTGAACGTAGAGAGAGAAAATTCCCGCTTACAAAATCAAAAGTTTTGTTTTCTATCTAGAATCCTCTATTTATAGGGGATTACAAAACGTAAATGGTACGCAAACGTAAAATGACTACATTATTACAGAAATGCCACTGCATCTACCAAATGGTCCACAACAAAATGAGTGCAAATGAAGTGTGTAGACTAACGAACGTATGATAAGATGAAAATGAAGGTGCATGAAACATGATCAAACAACGTGAAAGTGAAAATTGATGAATGCCATATTCTTCACTCACAAAATGTAAAATAAATCAAAAGAACGACTGAAGAATGAAAATGCAAATGAAGACAATAAGAGAGAGATGACAATTACCTTAATAGATACATGGCACGTTTTCAACTTATGAAATGGAAGATATAATGTTTGGAAAAAAACATTATCAAACATGAAATGGAAAATGAGTGCATGATCTTGCAAATGTATAAAAGAAAACAACAATACGTAGATCACAGTAAGAACAACAAAGTACATCAATCTTGAGCAACCTATGAATGAAGCATGAATGAAAATAAGATGGATCGAAAATGAGCATGCATGAACACAATAAAACAACATGGAATTGTCAAAATGATGAATACTCAAGTAAATACGTAATGCATAAAAAATATGTAAAGGGTGAAAATGTAGTGTAAAAAGAAACAATGTTAGTGTTAGTCAAATGTGTGTATGAAATGAGAGCTCGCCGCATGAGCATGCGGCGAGGTGCCTGTGTGCGTGAGCTCGCCGCACGGATGTGCTGCAAGGTGTGTGCGTGAGTGAGTGCTCGCCGCATAAGCATGCGGCGAGATGTGAGAGTGTGTGCTGATAGGTGTGTGGTCGCCGCACAACTTGTGCGGCGACTTGTGGAGTTGCTGCGTGCAAGTGCGCGCAGCTCGTGCGAGACTGCCGCGCGCCAGTGCGCGCGGCTGGTGTACGAATGCTGTGAGATGTGCGCGTGAGTGTGTGCCGCGCGTACCGGCGCACGCTGCTGTTTGCGGGGGTTGCGTGTCCATGCGGCGATCTCATGCAGCACCCAAGCAGCAATGAGCGTGCTTGATATGCATGAGTTTGCAAGCTCGTGCAGTGTGTGCACTATGTAGGAGCATGAATAAACACAACCAATACACAGGAAATACACAACTTCTCGAATTACACACATTAAAGATACCAACTAACACACACATTAGCATCAGACTCACTGCTTAGTTTTCATCAAATTCCCAAATACACAACCAATCAACTAAGTCAACACTCTCACACCACATACAACATATGTTTACCAATTTTCAACCTTTTTCACCCAATACATGTTTCACCCATTCTTTACACGATCACACCATTTTCTATACCAAATTCATGAGAACATAGCCAAAATCAAGTGAAAATAGTACTAATAAGTCAGTATAAAACTGACTTATCAATTTCCCCCACACTTGAACTCTTGTTTGCCCTCAAGCAAAATTTTTACTTATGTTAACCACTTCAGCACTAGACCTTGCTCCCTTGTCTACTTTGCTCTCCTCTGAGTTCATCAAAATAATTCTTCACGCACACAACTCACGACATGTTCTTGACTCCAAACCATCAAATTTTAGCACAAATTATCAACCAAGGCAAGATGAATAAAGACCAAAATGTCATGCGTGCAGTGTGTGCTGAGGAATACCCGTCCATCTTTTCTTTTTGCATGCATTCCCCCTTTTTGTTTCAAGAACATCTCATTACATAAACAATCACCATATCCACACACAATAACTCATAATCACACAAGATCAATGGTCGCACATTGGTGCTTCCATTAATTGATTTCATTTCTTTTTTTTTCAGTCTGGTGCATTTCGCTTATCACAAACATTGGTGCGTTCGCCTAGGTCTTATGGCTCTTTTTTTCCATTTAACTACCTGGGTTTTATGGCTATTTTTTCCCATTAAGCTTGCCAAGGGTATTTTGGCTTTTCATTCCCAATTGCAAAAGGTTTTTTCTCCATATCCTTTCTTGTGTGACTAAAAATTCTTGGATGTCTTTAAGGGACTATGTATGCAAGAGCAGCCAAAACACCGAGGTCATGCATATCAACAAGAACAAAGTGAACCAGATTCCTCCTATGTCCAAGAATGATTTTGCATGGCATATCTATCTTAGTTTAACATGATGCCTTGATTAATAAAAAGCACTGATCTCATCAAGATTGGAATCAAAGGATGATACGAATGGAGTAGCTTTTGAGTTCTAATCCACACGTTTTCCACACCCTTTGGATCGTTGTTTCTTAATAATCCACGAACGAGTAATAAGCAACACAATGCGGAATGAAACAATGAAACAAAACCAGATATTGAACGAGAAGGAATGGAAGAAATCAACCAAACCCCAACGTTATCACAAAAAGATTCAGTCCAACTAATGTAAA
This sequence comes from Ophiorrhiza pumila, assembly GCA_016586305.1. Lineage (NCBI taxonomy): Eukaryota > Viridiplantae > Streptophyta > Magnoliopsida > Gentianales > Rubiaceae > Ophiorrhiza > Ophiorrhiza pumila. The sequence continues at coordinate 15,489,666 of BLIW01000007.1, read as the reverse complement.
TCAAAAGTTAAACTTCCTCAGTTTGGCGTGTTCTATAAATCTAGAACGGGTAAGCTCAATCTAAAGCTCCTCACTTAAGGTTTTCGCGGGTCTTATGATTGTTCAACTAAACTTAGAAGAACTCTCACGTTTTCTCTCAACTTATCACAGCTGGAAGAAGGTTTTAGCAAAGCTAATCTTTTATCAAATTTCATCATATCATTAACGTGTAAAAGAAGGCCATTAAATAGGCTACAAAACAAAACCCTAATGTTGATTTAGGAAACTAAAATTTAAAAGAATCACTTTCCTAAATTACTTTCCTAATTATCATGCAAGTTAATTGGATCAAGTAATTACTTAGCCCACAATTAAAACATAAACACGTAAGCCCATAATTAAATGTTCAATGGACTTAATTATTACAACTCAAAAATAAATCCTAAGATTAACAATGAGAATGGCGTGAACACATCATGAAGCCCAACACGCCATGGCTTGGTCTTCAATATAGTCCATGGATTCGCGATGTAATCTGCCAGAATCACATCACTCATTTTGGTAGGCACTTTTGACAATGCTAACGTCCAAATCGCGAAGAATGTAAAACATGACAGTTGTAGCCCTATCTCTTATCGTTCCGAGGCTTCTTGAATCACGTAATTCGGAGTTATATCGAAAGGTATATGTCAAAAATACCAAAATGTGGCGGAATCCTTCAGGATGAATAATTGACTTTATCACCACTTGATATGGACACGGGCTCATTCTCATCATTCCCTCCCTCCTCGAAAGGATTCGTTCTCGAATCTTGAAATTGAGCTCCTGGATCAAACACCAATATCACGAACTCCACAAGAATCAAGTCGAGTTAGAATGAATCACATCTCGGCCAATAATGCATTATATTCTGCAAGATCAAAACAAATGTATAAGGCGAAGGAAAATTCAAGAATTTAGAACAAGACTTTAAATGATTTTCTCCCACCAAAATAATAAGCCGGGCAGAATATTTATGCAAAATTGAAACACATAATGCATGATTACTCTTAACAAGTTGTGCAAGATGTATATTGTTGAAATCATGAAAAACACAACATTGGAAAGAAAATTCATAACAATTATGCAAATATACATCATGTAACAAATGCAACAAGTTATTCTGATTTGCATCATGAAACAATATTAATACTTCATGTAAAAACGAATTTAGCAATTTTGTCAATATGGAAGTATTTAAGATAAACTTAGTAATAATATGCATGGACACATTAACACTAACAAAGAAAACAATTGCACTATTATCATGTAAAGTAAGAAAAGAACTTATATATATATGAATGGAATTACAAGGATTATCCAAAGATAGATAAGAATATTCATAGCAATTAAACATATATATATCCCGGATGCAATGTAAATCACAATAACGTTTGAAACACTTTGCAAACATGTTAAAGTTATCAAATATAAAAATACAATTCCAAAGAGTAGAATTAGAATGTAGACAATCTAATAAATAGATGTAAACACAATACTTTACCCCTTGGAATTTAAAAGAAATTAGGAACTTAGATAACTTACCAAACAAGTGTTGAACTATCAAAATACCTCTTTGAGCTTGATGGATTTGAAGATGTATAAAGTCACGAACCAAATAATCAAGACAAAGGTTATTCCAGCAAGTATAAGTAACACTTTGTTTAGTGCACACAAGGATTTGATTATGGTCGAAATTATTAACATAAAATTCAGAATGTAACTCATGTATTAAATAAGCGACATAACACACTAACATGCTATACATAAATTCATTCAATTCAAAATATATTGATGTAACCATTGAAGAATTATGTAAATCACTTTGCTTATTAAAACATGTGAGTTTAGACTCGAAAACACAATTTAAAAAATTTCGAAACAATTGTTGAAAAGTGTAGGAAATCTTTTGAAATTGATTAAAAACAGATTGAAAACTTTGGAACTCAACCGAATTGATAATAACAAAGTTCTTAATAGTTTTAAGATCAAAATCAAGTGAAAACTTACCTAACTTACCTTGCTTACCTTGAGGAAAACAAGCTAAGGCAGATTGGACTCCTTCCAATTGATAATGAGTTGTTTGCAACTCCATTATATGTCTAGGAACTCCATAAACCTGCAAAACAAAAGAACTAGGCAGCAAACAATGTAAATTGTGATCACTATAATTCATAAGTACAAGATGTTGTTGTTTAGCTCTCAATGAACTCTCATGCTCACTCTTTCTATTACACTTATTTTGCTACTAAATCACTCTTTTGATTTTCTTTTTCAACTCTTAAATCATTACAAGCTTTAGAAATTCTAGCTTGATCTTCAGAAACTTCACAGGGCGTTAAAGCACGAAGATTAAACTTTTTACTATTCTTCATGAATGAATAGCAATTTTTGAGCTCTTTATAAACACCCTTGCAAGCAAGTTGCCATGGTTTTCCCAATAAAAGATGGGCTGTTTGCATAAGAAATATGTCACGTAGTACCTCATCTTTGTAATTCCCCACGAAGAATGCAACCTTGACTTGCATGGACACCCATAATTCACCACAATTATCACTCCATTGCAGCAAGAAAGGATTTGGATGTGGAGTGGTTTGCATATTTAACCTTTCTACCATTAGCTCACTAGCAAAGTTAGAGCTTCTTCCACAATCAATCACCACAGCACATACTTTATCTTGGACTTTGCACCTTGTATGAAACTCATTTACACTTGATGTAGATGTGGTTTTAGACTCCTCCATTTGTACCTGCAAGGTTAGTAAAGAAAACAAGAAGAAAATAGTATATAATCCTCTCGGGTTCTCACTATTTGGGTGAGTAGATGCTCTCCTCTCTAGTGTAAAGGCTTTTCTCGTGTATACCCTATCTAATCTCTCAACAATATTTCTCTCAGACTAATTGAAACTTACCGTTCAACAATTTATGTAACAAATCTCAACCAATTAGTTCAACAAGTCAATTCACACAAGTTAAACCAAAGAAGTTTGAAAAGAAACAGGTCACAAGAGTATTTTAAAGATCACGTATGGGGTATAACTTGGTTTATTTCAGAAAACTAAGAAATTAGCAACGAGGCAAGAAAGCAAGATGAATGAGTTTTTTGATTTCACCCAAGCAAGATATGTCACGAACAATATTGATGATTTTCAAACACAACTTAAGAACACTTAGTTCTTTCAAATGGAAATTAAAATAGCAAATAAAGAAAAGGTCCGAAGATATTTTTTTTATTTTTTTTGATTTTTTTTTCTTAAAACTTTCGGACGCCTGTTTCGGACTGTCTACCCATCCGATCCTCAAACTTCTGAGACGATGAACTTTCTGTTGAGTTTCGGACGATAGTTTCGGACGCCTGGCTTAGTTTCGGCCGGCCGAAACTGTCGCGACTGGGTGAAAAACGCTGATTTTTTCTGACGAATTTTTTTGGAAACTTTTGATGAAACCCTAGCAATGTTTTTGACGTGCGACTCAAGCAACGAAAACACAAGGAATTCAACACTATGAAAACAATCCAAAAGTGCAAAATTTAGACTTCAAAAACAGTAGCAAGAATCAACACAAAAGATATATCAAAACACAAAAACGCAACAACAAGAACAAAATGTTTTCGGGCAGAATTCAACAAAGATGTTGCATGCGAATTTGACGAAATTCAAAGGCTGAACTAAGACGACTTAAGACAGCAATAAAGACACACAATAGCAACAAGAAAAACGCAAGAACAGCAGCAGATTTCAACGCAAAAATGCAGCAACAAAGAAGCACAAAAATCAGCAAGAAACGAAACGGATTAACCTGAATTTTGGAAACAACCTTTGCTCTGATACCACTTGATACGAATGGATTAGCTTTTGAGTTCTAATCCATACGTTTTCCACACCCTTTGGATCGTTGTTTCTCAATAACAAGTAATAAGCAACACAATGCGGAATGAAACAATGAAACAAACCAAGATATTGAACGAGAAGGAATGGAAGAAATCAACCAAACCCCAACGTTATCACAAAAAGATTCAGTCCAACTAATGTAAATCAAAAGTTAAACTTCCTCAGTTCGGCGTGTTCTATAATTCTAGAACGGGTAAGCTCAACCTAAAGCTCCTCACTTAAGGTTTTCGCGGGTCTTATGATTGTTCAACTAAACTTAGAAGAACTCTCACATTTTCTCTCAACTTATCACAGCTGGAAGAAGGTTTTAGCAAAGCTAAACTTTTATCAAATTTCATCATATCATTAACGTGTAAAAGAAGGCCATTAAATAGGCTACAAAACAAAACCCTAATGTTTATATAGGAAACTAAAATTTAAAAGAATAACTTTCCTAAATTACTTTCCTAATTATCATGCAAGATAATTGGATCAAGTAATTACTTAGCCCACAATTAAAACATAAACACGTAAGCCCATAATTAAATGTTTAATGGACTTAATTATTACAACTCAAAAATAAATCCTAAGATTAACAATGAGAATGGCGTGAACACATCATGAAGCCCAACACGCCATGGCTTGGTCTTCAATGTAGGCCATGGATTCGCGACGGTAATCTGCCAGAATCACGTCACACATCTTGGTAGGCACTTTTGACAATGCTAACGTCCGAATCTCGAAGAATGTAAAACATGAAAGATGTAGCCCTATCTCTTAACGTTCCAGGGCTTCTTGAATCACGTAAGTCGGAGTTATATCAAAAGAGATATGTCAAGAATACCAAACTGTGGCAAAATCCTTCAGGATGAATAATTGACTTTATCACCACTTGATATGGACACAGGCTCATTCTCATCAAAGGAAAAACAATTTTGCATGCAATACAAACATAAAATTTGATGAACTACAAATTTGAACATAGCTTAACAAGCGAGCAGAGGCATAGTACAGAGTGTTTTTCCATTATCCATATTTCTACTTCCACTTACTACTCACAACCCATTTACTCACACTCTAAACATTTATTCAACCCTCACATACAAGACTCAATACTCACAATATTAAAAACACACTAAAAGAGAATACACCCTAAAACCCACATTCCATGCTTCTCAACTCCTACTCGCAAAGCATACTTCACAGAACTTCAATAACTTCAACAATTCATATCACACTTCAAAGAGACTTGCCACAGACTTCAAAACCAAACTCAGAACAATTCCACAGCACATCACAACTTCTAAGTTTAGGAAAATATCAACACATCAAGATATCGTTGATAACCAAAACCCCCCTAATAATCAACATAAGGAACCTGCATGCTAAAAAAAACAAATTTTTACCAAATGAAGCCCACCACCTCCTTCATAACAACAAATCTCAACAACCAGAACAGCAAACAAACATGGCACTTCCTTAAACATTAAGTAAATCATAAAGCACAGATCAAACCAACCAAAAAGCATCATCTTCCACCCCCCCACACTTGAAGCATACATTGCCCCCAATGTAAAGGATTAAGAAGGAGGAGCTCCCTGGGAAGATGACGGTGCGGAGGAAGAAGGGGACGAGAATAAAGCAGTTGTGGAAAAAGAAGGGCCGCTAAAGGGCTGTGCCACCCAATGGAAAGGACTAACAGTAGGTCCTTGAAGAGGCTATCCCGTACTGATCATCAGAATCCTTTTATGCTGCATAAACTCAGGATCCACCCTAAAAGTAGGGGTGGGAGGCATTGGTGGGATATCTCAAAATGTAGGCAATGGGTAAAGTGAAGACATTGAGGGCACCCCTGGTGGCAGCTCATGAATGGCCATCTCTTGACAAATTCGGGATCCGATATCTAGCCAACTGGGTAGAAGTTGGTGTTGGTTTAGGAGGACCAGGCTCAGAGTGATAATACACAGACATTTTGTTACAATGGTCCAACTCCATTTGCATTTTCAATTGCCTGTGGTACAAAACCTCAAATTGTTGTTGCGCAATAGAAGACATATCATCCAACTTCTCCAGCATATTAGACGAATGCGAAGTCCAATCCTGATGCATATCGTACATCTGTTCATGCATGCCTTCAATCCTTTCGTCCAACTGCTGCAAACGAGTATCCACAGATTGTTGGAATTCTTGTAGTGCCCCTTGAAAGGAATGAAAATCAAATGGCTGATGTTCCTCACTTGATTCACAAGGTAAAGGTTTAGACTTATCCCGAAGTTCCTTAACCCTTGCTCCCTTTGCTTTCTTCATCTCCTTCTCCACAGGCAGATATTTGATATACAATGGAGTACCAATCGGGGCCCGAATTCCTACGCCACTCCCCAACTTCAGTATCAACACCTTGAGTCAGAAAGATTTCTTCAATCAAGACCAGAAAGTAAAGAGCTGCATTATTAGTGTCAATACCAGATTGTAAGCTAGATAGAATTATACGACAAACATCAATCGATCTCTGCCCACGAATGGCTGATATCAGGTATAACCGATCGCGTATCACTTCATTCGATTGAGAACTCGGCATAAGACGCGACAAGACAAATATAAGCCATATCTTAACATCACTTCGTAACCATTCACCACGAAGATGCTTACGTTCACCCCGTGTGTTTAGTTCTCATTTAGCTCCTGGCAAAGCTTGCTCCTCCGTTAAAGCTTGGTCACACTCATCATCTTCTGGAAATGGAAAAGGATTCGGAAGAAAACTAGGAGTACCAAGATGAGTGTTAATGATTTCACTTGTAAATTGCACCCATTTTCCCCTCACATAAAAATCTTCAGCCGAATTTGGAAACTTGGCGTTGGCATAAAACTCCCTTGCAAGACTGGCATTACAAAAACCTGGTGCACTCATGAGCTTCTGATCAAAATGGTGGAACTCCATCAATTCCTGAAATGGACCACCTTCAACAGCGAATGCTCTTTCCAAATGTAACTTCTTCATACCCATCCCTTGTTCCCAATGTTGTTGGGCTCCCATGCTTATAAACACCGATGGTTCCGAAGGTTGATCTGAGGAACCCTTCATTTTTTTCTGATTTGTCGCTTGCATCATATATTTTGGGAGTTCCTCAAAGAGTGGCAAGTCCTCCTCGGGATAATAGTCAGAGTCAGAGTCTTGAAGAGATTTCTGGGCTTTGCCTTTCCCCTTCTTTGAAGTGGTTGCTTTCTGTGAAGTAGAGTCTTTTTTAGGCACCATGTCTGCCAACAACAACCAAAATTAGCTAAGCTTCTCCGTGATTCATTTACACAACATAGCAAGTTTAATCCAAGACTTAAAACATCCAGACCAAATTCGAAAAACTATTTGTACAAAAGAAATATCAAACATTGAAATTGATTATATTATCACAACACCCATTGTTCACAAGTAAAGCTCATACAATATAGCTCTCCCTCCATAAAGCATAACAACAAAACATAACAACTCGAAACTCCTTATCTAATGCTTATATGGACACTCCCACTCCTACAAATAGACTTATAGCAAAACAGAATCCATCGCTCCAAACAAAATTTCAGTTTCACAATCTCCACTTCAACCGAGACATTATTTAGACAAACAGGTAGATTTAGTAAACATTCAAAACATTAAAGTTGTAGAACTAATCCTTGGCTACATCTAGGAACTGGAATCACTCACATTAGACAATAAATGACCAAGTTATAGTCACAGTACTATACTAAGGTAAAGCTGGCAGAAAACAAATTGTCTAATTTCAGCTTGAATCCTCATGAAGATATGCAAAATGACATATTAAACAAATCGATTAAACCAAAACTTAAAACTTCAAAGTTACAGAGCATGCTCTTATCTGAATATGGGGACAAGAATCACTCAATTTGGACAAAAAATGTTCAGGTTAAGGCCACAAAATCGAGACATGACAATCAGGGCAAATCCAGAATTTCTCAAACGACAACAACAACATGAACACTGCCTTGTCCTCGAAAATAGACCACATTCAAGTCACATTTGGCAAAAGTGCCCAACATGATCATTGTAGGCCAAACTCTTAGAGAAATTTTTCGACTAGAATCAACTCATTTAGACATCCCAATCTCGGGTTATAGCCAAATTACAGAAACATGGTATAGCTGAAACATTCTGAAATTCCAAACAATACTAAAACCTCCCCCACACTTTAACATGTATTTCCTCTTAAACAAAAATTACAAATAACACAATATTCAATTACTCATCATTTTCTCCACTTAATAACATGCAAGTCATGCTCATACACTCACCAATACCTCCTTGTTAAGGCATGCAATATACAAAAAATTAAGTCCAAGAGAACCAACATACCTTCTGGTTGAGTTAGCCGATAATGTACTTGAAGCAAGTGAAAAATGATGAAGAATGATGTCTAAACCTCTTGAGCAATGTCGAATTTTTGTAGCAAGTCTACTAATTGTGGTCTTATATCAACAAGAATGGGCATTTATAGAACCATAATGGAAGTCCCCATGTATTCGGCCAAAGCAAGAGATAATCAATGTTCCCAACAACCATACTAACACATTAACCAAGACAAATATGTGGGACTAATGCTTATTCATGTCATGTGAGCTTGTAACTCTTTTTAACCACCAAACGAGAACAATGTATTAACATGTCACAAAGAGCGAAAAATGAATTTCAGCTTTATGAATTCACATGTCATTGAATACCTTACCGAACCTTACCATTTCTCTGGAATGATGTCCACTCCTTCTTATTTGCAGATATGCCCATGAAAAGCAAAAACTACAACGATCAGACAACCATTAATCTCACATATTAAGCTAATCAAAAACCCAACATTACCACCTAAATTCACACTACTAACACAAAAACCTCTTGACAACACCAAAATAATGCAAGCTAAACACGAACACACAACGTCTTGACAACATGTCTAATACACTAGCTTAATCAACATGTATAACACCGAAATAAAGCAAGCTCATGTGATAAAGGTTTGACAACAGCCTCAACTATACAACATTCAATGTTCACTCTTTCCCTTATTCATTCACTGTCTTCATTCAGCTTGTCATGAACAGAGAAGGTAGAATTCATTATCATCAATTCGAATATGCAAATCCACCAATGCTAATTTCATCCATGCTCATAAAACACAAACACACAAATTACATTATTAACTACTAAACTCGAACGCTAATAAACAACCTCTACATTTCACAACATCGCTAGGAGACTAATAAACTATTATAAAAGCTATCATAACAACACACTACTCAAACACTGCTACTACACTAAGTTCATCACGGCAATGGCAATTTCACATAGCACATTCTTCAAATCACACATCCATCCCCCCACACTAGCATAGCGTCACGGACCCCGGTACAGAGAAAAAAAAAAGGAACCTGGTCTTTTACAATCCTCAAGAGAGTCGTGGTACCCTTTCCTCCTCCAAATAACCAGGCCATTGAGGTGTCCCCATCAGACCGAGAGAATGTTGAGGATTATCGGTCGAAGAAATGTCAACTCCCTTATCACGAACCATTGCTACTATTAGAGCGGGAAAGAACATCAGGACAAATTCATAGCATTGCGTCCGCCTTATGTACCCAAGCATTAATTTTCCGATGTCGATAGAGAAGTCATGCTGAATAGCATAAATCAAGAGAACTCGTTCCCGCGATGCCATATTGGTGCAGCGAGTAGGCATGAGCTTAGAGTTGATAAATAGCAACCACATCTTTGCCTCCGCTGTTAATTCACTCGTGGGAACATATAATGCTTCATTCCTGGCATTTCGCACACAGGTAGCACCAGGCAATGCCACAGCAGCCAATAAATGATCTTTGTTTTCTGCCCTCACCAAACTGCTATAGGTATCACCAGGGTAATCGGGAAGAAGATAATGGAAGTTAATGCTATGGCGATTGACTTTCAAATACTTGCCCCACACAAACACTGAGTGGACGCTGTTAGCACTTGAATTGGCATAAAACTCTCAAACTATCTCCTTATTCACAACGACAGATGCTCTTGCGAAATGAGCCCAAGTGTGCCCCATAATCAACTCCTCAAATCTACTAGAAGGATCCTCAAAAGGTCTTTCAATGATGAATTCTCTGTTGACTGATCTATTGTATAAGCTTTCCGCGTTAGCATTGACAAACTGTGATGCTTCAGTCGGATCATAGTCAATCACCCTATCTTTATCGGCTGAAGATGAAGAAGTAGTGCCCATATCCTTACTGAAGATTGCATACTCATAAGGGTTTGAATGAGGAAAGTAGGCCATTACCTTATAATGGAAAGACACTCACAAAGGATGCAGATTAGTAAACAAGATACCAGGTATTTATAGGGAAGATGTGCAGCACATCGCATGTCCATGTTAGCTACCAGATGAACCCATGTGAACGAATCTCAAAGACACACACATAGTGACAATATGTGTAAGAAAGAATCATACCCCTAATGTCATAACTTGTTGCACACTTCACTCAATTACTGGAATCGTAACAAGCCAACAAGCACACATTCACGAGTCTGACAACAATCTTTACCGTGGATGCATTTACCTTTGTTGTGGAAAATGTGAAATCCATCTTACCCCTTGTTTGAGTGAATAGCTGAGACTCACCATCTCCCTGTTCATTCATCACCATAACCCCTATGATAAGCTGCAAAATTCATCAACAAATATGAGGTTGTGCCATGAATTGTCAATACACTCTACACAAACTAAGAGCAAAATTAAAAGTCGACAAAACAAACAAACAAAACTTAGAATGAAACTCTGGGTAGCCTCCCATGAGCGCTTGGTTTACGGTCAACAGCCCGACCATGCTTCTTGTCTCACTGTGAATGTAAAGGATCATCCAAGAACAATTCATGTGGGGCTTGTGCTATCTCTGCAATACCCTTATCCTGAGTCGTCAAATATGGTTTGAGCCTGTGACCATTCACTCACCATTTGTTACCATTTTTTTCATTCTGGATCTCCACAACACCATATGGCTTAACATTGACAACACGAAATGGACCACTCCATCGTGATCTTAATTTCCCAGGAAACAACCTCAAGCGAGAATTGTACAGTAAAACCAGTTGCCCTGGAGCAAAACTTTTTGATTGGATATTAGCATCATGGAGTTTCTTAGTCCTTTATCTATAGAGCTTAGAGCTCATATATGCATTGAATCTAAACTCATCTAACTCGTTCAACTCCAGCATCCAGTTTGACTGAGCCCCATGTAAATCCATGTTCAACTTCTGAATTGCCCAGTAGGCCTTATGTTCCAACTCTATCGGGAGATGACACTCTTTCCCAAACACAATCCGAAATGGAGAAGCCCCGATTGGTGTTTTGTAAGCAGTTCTGTAAGCACATAGAGCCTCATCCAACTTGGATGCCCAATCCTTTATTCCCGGGTTAACAACTTTCTCCAATACCCTCTTAATTTCCCGGTTTGGGACTTCAACTTGACCATTCGTCTGAGGATGATAAGCTGTAGAAACCTTGTGTTTCACCCCATACTTGGCTAAAAGAGCCTCAAAAATCTTATTACAAAAATGTGAACCACCATCACTAATGATTGCACGAGGAGTTTCGAATCGGTTAAAGATATACTTCTTGAGAAATGCTGTAACACTCTTAGCATCATTATGCGGCAATGCAATAGCCTCAATCTATTTGGATACATAGTCTACTACCACAAGAATGTATTGCATGCCATATGACTTCGGGAAAGGGCCCATAAAGTCGATGCCCCAAACATCAAATATTTCCACTTCAAGAATGTTATTCAAAGGTATCTCATTCCTTGAAGAGATATTGCCTGTTCACTAACATTTATCACAATTTCTTACCCAAATCCATGCATCTAAGAAAATATGAGGCTAATAGAAACCACATTGTAACACTTTGAATCCTGTTCTTGTAGAGCCAAAATGTCCACCACAAGGTCCTTCGTGGCATGCTCTCAGAATGTCTTCATTTTCTTCCTCTTTGATGCACTTTCTTATGATTTGATCACTACAAATTTTGTACAAGGCATTGTCCTCCCAAAAATAATACTTTTCATCATTTCTCAGTTTCTTCTTTTGGTCATTAGAGAAATAAGAGGGTACTTGCCTAGCCACAACAAAATTGGCGATCTCTGCATACCAAGGCAATGACTTCTCATGTACTCTAAACACTTGCTCGTCTGGGAAATGCTCTTTTACCAAAATAGTGGATCCCTCTTGAGCTTCTGACTCCAACCTTGAGAGATGATCAGTTACCACATTTTTTGAGCCTTTCCTGTCTTTAATTTCAACATCAAACTCTTGGAGTAACAATACCGATCGAATCAATCTTGGTTTGGCTTCTTTCTTTGCTAGCAAATACTTTAAAGCGGCGTGATCTGTATGTAAAATCACCCTTGATCCCAGCAAGTATGCTTTAAACTTGTCAAACGCAAAAACAACAGTCAATATTTCTTTCTCCATGGTTGTGTAATTCAATTGAGCTTCATTTAGTAACTTACTGGCATAATAAATTGTGTGAAAAATTTTATCCCTTCTTTGGCCAAGAACAGCTCCTAATGCGTAATCACTTGCATCGCACATTAACTCAAATGGCTCACCCCAATGAGGGGTGATGATGATGGGAGCCTCCACCAATTTTGCCTTCAAAGTCTCAAAAGCATGAACACATTCCTTCCCAAACTCGAATTTAACGTCCTTCTCCAACAGGCTACACAATGGTCTAGCAATTTTCGAAAAATCTCTGATGAATTGCCTATAAAAACCCACATGTTCAAGGAAGCTCCTTATGCCTTTTACGTTTGTTGGAGAAGGAAGCTTAGCAATGACATCAATTTTAGCTCTGTCAACCTCAATTCCTTTGTGAGAAATCTTATGTCCCAGCACTATCCCTTCTTGGACCATAAACTAGAACTTCTCCCAGTTCAACACAAGATTAGTTTCCTCGCATCTCTTCAGCACTTTGGCTAGGTTCTCCAAGCAGCCTTCAAAAGTCATTCCAAAAACTGAGAAGTCATCCATGAATATTTCAATTATTGACTCCACCATGTCATGGAAGATCGCCATCATACATCGCTGGAATGTGGCAGGGGTATTGAACAATCCGAATGGCATTCTTTTGTACGCAAATGTGCCAAAAGGGCAAGTAAATGTAGTCTTCTCCTGGTCGTTGGGGTCGATAGCTATCTGATTGTAATCAGAATATCCATCCAAGAAGCAGTAGAATAAGTAACCGGCAATTCGGTCCAACAACTGCTCCAAAAAAGGAAGTGGAAATGATCCTTTTGTGTAGCCTTGTTAAGCTTTTTGTAATCCATACAAACTCTCCATGCACTTACTATTCTTGCCGCAAGTAGCTCATTGGCATCATTCTTTTCAACTGTGACTCCCCCCTTCCTTGGAACACATTGCACCGGACTTACCCACTCACTATCTGAGATGGGAAAAATCATTCCAGAATCCAGCAATTTGATGACTTCCTTCTTGACCACCTCCATCATCTGCGGGTTAAGCCTTCTCTGTCTATCCCTCACTGGCACAGAATTTTCTTCCAAGATGATCTTATGCATGCATAAGCTAGGACTTATGCCCTTGATATCTGCAATAGTCCATCCAATGGCTCTCTTGTATAATCTTAAAACCTCCAACAACTTCACTTCTTGCCAAGCTTCCAGTTTAGATGAAATCACTACTGGAAGTGTTTCATTTTCTCCTAAAAACGCATATTTTAAATAAGGAGGCAATGGCTTCAACTCAAGCTTTGGTGGCCACCAAAATAGAAGGCATAAGCTTCTCATTCCTGCACAAAATTTCTTCCTTCCTCACCTCAGTGGGAGAACAAGTTTCATTAGTTGGAATATGACACTCTTCATTATCTTTCACATTTCTAACACACGATTCTTTTATCATGTCTTCAACAGTACATTCATGCATTTTAACTTCAACTATTTCATTTTGCAACTCAAATATGGACTCATCTAGCACGTAGCACGCAACAAGATCCTCAATTTCAGAAACAATTCTTCTATCCTCTTCATTCAATTCAACATTCTCAAACTTTTCCACAGAATCATTTAAATCATCAACCAACACAAAATCATGTTTAACATTTTCATCATTCATACTAATAGAACATGCAACAGCTTGAATAGCAAAGCAAGACTCTACCTTCATCAGATGTTTCATGGAATAATTCACATCAAAGACTACTTGCTCATTGTTAATTTGAAATGTAACAGTTTTATTTCTTACTCCAATTAAGGCATCTCCTGTTGCAAGAAACGGGCGACCAAAGATTGAAGGTACCTCTGGATCCTCCTCCATGTCGAGCACAATAAAATCAACCGGGAGTGTAAACTTATCAATCCCCACCAGGACATCCTCAACCATTCCAGTAGGCTTGACCAAAGATCTATCAGCCAGTTGAAGAGTCACAGCTACTGGACGAATTCTCCCTTTGAGTCCCACATCAATGGCAATAGAAAGAGGCATTAAGTTAATGCCAGCACCTAAATCACACAAAGCTTTCTCAAAGATCCTCATCCCAATTTTGCAAGGTATAGTGCAGTAGCCAGGATCTTTCCATTTGGGTGGCAACTTGTGCCCAAACCATGCTCCACTATACTCTGTGAGCGTCAACGGCACTTCACATCTCAAAATCTGTTCCTTGTTGGATATCAACTCTTTGAGTAATTTTGCATATTTGGGTACTGCAGTCACCAAGTCCAATAAGGGTAAACTCACATTAACTTGTATCACCATGTCCAAAAATCTATCAAACTGAGGTCCCTACTTTAGCTTTGGCTTCACTCACTCATGAAATGGGGGTTTAGGTGCATATTCAGGAAAATTGTAGGAGCTAGGAGGCACTTGGCTCTTCTTGGTTACTTCTCTCTCTCCAATATCTTGCACCCCTTCCTTCTTTGGTGCCATGCCCTCATTGGCATATTCTTGTCCTCATCCCCAGCAACGGCGCCAAAAATTGACATGCATGTCGTTAACCTTGCAATTTTAACCTTAAACTAATGTAGAAGTAATGAGTAGGGTATCATATCCACAGGGAAGGGGATAGTTCAAGAAATTTGATTAAAGTTGCACTATTTGTGACAAGATCAGAAGGAAAATTAAGTTCAAGTAGCAAATCCAGCAGCTAGTAAAGAAATGTAACACAAATGCAAGAAAAATAACAACACAACACGAGAACGGAAGTTACGAGGTTAAAACAGATGTCCCAGGGTTCAAATATCAGATGATCCCTAATTAAACTCTTGTGCTATGCTCTTGACTCCATGCAAAACACTTTAGGAGGAGCCAATAGCTGCCTAGGAGTCCAGAGAATACTCGGCATGTCGACCACAATATCCTCTATTCTCCCTTACATCTTACATTTCCCATGGCGAGGCCTAGGCAAGAAGATTTTAGTACCGCAACGACTCGACTACCTAACACTGGCTAGTAATCGTGCATAATCTTAAGTCTCCCATGGCGAGGCCCGACCTAAGTTCCTATACTCTAACTAGCATCAGATAATTTTCCTTTACTTGATTCTTATCATTCAGTGACCTTTAACTGGCATGGCGACCGCATCTCTGATCACGAACAAAAGCAAATAAGCAAAGGAACTCCACACTCGTATATCTTATCCTCGTTTATGTGATTTACACTTCCAATGAGAAATTAAAGCTCAATCTAGCATGGCGACCACCATTAAAGTTCAATTTTCCCCAACAAAACCATAAATTTCACAAATTTTAATAGAATTAAGCAATTACGAACATATACAATATCTCTCGTGAAAGATGAAACAATAGCATAACATTTCAAAGTTTAATTATGCAATCATCTATATCAAACCCTAGGACATCTCACGATCTAGCCAGATATTTCCATTTCAAGTTCGCGATCAACACCTCTCAACATTAAGCAATTCATATTCAAAATTCAAAAAGATTATACCGATTAAATTGCTTCGGAAGCTTCGATTAACAAGCGGATTACAATGATTGGATCAAATTCTCAATCGAAATTGAAATTGGAGATCGATCAGATAAGAGAGAATCTAGTGAGAGAAAGTGAACGTAGAGAGAGAAAATTCCCGCTTACAAAATCAAAAGTTTTGTTTTCTATCTAGAATCCTCTATTTATAGGGGATTACAAAACGTAAATGGTACGCAAACGTAAAATGACTACTTTATTACAGAAATGCCACTGCATCTATCAAATGGTCCACAACAAAATGAGTGCAAATGAAGTGTGTAGACTGTTGAACATATGATAAGTTGAAAATGAAGGTGCATGAAACATGATCAAACAACGTGAAAGTGAAAATTGATGATTAAAGATACGAACTAACACACACATTAGCATCAGACTCACATACACAACCAATCAACTAAGTCAACACTCTCACACCACATACAACAAATGTTTACCAATTTTCAACCTTTTTCACCCAATTCATGTTTCACCCATTCTTTATAGGATCAACCATTTTCTATACCAAATGCATGAGAACATAGTCGAAATCAAGTGAAAATAGTACTATTAAGTTCGTATAAAACGGACTTATCAATATCTAATAGGAATTATTATTTTTTATAGGCCTACCTTAGTTGATCCAAAATTAACATATTTATTCTTAATCAAATAGTGCATTTAAAGGCCCAAATAATAGTCTTCAAAATAAACACATATCATTATCTTTCGTATACATATTTTTAGAGTTCTTACAATAAATTTAACACACATAATAAGGCCCAAAACAAGCCGACATATCAACACACACATACACACACACACACACACACACACACACACACATATATATACACACATATTTGTAGGCTTTCACAATGCATTTAGATATTATAATAACACTCAAACAAATTTAAATATTTATTACCCAAATAAGAATTATGGCATATTGAATATATGAAATCATTCAAATTGGGATTTATTACTGTTTTAGTTCATTGCAATATCATTTATGTTTGATAATACTATTGATCAAACAAAAAAATAAAAACTTTAAGTGTACTTTATGATATATATTTAGAGACCATTTTTGACAAATAACATTCTTTCATTGACGACCAAGTGTCGTCAATGAACAAAAATATTCTATTAACAACAATATGTTGTCATAAGATTGCTACATATCACCTTTTTTTTGACGACATATAATTTGCGTCACAACATCTGGTCATTAAAGATACGTCGTCACTACCTGTCGTCAATAGATCGTCAATAAATATGGTAAAAATGGCAGGAATAATTGCCTCCATTATTTATTAATCATATATTGACGACCTTTAAGACTGCGTCAATAAAGGTAATGATGTTGACCAGATTGTATTGACAACTACATATATCGTCAAAAAATAGTACTTTTATTGACGGTTTTTCTCTGGTCAAAATGTTTTTCGTCACTAATGCCCATTTTTTTGTAGTGTTAATTTGAAAACATGTTAGTTTGGAAATATTTTCTAAAAATTATGTTATTTTGAAAAAATATTCTATGACTTGTTCATGTAGGAGATTGCAATTATGTGCTGGTTTTAATAAAAATCAAATTTTATGCTCTTTTTGAAATATGTTTCCCAAAATATGCATTTTGCATTTGCCAAATGCGATTTCGCAGAGATAGCATTCGTCAAATGTGAACTATAAATTTTAAAAATAACGAAAATTGTAATACTATTTAGAAAACTCTTCTACCCTGACAAAATGAAAATCCTTTTGATGAAAAGAGCTCTTCAACCTTCGAAACCCTTCCATCTTTGCTTCATCAATCGACTTCTAAGCGGCTTCATTAGGAAAAATTGATCCATATTCTTCATCGATCAGCCTCTTTCTTTCTCTCTCCGTTCTCTCTCTTTTCAACTTATAATTTTTACCCAACTTTCAAAACCCTAATCATCTAATTCTTGTCTCTATATGTTCTTGTCCCTATATTGATTGGGATCAAAGCAAGATTTTGGTTGAGAAATTTTAGGAGGGATTTGCTTAAATTTGACATTAAAGTGTGATAAGTTGTTTTTTATTTATCCATAATTTTGTTTAACTTTTTTGAATTTCTTATAAAAATCAAATAAAAGAGACTCATTTTCTGATAAGAAATCTGATATCATTGTCAAGATTGGGTTAAGAAAAGGTTCACGTCCCTTTGTTGAGGCCTATGTGGCTGGGTTCAGTGAAGAGAATGGTACCCTTGGAGACA
The DNA here is from genome assembly GCA_016586305.1 of Ophiorrhiza pumila. Classification (NCBI taxonomy): domain Eukaryota; kingdom Viridiplantae; phylum Streptophyta; class Magnoliopsida; order Gentianales; family Rubiaceae; genus Ophiorrhiza; species Ophiorrhiza pumila. The sequence goes on along the minus strand of BLIW01000007.1, from coordinate 15,471,512 downwards.
TATGGGAGACTATTTCTGGAGGGGGTTCCAATTTTGTGCTGGTTTTGAAAAAAAATTCTAATTTTATGGTGTTTCTAAAATATGTTTCCCAGAATGCAGAGTTCGCATTTGCTAAATGCGATTTCTCAGAAATCGCATTTTGCAAATGCAAACTATAATTTAAAACAAAAATCAAAATACAGAAATCGCATTTTGCAAATGCAAACTATAATTTAAAACAAAAATCAAAATACATGTATTTTTTAAAATACCTCTAAATTAAATAAAACTAATACAGTATAAGAAACCCTTAAGCAGAGACCTTCCAGACCGGTTCAGTCCAATTCGCACACGAAATTTCTCATTCTGAAAAATGGCTTTCCTCCATTAGCATAACTGATGGAATAAGGAGAGACTAAGAGAGGGTTTTCTTCGTTAGCTTCAAGAGCTTCACCGGTGACAAAGCAACACCACATCCAGGGCAAACTCACAGCTCAAAATCTCACAATGGCCAAATCTTTAACTCCTTGTAGACCAAATGCTTCCATCAGCAACACTGAGGCCATTTCAATGGGTAAAAACACATCTTTTTTGAACTCTCAATCCAAAAATCAAAACTTGAATTTAGTTTTAGTTCTTAAACCACCAAAATTGCATGTAAAGCCCATTAAACATGGATACTTTATTCAGATTCTGTCAATAAAAGATTGGTATTTATTGCTAAGACAAGAATTTAAGGCCAATATGGTTATTTTGAACTCTCAGTAAATCATTAGTAGTTTGCAAAATCAAGAAAACCCTTTACACCCTTTGAGATTTAAATATTGGTTTTAAGTATTAGCCCTTCATTTGCTAAGGATCAATCAATTCGGGGGTCTTAAGTAATATCCTTTACAGGAAATGTCCAGTTTGCTTAAATTTGGCTGAGAAATTTCAGAAGGGATTTGGATGATCTATTCTTTGTAATCTTCCTTTTTTTTCCTGTTACTAACTTCTTTTCTTTGTTTGTTGCCCTTTATAAGCATTATATTTTTTACATTTTTGGAATTTGTGGAAGGATAGTGATATGCAAATTGGGTATCTTGTTTTTTGTTTGTGCCTCAGTAATGCTACTATTTGACTCAAGAACTAGAGTGTTGCCATCCAATTTTTGGAGATTTGAATAATTTTGAAGTGACAATGGTCTTGTTTCTTTCGAGAGCATACATTGTACGTACGATGTTGGCCTATTTGGCTTCTCATTGATAATTTCTTCGATTCTCCGTGAAGTTGGAACTCCCATCTTACAGAAATTCCCATGTAATATTTTTAAAAGATCATTTTTTTATCCAACAACTATTTTCTTTAATTTTGATACCTGGGTTCTGTTGTTTATTTCATTTTATCTCTGTTCGGCTTTTAGAGGGTTGTATTTGTGAAGATAAGTTTCTTAATTTGGTTGAGTTTCATTGATAATTGATTGTATTGGGGAGCTGTTTGGTGAATTTATGTTGTTAGCGATTTAGCTAAACTGGGTCTGATGTACAATTTCTTATTACTTTCTAAATTGTTAGGATCAGAAAATTTAATGATGTGGTCGTTTTAGTTTTTATTATGAAAAAAGTTGGTAGCTTTATGATTTGGATTTCCTTTTCTAGGAATCTGAGCTTCTTTGGGTTTAGTTTTGTGAATTCATTGGCTTGTGACATAGTATTACATGGTGAAAGAGGGCTATCATTAAAGAAAACTAAATGCTTTGTCTTTTATCCTGCCATTGCATGATAGAGGAAATGCGAAGAGAGGATAAAGTTAGAATTTTGATGGAGGATCTATGTGTTCTTATGTTCCGCCCTTTAATCGGAAACACATGATGGTGAAACACATGGACCAACTCGTAGAGTTTTATCAGTATTATTGGGACAGGTGAAGTTGGAATTGCTCTAAACCCAAAAGCCAATAAAACAATGAAATTAAGTGCTTGAATGCTGAGAGAATAATGTCTTAGATGTTCAGACTCGAGAGCAAAGTCATTTCAGTAATTTTGTTTGAATCAACTTTTGAAACTGTACCACCAATTTAACCTTTTTTCCTATCTGAATTTAACTTTTCATTATCTTGCTGTTTGTACCTGATTAGTTACTTAATGTGCAATTCATGTAGGGGTTACTTACTCTTGGTGTCATCTTTTAAGTTTTCTTCCCATATATTTTGTGCATATCTTCTAAGAACTCATTGATACTACTGCCTCGTTTAGAATTTAGTATATATGCCTCACTTATATGGTGGCATTATTTGAACCAAGCAGTCAGTTATCCGAGTTCAATCTTTCTGTTACAGTGTTTGTAAACTTTGTCTTTCTTGCTGCAGATTGATGGATTTAAGTAGGACAAGAAAGTAGTGGTGGTTGCTGCTACCATTAGAAAAGAAAACCTTGACCCTGCTTTAATTAGGTAAGTGTGTGGTCATGTTAATTCAAAGCAACTTGAATCTTCTTTCGAGCTTATGACTCAAGTCTATAATTATCTTGCAGCCGATTTGATTCTATGATAAACTTTGGCCTTTCGGATCAGCAGACCCATCATTAAATTGCTGCTCAGTATGCCAAGCACTTGACTAAATCTGAACTAGCTAAGAGAGTGAGTTTGTTTACATAGAAGGTGTAGAAATCACCCTAGAAGGTCAGATTAAATGCAACCTACTTTAATATCATTAGACCAAAGGAATTCTTGATCTTGTGGCTCCAACCATGCCAATGTCTTCTATCTATAAGAAACATGGTTATCACTTCTTTTACTGATGGAGTACAACAACAATTAGACTATGGACTAAAATTAGGTTGATGGAAAATCATCAAGAACTTCACGAATTAGATCATCGTGGCCGAGTAAACTACGATTGGGTTACTGTTCATCGTTCTTATATTGAACACTCCTTGGAGTGTCAAAATGCTATAGAAGAGGGTGAAATCATTGAAGACACTACATATCCATCTAATGAATATATTGCTTGTTATAGGTAGCGCACAGTTCTTTATATTACTAATCAAAGTCATGTTAGTAAGTTTCCACCCGACTTCTAGTGAGATGGTGCTACAACAGATTATTTGGTTAGTATACATTTTTTTCCAGTCATAATATTTCTTGATTATTGATTTATTTAAAATTTAGTAATTAATTTTAAATAAAATGTAGATGGACGTTGTAACTCGGATGTATTATATGGCCTTGGATATTATGTCATTGAGTGATGTTTCCCAAAGCAGTAATGCATTTGCTGAGATGCGAGACTTGGCCTGTGGTTCTATGCGTGTTGTTCAAAACTCACAACATCTTGGTATTCGACCAACACAGATTACAGAGTATGCTTCACATCATGTGAATGCAAATAGAATTCAAAGAGTTAGAAATGTTCAAATGGGCCGACGTAAAGCTCATTCACCAAATCATTGTGATCTATTGGTAGATAATGTGTTTGGAATTATGCAATCACAACAAAAGACTCCATCTCTTATTCCTACATGCATGTCATCAGATTTGTCATTATCACATGGTGACTATATTATTCCTCGCAAGGTTTCTAGGCCATTTACATCTGCCGTACATTTTCCACATCTTGATAGTGCGTCCCTAATGACACAAGACATTGTCCATGATAATGAATTAGATAGTGTAGTTCCCAATAATAATGTAGGTAATTTGGATTCTGATGTTAATACTATTGAGTCACAATTTCCTCAAGTTGATGAACATGTAGATGAAGGATTACGTAGATCAAAGAGAATTATTAGACCGACAACTTGCTGTACACATGGAAATCTTGGTGGTCATAGGTAGTAAGTTATTCATTTGCGTCTTAAATATTATGTTTTTCTAGTCTCACCATTTCTTTAGACTATTGTTTTACATGTTTGTTTTTCATGTTTGAGGATATTTTAGTTCGAGATGTGATTATGTATTCGTGTTCTTTATAATGTATTGATTGATGTTTTATTTGGCTAGTTCTTGTGGTTTTGGCAGGGAGTTTTTGTCTATAAATAGAGGAAACACTTTCCAAATTTCTATAGAAATTTATTAATAGTTGAGGTTTATAATTTTTTATTTTGAAACCCTTTGCTTGACAATTTAATTATGAATCTACAATTTAACAATAAATTTGAGTGGCAATTTTACTAATTATAAGGAAATTATGTCGGCGCTAAAAACGTTAAATAGTACGATTGTGGATTAGGCTTATGGTAATAGCATTCAAATCTTTCCAAAAAAGATTTCATCCTTATTATTCAATTTTAACCACTTCTGTTTGTGACACCAACTTATCGATGAAATAGATTTAAGTGATAAGCTAGTTTTTTCTTTTTGACAAAACCACCATCAAAGTTAGATTTAACAACTTTTGTTTGTAACACAATCACAAATGTTTAGCCCTCTTCTAACCATTCATGGATTTCCCTTTGTACAACCATCCATGTTCATCTTCAAGTCCGGCTAATTTGTGATCAATATGTAAATATTTTTTTAATAAGCTTTTGGTTTCTTTAATGCTTAATTGATGTATTTTTATTTGTTGCAAGTTTAAAATAAAATTTGAAATCATTCTACACAATAATATACTAAAGGCCAGATGTTAAAGAAAATTTTAATAAGAGAGAGATGAAATTAAAAATATGAAATAATTTTTTGCATCAAATGCGATATTATGAAAAATATGAAGAGCTTTTCATAGAAGTGAAAATGTTGATAAAAAATTATAAATTAATATTTTATTGACATCATATTTTACTATGAACTTTATAGAAATATATATATATATTTACTATACATCACAATTAGGCATGGCCATAGTTCCGGAACCGTCGGTTCTCGGTTTAGTGGCCATTAGAACAAGAACAGAACTGCCCCTCAGTAGCTTCGGTTATGATTCCGATTGGTTCTGGTTTCTATTACGGTTTTGTTTCAATTCCAAATTTTATTTTGATTTTCCATTTCGATTCGATTTTAATCCCACTTTTAAATTTAATTTCCATTGGAATAATAATTAAACTATTAATTGAAATTCAAATAATACAACATAATAATATAATTAGAATAATAATAGTTACAATTGAGTTAATATATAGTTTTTAAATAATAGAACTTGGAAGAATTAGATAAGTGAGATTCAAAGATATAAAAATAATAAAAATTTTGAAACAATAATTTAATATTTAAATTATTAATTAGAATTCAACTAGTATAATATAATAACATAATTAGAATAGTAGTTAAAAGTAAACCAATATATAGATTTTTTTTAGAATAATAGTATTATGAAGATTAGATAAGTGAGAAAGAAAGATATAGAAAGAATAAGGGTATTGAGAGAATGATCGAACTATTAATTGGAATTCAAATAGTATATTAGCATAACATAATAATAGAATTTGAAAATTTAAGTTGATACATAATATAATTGAATTAATAGTTGAAATTGAACTAATATATTGAGGTTTTAGAAAAATAAAATTATGAAGGATTAGATAAGTGAGAAAGAAAAATATATAAAATATAAAAATATTGAAAGAATGATTGAACTATTAATTGAAATTCAAATAGTATATTAGTATAATATAATAATATAATTAGAATAATTAATTTAAAAAATTGATACCCTAAACCTAAACCTAAACATAAATGCTAAACCCTAAACTATAAATAATAATTTATAAACACTAAAACCTAGAATATAAAAACTAGAAAACTAAGAAATAATTTTAGAAAAAAATTTATATAATGAAAATGATGAGGTATAGAAATATTTATAGAATTATAAAAATAAAAATAAAAAAATTATCTTTTTTACCGGTTCCGATTCCAGTTCCAAATTTCAGGAACCGTAACCGAACCGTCAATAGAGATTCGGCCACGCCGCCACAGTTCCGATTTGGTGTGGTCCCCAATTTCGGTTTCGGAGCGGCGGATAGCCATGGCTAATCACAATGAAATATTTTCAAGAATATGAATGTTCACCTAGGTGCAAATGTCGGTCAAAAAATTAAAAATAATATAATAGACTTCACATTTTTTAATCGATTATATTAAACTTTTATATAAAAATTTATTTTTATTTAGTATAATTTGAAAGAAAATAAATTATCTTCAATAAAAAAATTTAAATTTTTTTAAAATTTACTAAATTAGCACTTAGCATAAATTTGTTAGAACAATTTCTATTTTAAAATTACAGGGTTAGAGTTCGCATTTGCCGAATGCAAACTCTATTTATTATTATATTTTTATTTAGAGTTCGCATTTGCCATATTTTGGGAACTATATGTTAAAGGAACATAAAAATTGAATTTTGTTTGAAAACCAGCATATAGTAGGAAACTCCCCACTATTTCTAGTAGTGACCTAGTGATTCTCTTAATTGCTGATGCAGCTCAGGTTAGTATATCCACTTTCCTTGTGGATGCAACATCTACTTACTATCATGCACTTTCATTGATTTTTATGAACTATATACCTTGAATTTGGCTACATTTTTTCTGTCATATTGTACTAGAACTACAACATTTTAGAACAAGATCTGTGCGATGTGCGAAGAAAGTGATGCTACACCTTTTGTTTTGTGGATTCACTTATTTATTGGACAATGTAAGCATCTGCTTCATTTGAAAGTGCACGTTCTCAAACATCTTCCTGAGAACATGCTTTAATAATAAATTCAGTGAAAGAAAAAATAAATTGAAGGTACTTAAACACTTATATTCTTCACATTCTGGTCAGTTTTTCTGCTCTGGGTGCCTTATATTATTGGTTGCAACTTGAGCTCCTGTAATTTCGTGTCTTCTTTTATCTCCACCCAATTACACCTTAAAATTTTCTAATGTCTAGAAAGGATGATGGGTAAAAGCAAAAATTAACTGATTGCAATTTTGTTTTCAAATAAACCCATCCATCCAAAAAAATGGCATTGAAATTTGGAGCAATAAGCTTTTATCCTGATCTTCCTCATTCAGCATTATATTACTCGTGCATGAACATTAGCATATGGATAACATGACTTCAATCCTATATGTATTCTTTTAACTTTCTTTGGTTTTTTATTTTTTTCATTGTTTAAGGTCCTGAAGATGTTTGAATACCACAAGAGAGCATTTCTTGATCCTTTTTGAATCAGAATAGAGATTACAGGAGTGTTTTTACTTTGTCCTGATGAAATTGGATTGTTTTCTGTCTGACAGTTACCAAGATTGAAGAAAAATAAAGAGAAGAAACTAAGTGGTGCAATTAGACCAAGATTGCTGCTTTGCACTAGGCCTAGTTAAGAGTTAGGTAATGGAGTAACAATTTTCATCCCTACTTTAGGAATTTCTTCTTGTACATATAGCTAGATTGCAATATCTGTAAGACTTATATTTATACCTGAAGTGACAGCATAAGATTGAATAATTGTGTGTATTCTTCCTGGTACACAAAAGAGAATGATTATTTGCTGCGAGAAACCAAATTGCTTAGAGTGTTCCGATGCTTGTGAACAATAGCTGAGACAACTTGCAAATGACCATAAAAAGGAACTAATAAAGTGATAAGAGTGTCTGAAAGGGGATCTATGCATTGGTACGGGCTTGGGCAGTTTTTCAAATTTGGGAAAACTTCTATCTCTTTCTATAGAAATTTTGACATCATTGAGTAAGAGTTGGAAGTGCTTATAAATGTTTCCCAACTTTTGCACTATCCTTGAGAATCATGATACCACCCTTTAGCAGATATTCCATGCCTTAGACAAATTAGGTTGGGAAACTCTATCATTCCCTTGTGTGGATCTCTTGATAGAGAACGAACAAGATACTTCCATTGTGGAAAGAGGGATTAGTTTATGGTTTAAGGTTCTAAAGTACTAAGTTATGAAATCATTTTGTGAAAAAGAGAATAGTAAAAGAACCATACTTTAAATCTTATTTTTACAATATGAGTTTTAAGGCATGGAGTGTTATGAGAATTGATTAAACAGTGCCACTGCTTGATTATGATTCATTGATTAAATAAGGCATGGTGGTGGAGTTCACAGTAACTTGTTCCTTTGAAAAATTTCCGAAAACAATCATTTTATATGACTCATTGAATAATTCATGTTGTAAATATGACAATAGTGCTTTTCATATCTTTTCATTTGGTAGTTTCTGAGTATAAACTAACAACTAGTAGATAAAATGAAATAGTTGAAGAACAAAAATTGCATGATTCATTAGAAATGATTAAAAGTTTAAGTAAACAACCTAAAAAATTATAATAAGTTATAATTTAATAATGAGTTATTAAAATTCTACATTAAATGTTAAACAACCTAAAAAATGATAATAAATTATAATTTAATAATGAGTTATTAAAATTCTACACTAAATTCTAAACAACGACAGTGTGTGATAAGGTAGTAAATTGTGTACATACTTATAAAAATGTATAGTTCATGAGAAATTGTTTAGTAGGTGTAAAAATATATAGTGTGTATAGTATGTGGTAATATGCGTAGTATGCAAGAAATTTATGATTGTGTATAAATATATATGGTGTGCGAAAATATGTAAAGTATATGTAAATTATGTACAATATGTAAATGTGTAAAGTATGTAAAGTATATGTGAATACGCAATTTTTTTTATGAATATATGTAAATATGTATATTGTTTGCAAATGTATATAATATGAATAAATTTGAATAATATGTGAGGTAAATCAAAAAATGTATAGTGTGTGAAATGTGAATAGTATACGTAAAATGTAAAATGTGTGAAAATGTACATAGTAAGTATAAATATGTATCATATGAAAAAATAAGTTTAATATGTATAAATATATAGAGTGCATGAAAATTGTTTAGTATGTGTAAATATATGTTTAGTGACTCTAAATAGGTATAATAGGTATAAAATTGTGTAGTATATATAAATATGTATATGTTTGAAAATTTGTGTTGAATGTGTAAATATTTATAGTGCGTAAAAATATGTAAATATGTATAGTGCGCAAAATGTCTAAATATTTATAGTGTATGAATATATGTAAGGTATGTGTACATATGAATATTGCGTGAAGATGTGTATAACATGTATAATAAAAATGTATAATATATGAAGTATAGGTAAATATTTATAGTGTGCGAAAATTTGTATAGCATGCGTAACATGTAAAGCATGTGAAAATATGGCTAGTATGTATATATATATATATATATGTACATAGTGTATGCGAATATGTATAATATTTATAAATATGTATAGCACATGAAAATGTGTGTATCATTTTTAAATATGTAAGTGCGCAAAATGTGTACATTATGTGAAATATTAATAGCGTATGAAAATATGTATACTATGTAAAATGCATGAAATAATGTAAAATATAGAATAAATATTGTTAATCGGTATGATTAGCATTAACTCCTCTAATAGAATATACCGCGCTCACCGCAGTGTGATAAATTGTGCAAAAAGTTATAGTGCCCACTACCCATTGCTGATTGTTGATGTATATTGAATATAATAGGTAATAGGTGACGTAGGGCTATGGAATGATTAATCTTAATTTATATTGTCTATTAGTAATTAGAAATAGAATAAAAACCTATATTTAAGTGCAAATAAAAAATGAAAAGTTCTAAAATTAATAATAGAAAATAAGATGTCTTACATTATACAGATTTTCATAAAGTATAAATATTTACACATACTATACATATTTTCACACAATATATATTTTTACACATACTACACACATTGTTGCACACTACAACATATTATAAATATTTTTACACATAATATAGACATTTTTGCATACTACATATATTTTATATATACTTCATATTTTTTTGCACAATATACATATTTATATACGTATAGTACACACATTCTATATATTTTTATACATACTATAAATTTTTTCACACACTTTACATTTTTATACATACTACATATATTTTCATATATATATATATATATATTTATACATATTGTACATATTTTCACACATTATACATATTTATACGTATTTCACACGCTTTTCACATTATACATATTTATACATCCTATACCATATTTTCACAAACTATACATTTTTTAACACACTATACATTGTTATGCATATTGCATATATTTTCGCACTTTACAAATATTACACATTTTTAAAAACTACATATATGTGCACATACTACATACATTTTTACATGCTATATATACTTACGTATACTATACATACTTCACACATTTTTATACATATATATTTACACATAGTGCACATATTTTCACACACAATATATATTTATACACATTACATATATTTACAAATACTATACATATTTACTCATATTACACATATTTTCTCACATTCTATATATTTACAAATGCTATACATATTTAAATATATTACACACATTTTCATGCACGATACATATTTATACATACTGTACATATATATTTATGCATATTAGATAACTTTTTACACAATATATATTTACACATACTACACACATTTTCACACACTATACATTTTTATACATGTTACACATTTTTGCAACACTACAAATATATACACATACTATATGCATTTTACACATTATACATATTTATACATATTATACATATTATACATATTTTCATAAATTATATATATTTATTCTTTTTCACACAATATAGATATTTACACATAGTATGCACATTTTTACACATTGCATATATTTATACATATCACATAAAATTTGTCACATACTACACCTATTTACTTATATTACACATTTTTACATACTATGCATATTTATACATACTACACGTATTTTCAAATAGTATACATATTATGCATAGTATACACATTTTCACAAGCTATATATTTTTTGATACAATATATATTTACATTTTTTTTTACATATACTGCACATTTTTTACAAACTATATTTTTCACATATCATACAAATTTTTATACGTTAAACATATTTACATATATTACACACATATTCACGCTATACATATTTACACATACTCAACACAATTTTACACACTAAACATATTTCCAGGTGTATAAATTTTTACATATACTATATATTTTTTCACACATTACACATTTTTACACACACTACATGCATTTTTGCACACTATATATATTTACACACATTTTTACACATTATACATAGTTACATATATTTCACACATTCAACCTTGGACATCTCTATACATATATTTCATACATTTAACCTTGGACATCTATGGTCTTTAGTTTCTTATTATGCTACACTTCAAATATATACTAAAGATTAATCCAACTGTAATACTTTAATAAAAATTTCTCTCCACTCACTCAACATAAAATGCTTGCAAAGGCTCTTAAAATGGACATAGTCCTCAAAAAAAAGGGACATAGTCCTCCAAAGATTGTTCCAATTCACTTTTAAATTTGTTGGAAATTTTCCATTTTATTTGAAGTTGAATAATTGGAATTTTGGTGAATTAATGAATCCCAAATATGAAAATGAATGTATTAGCATATAAAAAATAATGGATAGTTGTCAAATTATACATCAAATTCAAATTGTGAAAAGAATCAAGTGTTACCATTTAATTAGTAAAAATAATTGTTAAGATAAATTACAAAAACACCAAATGTCTTTTCTGATATAAGTATTGTTACACATGAATTTTGATAATATATTTTTTATTACACATGAATTTTGAAAGAGCGCATTTATCAAAAAAAAGAATCAAATTTAAGAGAGATAAACTATGGGACAAATTAGGAGAGTAATATATTTTGCATTGGGAAAAACATTAGGAGAGTATATATTTGGCAAATGGCAAACTTGAAAACCATTAATGGTAAGAAAAGACACTAATAGAATGAAAATATTAATAGCGGTAAATATCTAGGAGAAGTGTAACTTGGGATTTTGTAGAACCCACATATACAACAATTTCCAATTCCAACAGTATGAATTACACATCCAATTCTCCAAAGATGTTATACTTGAGGTAGGTGCTCCTCTTTTTATTGGCTCTTTGTTGTGAAAAGGATATAGCATGAGCTAAAATTCAAAAATCAGTAAAAGATTAAACCATTGCATTACGTTTCAGTCCACTTAAGTCAAGCAATAACCCTATTATAAATCGAGGATAGCAAAAAAAATTATATAGGGCCCTGTCTTGTTATGAATACCGCAAGAAGCCGTCAAAGGATTTGCATTGAAGTAGTTTTGCACTTTGAGTTGGCAAGGTGTTGAGTCTATTTTTAAATTACATGTGATTAGAAGCAATTAGAATTGAAGGATCCATTCACCTATAATATAATTATAGCAATTGAGTAGGTGCACATAACTATGATATATTGGTAAAACGGACAGGACGAATAGAAAGAAACTAATTAGGTTGCAGCTTACAAACTAAAATCCATTGCAGAAGATTTATTGCTACGAATTTTAGCTAACAACTTCTACTGCTAGAATAAACTGGAGTAAAACTTGGTCTTGCACTACAAGTCTACATCAACAAAATGTAAAATCCAAATTGTGTGGTGGCCTCAAATCCACAAATTTCCAATTTATTCACCATTCTGCTCCCACGAATAAAGATTGCCCCACAAGTAACAACGATGAAACTTGATAATCTGTCATTCATCATTGATAGAAAAAAACATTTATAGCTCCAGTTAAAAAAAATCCAAATAATATCATTGACCATAGGCGTTCAATTACTAGTATGATACACATTTGTGGATTACTATTCATACTTTTGGTCATGGACAATGTACCATATAAATTTACCAAACATTTACTCAAGTCTTGAACAACACGCATTTGAAATTCTTCTTGAGTCAACGAAATAGATTAGCACAATTTTTTTGACTATCCAACACAATACTAATGTTTTACAAGAGTTGAGACATAGTAAACACTGAACAAAACTACCAAGTATAGAGACCCAAACAAGTTCGTGTATATTTTATTCAATGGAAAAAAAATGTGCAAGCATAGCAAAGGCTTCTGAAATAAATCAAATTTCAGATTACTGCATGATCATGGATTAGCATATAAAACTAATCATGTTAGTTTTTCCACAACACTGGAATATTTTTTTTTTTAAATGCGTGTGTAAAAAATGAATCTGGATTAAAATTGATATATGGAAACAACAAATTAGATTATAGAAACAGAACAAGAAAATGAGGATCTTCAAAACTGACCCACAAATTTGATGATCTATAGAGGCAACTGGATTCAAACTCGTTGAATGTATTCCAAATGCCTTCAAAGGCTTGCAAATTCAGCATATCTGAACTCCAAATAAAAAATAATCACAAACAAAAACATAGACATGCATATATCGTAAATCATTTTACTCTTAAGCACATGAGCTTGGGAATCTCTAAACAATCATACTTGATTTCTCAGTATAATCATGGTCTCAATCCTATGACTGTAGCTTAGGAGACCATGTTTGTATTCTTGAGATTGTGGGTTAAAAATGAATTAAATCATTGATATTTATAGAGGATGAAGGTTTTAAGTTAGAGCAAATTTGTATATACAGCTCACACTTTCAACCCTCAAGAGAGTTAAGAGTTTCATGAACATCTGCAGCACAACATTGTACAAACATTCTTGATTTTCAAAGATAGGCTGGATATGAATTTTTTCAACATGTTGGATGAAACATAATTTCAAGACAGAAAATTGAATAAGGACCATCTTAAACGTGGAAGGATTATGGTCAAATAACGAAAATGTTCCCCATACTTAAAATTTTTTGAATTATGAAGCATATGTGAGTCTCCAGCATAATATACACTGGTTTCCCCACTCACCATTGGGAATTAATCCATGTTTACACACCTATGACATTACTGGAAAAGCTACAACTTTCATCATATCATAAAAGGATATTTTTTTGTATTCGGTTATAATATGGAATGGGCAAGTGGAAGAAGATGATCCTGAAGTATACTCACCTAGCTCTTAATGGGAAAAATGAATCATTTGTTCAGATTCTTTTCCTAAAGCATTTATTACTTCAGTTTCTTAGCAGCACAACTTCTATTTCCTGCTTTCTTTCTCTCATACTCAAGTTGCTTGCTATTTTCCTTCGTGGGCTTTGATGAACATTCTCACAAAATTTTCAAAATAGTACATATAAATGCCACAAAAACATTCAGGATGCAATCAAATTGATAATAAAACTATACTAGGTTTCTAAATGGTAAGAAATTATAGTTCACTCATGCAGCTTCTCTTTTTCCTTGTGTCTTATTTCTCATTGAAGAAGTCTGTTCTAACGTTAATTTCCCAGCCAATCACGAGTTTTCAAATATTTGGGTTGAAGTAGAAGTCAATAATGTGAATAAATTTGTTTCTTAAATAAAAGGATTGGACCACAAGGAAATAAAATCACAACAGAATATGAATTCCAACATTTCTTTATAGACAGCTGGGGTGACAATGCAACAACGTTGAGCTTAATGAAAATGACTATATGAGCGGAAGAATGTTTCTTAATATAAAGTCACTAACACTAACAGAAGAAGAGGACATAATCTTCATAAATAGTGAAAATAAAACAATTATGGTGAAGAGAGGAAAGAAAGATGAACCTTGTAACTACTGGTCTAGAGACATGAGGAAGAGGTACTTGCCTTCAACAGCATCAAGATACATAGTCATGTTCTTCCATTTTACATCTCCAGGAAACTCCCTTTAATTGAACAATACACATAATAAGATTCATTAAAGGTTTTTGAAAATTTCAAAAATCTCATAAGGAGAAATTTGTCACGCATCACATCAAAATTTACAATGAAAATTATAAAAACCAGAAGCAAAATTTTTCAAAACAATTCCACGAACACAGAATGATCATTCTTGAATTTCATTGAAGGAAAAAGATATTCAAAACCACAATACTTCATTTTTATTCTATTGTCATTCCAAACATCAAATAAGTCTAACTTGAATAAAACAGTAAAATCCCAAAAAACTCAAATCATCAAATAAGGTGTAGTGGATTATTCTAAAAAAATAATCAGTAACAATAAGAAACAAGATCAAATTACCAAGAAATCTTATAATGACAAGAAGGTTCAATTTAAGATATAATAATGCAGCAAAAGCCCAATAATAACTTCAACTGAAGCAATATATAAGGCATTGATCTAGAAACAAATGGACTTGAGGCTAAAAAATACATAAAAAATATAAAATCTGCTAAAGATTAAATGTTAAAAAGATCCAAGTAATGTCATGTACTATAAATACACATAAAGAATTGTTGATTGATTTACCAAGCAATATTCTAAGCACAGAAACAACAAACATTCAAATCTAAATAAAAATTGGGCGAAATCAGAAATATCTTGGAAATGCCAAGAATTTAAAGGGAGTAGAGATCAGTGATGAAATCAGTATAGGTAGCTTTCTCATGTTCTGGTGGAGCATCAGATAGTCCATAACCTCTATAATCTGGTGAGATTGCTCTATAACTAGCTTTAGCCACGACAATCATACCATATCTCAGGAAACCTAGGATAGAACAACACAGCCTTTGATCCATTTTCTCGTTTCTCAGGTACATGAAGCTTCAACCCCTTGATAATTTCAACGTGTTTATGCTCTATGTAATCCATTTGCCCAAGAAAAATAATACTCAAACACACATATACACTGTCAGTGAGTGATTGAGTGTACGTAAATATATTTTCTATCTATTATTATGAATTTATAACCTCTGCGCACATGTGACCAACAAAAAAATTGATCTCCACTTTAAATCTATCAAAATCAAATCTAGCTCCAAAAAGCAATGAAAAACTAAAAAACAAAAGGCCCAGAAAGGAAAAAAATTTAAAAAGGATTGAAATGGTAAAAGAAGTATAAAAATTGACAGCAAAAAATGAGCATCTTAGACTATAATGGAAGGGATGACCTTGGTAGCCATGTTAAGTGAGCCATGAGAAATTTTATAGAACCAGAGAGAGAATATTTTTTTAAAGATTTCAAAAGAGTAGAATGCTGTTGAGCCTAAAAATCCAGTTGGTTATATTAATATGCCATCCAGGATTTTGACGCCAATATAAGATTTTTTCATAGAAGAATTGAGCAAAAGCGAAGGGCGGCTAGGGCTTGAGGAAAGACAACAACGACCACATCTAATAACAGAGAAGAGAGAAAAAGAAAGCTGGCGGCTAGGGTTTAAGAAATAACACATAGAAAAATAACGATGTAAGACTAAGCACAGTAATAACGACGTGGCCGTTTAAGCAGCCACGCATTCTTTTCATGATCCACATTAACCATGTGCCACGTCAGCAGCGGTGGCCAAGTATCCAGCGAACGACAAATGACGAAAGTGGAGCAGTTGCTCTTTATAAGAATACTTCTAAAGGGTATCCCCTTATTTTAGATAACAATGTTTCTTGAGCAATTCTTACCTTAAATCCATGGAAAATAGTAGGTAATCTTAAAATACATCTTGATCTTACATTGACTACTAAAACAACTGGTCTGGTCATGATGTAAGATCATGTTTTCCATTACAAAGATGTAACTTCATCTCGAGAAAAAAAACAAGCCAGAAGGACCATCATTGTGCATTAGAGCCAACTTCACTGAACATTCTGCAACTTCTTCTATTAAAAGTATCCCAAAATTCTGATTCAGTTCCGTTTTCTCAAAGCATGGACAGATATAGTTCACCTTCAAGTTTGGAAATTTCTTAGCAAGAATTCTTTTATAAGCATTCAAGGCTGCCTTTGACATTGTGTATGCAAAAGTCTAGCCATTGGTTTCTCTAGAGCCAGCTTTGAAGTCCTTGAGATACTCAGTCAGCACCTCATCCACTTTCTCTTCAGTAAGGTTTTTGGCATCATTAAATATTTCTTTAGCCTAGGCATTGGCTATAAGCTACAATATGCCAAGAAGAGCTGAATGAATTGTTTGCTGGAAACTGCACTGTAAATACAAGAAAAAAGAAAGCCATTTGTGCATTCTACTAAACAAGCCATTTGTCAAAGAAGCTTAAGTTCCATTTCTTTTCCCTGGTTTCTTATCAGAAGTTCGCAGTTGAAATTTTAATAATCATCCCAACTACAAAAACAATCAAACTGTTTAAAGTACAGTTTATGCTCAATCATTATCAAGCTCATGGAAGAAAAATGGTTAAGTACCTCTAACTTCCCCATGGACGAGGAAATGTTTACAATTACTAGTGATTGAGATAAATGGAGGAAAGGGATCAAGGCATCAACCATTCTTTTTGCACCATAGTAGTTTATTTGTAAGCACTCCGTCACTAACTCATTTGTCTCAGTGGTGAAATCATCCTAATTAATGTTCTCCTGCATTGATCAAAACAAAAAATTATGAAGAAAATAAACAATGTAGTACTAACTGAACTTTTACAACGTTAGGAGTGTCAATGTATCACAAAATTTAGAAATGGAAGTTAAAAACTTTAGAAGAGGAGCTTTAACAATACAGACAACAAAGTTTAGAAAAAATGGCAAATTTGAATGTGAGAGAAAGATTCAATTGATGCTTATACAGACGTTTGGTGCTTGCATGCTCAGTCTTTACCTTGTGGAATTTATGTTTAATTTGCATTTAAATCAATAAAACTGCTATCTTTGAAACAACAACAATGTTAATAAACAAAGTTTCAATCTTCTGTTCTTTTTTCCACATTTCTTCAAGAAAACAACATAATATACATAGTATAGAAGTTTACACTGACTTATGTTGTAGACTTACTTCTCTAGCAGCTTCAAATTTTAGAGCTTCAGGGTCTATAATAGCTCCACTAACCCCTGCATTATTTACCTTAAACCAACAAAAAATCACATTAGTTCTAACAAGTAAAAAATGTCAAATAAATGAACTTCAATGAATTTTCCAACAGTACTTTAAAGAATATGCATCAGCATAGATTAGCTTAGCACATTTGTTTTAACAAGTAAAAAATCTCAAAGAAATGAACTTCAATGAATTTTCCAGCAGTACTTTAAAGAATATGCATCAGCACAGATTTGCTCGGTAAAAACTTAACAGAGAAAAGGATTTAAGCATTTAAACTTCAGAAATAGTTAGATCAAGAAATGCATTTTTCAAGTCATACCAAGATATCAAGCCTGCCAAATTGATTCTTGATGAATTCAGGAAGTGAATCAACACTGGAAGAATCAGCAAACATCAAGCTGATAAAAGAGCAGAAGATCACCAGAATTACCATTAGATCCTTGGAGTTTTTGAAGAGCATCAAGTCCTCTCTTTTCATCTCCAGCAGTTATCACCACAGTGATTCCATGACAAGCTAACTGCCTGCAGATCTCAAATCCAGTACCTTTGTTGCCCTTTGTAACCTCGGCATATCTGCAAAGTAAGAGTAAAGATTTTTCAAATAACAATTGAACAAGTTAGGGGCGGCTAGGGCTTGAGGAAAGACAACAATAGCCACATCCAATAAAAGAGAAGAGAGAAAAAGAAAACGGGCGGCTAGGGTTTGAGAAAGAACACATATAAAAATAACGATATAAGACTAAGCACAGTAATAGCGATGTGGCCGTTTAAGCAACTACGCATTCTTTTCATTATCCACGTCAGCAGCGGTGGCCAGGTATCCAGCGAACGACAAACGACAAAAGTGGAGCAGCCGCTCTTTATAAGAATACTTCTTAAGGGTATCCCCTTATTTTAGATTAAGCAACATCTGTTATGTCTATTCATAGAATTCTGCATTTAACTGGGGGTTTGTTTAATAAAATTGAAATATGGTTTCGGTTATTGGGTTTGGACTATTTGTTTTTGTCTAAAAAAAATATTTGTGAAAAACACGTAAAATTTAACAATAAAATCATATATTGAAACCCAAACTAATTAATGACAAAAGTCCTAATTTTTTCCTAATAAAAAAATTTTAACTATTGCAACCTCCAAAAATTTTAGGAATTGGAATTTGGCAATTCAATCTATATGAAAAAATAAAATATGTTTCAAAATCTCATCATTTTTATTATATATATAGATATATATATATAAACAGAAGATAAAATTGTACTGCATGACAATTCTAATTTTGAATAAATAAATTCATAAAAGTTGATAAATAGAAAATTCTAAAAGTGAAATAAATTCTTAAAAGTTCATGAATAAAATAGAAGAAAGTTCAACCTAAAATGACATAAAATAGTATTAAATTTGTTTATAATTTGGAGTGATTTTCACAAACTTTTCATGGAACCGCTATTCACATACTAAATAATAAGATATGTCAATGTAAGAATTAATTAGAAAAAATTAGTTAGTCCTTAACAAACTTAATCCAATTTCATAGCAAACCATTGAATCATAATAAATTTTACATTATAATTTATGTAAAGAATAAAAAATCATACTAAATAATACATGATAATTAATGTAAAGAGAAAAAAACAAATTAAATATTATATGATAATTAAAGAGTAAAAAAATTAAAATAAAAAATTTAAGGTAATACACATTTTTACTGTGAAAGAACTCTCATAAGTTAACAAATTAAAAGTTGAGGGTTTTATAAGATTTTTATTTTTTTATTTTGTATGGGTAATGGGCCTAAATTTTAGCTAGTGATGAATAAAAAATTTGAGCCCACATTGTAAAATTTGTTAGAAAAAATTGTAAAAGAAAGAAAGGTAGACATAAAATGGCCCATAATATTTTAATATTGGACACAAAATTCAAGAGAGATAAAAAGAAAGGTAGACATGAAGTTCACAACTTTTGGTATGATTCATGTTCTAGAGAAAAACAAAAGAACTTAATTTTCTTCAAAATAAGATACTTGGTATGGTTTTAATTTTTTAGCACGAGAGATTATTAATTGGATTGTAGAAAAGATTCATATTATTTTGTTTTCGTCAATATTGTTATCAAGAAAAATAAATAATAGTTTGAATTTAGAATATTTTTATCGTTTTACTCATACATACATAATATGCTGCTTAAATAGTATATGCATGTTTAGCTCTCATTTATTTACGAGTTACTATCAGCACTAAAAATAAATTTCCTTGTTACTAGGTGATATGTCTCTTAATTGTTCAATCCGAATTAGCTTATATTGGGGAGGAAAAATTATTTATGGAAATCCATCAGTCTACTATAAACCTCCTTATGCAATTCAAATGTTTACAATTCTGAATAAGTTTTGATACGATGAGTTGGTTGACAAAATTTGCGAATACATTGAGGTTGATAAGAATGTTGTGAAGTTTAAAATCGTTCTTCGATAACAATTCTGCATTAACAAGCAACTTTCTTATGGTGCTCACAAATCATAAATGATGAAACTTTAGAGATGATGTATGATTTGGTTTGTGAGTTTCAACATTATTTTGTTGAGTTTTATATCATTGAGGAAATCTCATAAGTTTTTGAACCGCACAATGTAGCTGGAATGCATGGTACTATCCAATGGTTTCTTTGCTCAGTAGTTTTCAAAACATAATGCAAAGGCACAATGTTTTGCAAGATCATGCTGAAAACGCATCATCATTTCCATATGTTGACCCAACAATGAGGTTGTCTACATCAATGCATAGAGTTGGCAAACATGCACATACTTTGAATGAGCCAGTATAGTGTTTTTCAATTCCTATGAGACAAGTTAATTACACCGATAGACTTGACTCAGAAAAAACAAATTTGTAGACCATGATTTTGAATCAAGCAAATCACATGATTCTGAGTCAAGTGAAGATTGTAGTGTCACCCCTGATGCATGGAAAGATGATTTTAATGATGAAGACAATGATAATGAAATACAACAAAATGATGGAGGTCAATATTTGTCACTTGAGAGAGCATACACTCCTACGGGCCTTACATCTTTTTATATTGTTGAGAATACAAATGATGATCCTACTTATAAAGGTGAGACTGAACAAATACATATATGAAGTGAGGCAATCAATGTCATTCGATTAGGAATACGGTTTGAAAGCAAGAAATAACTTAAGAAGGCAATCACATTGTGGTCCATAAGTCAGAATCGAGAATTCATAGTTGTGGAAAGCAGGCATAATACTTGGGTGGTGAAATGCAAAGTTACTTGTACTTCTTTCTTTTTTTTCTTTTTTAAGGCAATGGCCCTCTCAGTGGGTTAGGGATGCCAGCCCCTCATTTTATTAATTTACAAATGTGTGAGTATAAAAAAACCTCTTACACCTATATAATAAAATGAGCACTATTCTATGAAATACATGTAAATGAAATTCGAAATAGGAACCCTCTAGAACACATGAATGTAGCAATCGCAAACACTTCCGAATAAAAAAATTAGGAACATTCAATCAATCCATATTGACACATCGTCTAACCTCCTAAGGTAGATCTTGGAATGAACAATATTGAGTGTCTCGTTGCAAATCACATCCTTCATTAGCAAGTCTGTCTGCTGGTTGATTAGCTTCACGATAAATATGTGGAATATTTACCATGCAAGTGAACCCTCGAATTGTCTCCATAAGCTTTAAAAGCTTCAACGAGGGAGCACTCTCCCATTTAATAATTCAGACAGTCAGCATAGAATCTGTCTCCACCATTACTCGTATTAGTCCTATATCCCTGCAAAGTTCTAATACTTCCAAGAGTGCTAACATCTCTGTTTGCATGCTAGTAACAAATTGGTATCCCATAGCTCGCGCACTAATAATTTTGCCGTCAGGATCTCTTACCAAAGCACCAACCTCACCGAATCCTGGATTACCCCTAGAGCAACCATCCATGTTCAATTTGTATGCCCCATGCTCCGGCCGAATCCACACCACACATACACATTGGAGTGTATGCAACTATGATTGAACAAATGCCACATTATCACGCCATTCCATCAGGAGAGTCATTTTAGGGAAGTACAATTTTCAAATAACTCGTAAGTCCCCGATTACATGATGAAGAATATGCCCAATAGATACTTGTACTTCTAATAATAGTCATTCAAGAGTAAATTGCGATTGGCATGTTCGTACAATTTGTAAGAGTAAGCATAAGATGTGGCAAATTACAAGATAGGTGAATGATCACATTTGTGGGGGCTCACCACTTGCAAATAATAATAGAAATGTAAGTGTTGCATTCATTGCCACATACATTTTGCAATCTATTACATCTGAACCTAATTACAATGTGAAAAGCATTCAAACAAAAATTAAAGAAATTCTTTATGTTGATATCTCTTACAAGAAGGCATGGAATGCTCGCAAAAAAGCTATTGAACATGCATTTAGGACTTGGGAGGCTTCATTTGTAGATTATCCCAATATGTGAAAGTTTTATACCAAGCCAATCCCGAAACTATATTTTAGTGGTACCACCACCCAAGCAGTACTGACACTATTAAGATATTCAAATAAGTATTTTGGGTATTTGGTCCTGCAATTGAGGCATTTCATATGTGTAGACTAGTTATCAGTGTTGATGTCACACACTTGCATAGTGTGTATAAAGGTAAATTGCTTGTTGTTGTGACTTTTGATGATAATGAGCAAATTCTACCACTTGCATTTGAAATTGTTTGATAAGAAGACGGTAGAGAGTTGGTGTTGGTTCATGGAGTAATTTTGGCTCAATGTTGTACATGATAGGTATATGATATGTGCAGTGTTAGATAGAGACAAAGGAATTGTTCACGCCATGACACATGGATGATTGGAAGGAGCCAGTGGTATATCATAGACTTTGCTTGAGACATATCAGAAGCAACTTCATGTCGAAGTATAAAAACTTCTATTTGAAAAAACTTTGCTAGTATATTGGCAGTACTCGACAAAAATAGAAGGCATTTAGAAATGATATTAAGAATATAAATGTCAAGGCATGGGAGTACTTAGCTGAAATTAATAGAAGACAGTGGTGTTTTGCTTATGATGGAGGTCATCGTTAGGGTGGTTTAACTATAAATTTGTCAGAGTGCTACAATAATGTTTTATGGGGAGCTAGACAATTGCCTATCAAGGCTTGCATTGATTTGACTTGGTATCGAACTGTTGATTTATTCAGGACTAATATTGAGAATGCAAGACATTGTTGAACATTCATCAAACCTAATATGTGGAAGAAATATAAGGATGTTGATATAACCTCTCAAGGGCATGATGTAGTAAAATTTGATTATATCTGTGAAGTTTACAAAATTGTCACATGGCGTTGGGTGGATGGTTCAGGAGAGAATGTACAAGTTGTTAAATATTATGAGAAGAATTGTACTTGTGGAAAGTGACAAATGTTCAAGTTTCCTTGTTCACATGCACTTGTAGTTTCCATGCATAGAGGAGATGATGATATGACACTATTTGATGTTGTATACACTAATCAAAAATATTTAGCTCAGTATGTTGGAAAATTCAATCCAATTCCACATAAGGAGTATTTAGCCTATTATTGCTTGGGAGATTTGTCTAGACATGAGCCGTTTTGTGCAATGCTGATCTGGTGCAATACGTGTAAACCACATACATAATGAGATAGATATTAGGCATCCTGAAGAACCTCTCAAGTGCGTAAACTGTCATCTGCCAGGGCACAATAGAAGGAAGTGCCCGAATTCTTAATATAGATAGTCAAATTATATGATATGTTATTAGATGCTATTTATGACCACTTGTTATTCAATATTAATTTGTTTCGTTCAAGTTCTTCTTTTTATGTTTGAACATTTTAATGTAAGTTTAATTTTGTTGATGTTTGTTTGGAGACAAAACGCAATTTAGTTTTTTGTATAAGTTAATTTGTTGATGTTTGCGGGACATATTTGTATTTATATGTTTCATGAACTATGTTTTGGTTGGTTATTGTTTTTGTATTATATTTCAAAAAAAATTGTCAAATTGTTTATTTTTTGTGAAACTGTAAGTAGGCTTATTCAAGATATTAACTATAATTCGTTATTTATGTTAGTTACCCATTATGGCTTCACACTCACAGACAGACATACATATATGGCCAGACAGTACCGATTTGTTATTTTTACATAATTAGCATAGAGCTTGTGCAATATTTAGAGGGCATATTAATGGTGATAGGTTAACAGATAAGCGGTGTGATATTCCTTCAATGCTCTTCAATGCTTGATGAATGTGGAATTGTGGTGAAGTGCTGAATAATTGAGGAGAGCCCTTATTCATCTTGCCGTTGGCTCATATTTCATAAACTTGTCAAATTAATCCTGGTTGAATTTTTCTAGTGCTGATTTAATCCATGGCTGCATGCCTTGAGTGGTCTTATTCACGTGCTCCCCGTTTTGGATTGGCTGTGGTACTTTGGTGAAATGTGTGAATTTAATTGAAGGAAATTCCCAGACAATTTCCCATTCATTTTTGTGAGGAAGCCAATACTGAAAAATTCATCTGATTTTAAAGCGTTGACCATGCTCGATACAATTAGTGGCTTGGCTGAACTTTAACGAATATGCTATCGTTTGCTTTGCGTTGGAATTTCAAGTGCTCACTGGAGATTGTACTTTGTGTTGCTTTGTATCCTTTGCTTTCTCCATTTGTTGGGCGTGTTGGTTGGAGCTTGGTTTGCTTCGACTGATAGTGAAGCAAACCAAGTCCAGTACATATACTTTGGTGGAATGTGAATTTGTAAGGCAGAACTGCTGATCATTCCGTGTGCAACTTGTGTGGTGATTTTGAAGTTTCATAGATTGTTTGACATGCCTCTAGATATGTTTGTGATGTGAGAACCTACTAGCCAGGGAGGCCAACTAATTCTGTTATGTAATCTTTCTTGAACTGCAAATGCTTGTTCATTAACTAGGGTGTCATTTATTTGAAGGTTAAGAATATCATACTTTGGTCCTGTTCAGTCCAAAGTAGATGGATTCTTAATCTTATCAGATACTTTGGTATTACACTGGAGATTTTACTGCTTTCACTTTGTACAAGTGAGTTCGGGTATATCCGGCACCTGCTTTTGCTTACTATGAATATATTTTCGATTTAAAAAAAAAAAGCGGTGTGGTAGTCAATTTTGGAATAATCCCATTTTTGAACATGTTTAACATTATATCCATTTGTTTGGTTTTGAGGCTTGGTACGTTATGGATAGTTTAAAGTCAATCATTCCTTCATCCCTGCATTTGTTGAGCGATAGTGACGTGAAATGCATACTTTTTATTTGCCAGTTGGTGAGACGACTATTACATTGTAGGATATTGAGGTTATTTTGGGTTTAAAGGTTGTTGGAGATCTATTTATTGGTATTGATGTTCATTTAGATAAGAATAAGTGGATGGATTATGTGAGTATTTGTTAGAATTTAGGCCCCCGGATAATGCAATTATTGGAGGTACGATTAAGATAACCTATTTATCTCAGTCGCTTGAATCTCTTCTAGCTAATGATGTACTTGACGAGACTTGCATACAACATGCTCGTATTTATATAATTTTGTTCTTAGGTGGGCAGTTGTTTTCTGAAAATTCTGGATGTAAAATGCCATTGTTATATTTGACACAACTTCGTAGTTTGGAAGATGCATCTAATATCAGTTGGAGGAGTGCTACACTGGGATATTTGTATCGATGTTATGTAATGCCATGTCACCTTCAATTCATAATATTTCATGACCATTGGTATTGTTATAGGTAATTAAATATTTTGAGAAAGTTTGTCCAGTACTATTAATGACACACTAATGACTACTAATTTCTAGTTTTGGGCATAGGAGCGGCTACTCACTATGCGACAAGATATGAGAATACTAAGAGAAGATTTTTCACGTCAATTCAGAGCAAGGTTTGATTCAATTTTAAAACTTATTTTATAGTATAACATGAATATTTTGTTGAATAATTCTAACTAATTTTAATTATTCATTTCAGGTGGATGGAAGATTCGATCTTTCCAAAGTCTCAATGGATGTTCTATTTGTGTATCGTGATCAATTAACTATTTTGCATTTTGATCAGGTACTTTAATATTGTTATAATACTTTTTTATTGTCAACATTTTTACTTTTTTTATACACGCATAATAACTATATTTTATATTTTACAGTTCATATGTATGTCTTACTCAGATAATACTCTTGTTGCACTTCATTCTTATCGTACTCATGATCAAATAATTTGGTGAGGTGTTAGATATCTTATATGTTGGGAAATTGTCAAACTACATTTACCAAATCAAGTTATGAGCCAATTCCGTATGCATCAACCTATTTCTATTCCTAGGTTAATGGAAAATCATCAAGAACTTCACAAATTAGATCGTTGTGGTCGAGTAAACTACGACTGGTATTCGACCAACATAGATTGTAGAGTATGCTTCACTATATGTGAATGCAAATATAATTCAAAGAGCTTGTAGAAATGTTGCAATAGTCAGACAAGGCGGTAGACGGCGTCGAGCTCATTCACCGAATCATAGTGATCCATTGGTAGATAATGTGTTTGAAATCATGCAATCACAGCAACAGACTCCATCTCTTATTCCTACATGCATGTCATCAGATTTGTCATTATCGTATGGCGACCATAATATTATTCTTAGCAAGGTTTCTAGGCTATCTACTTATGTCGTGCATTTTCCACATCTTGATAGTGCATCCCTAATGACACAAGACACTGTCTATGGTAATGAATTAGATAGTATAGTTCTCAATAATAATATAGGTGATTTGGATTCTCATTCCAATACTATTGAGTCACAATTTCTTCAAGTTGATGAACATGTAGATGAAGGATTACGTAGAACAAAGAGAGTTATTAGACCGACAATTTGCGGTACACATGGAAAGCTTGGTTGTCATAGGTAGTAAGTTATTCATTTGTGTTTTAAAAATTATGTTTTTCTAGCATGACCATTTGTTTAGAATATTGTTTTACACGTTTGTTTTTCATTTTTGAGGTTATTTTTGCTTAAGATGTGATTATGGTTTTGTGTTCTTTATAATGTATCATACAAATATTTGATTGATCTTATATTTGGCTAGTTCTTGTGGTTTTGGCAGGGAGTTTTTGTCTATAAATAGAGGAAACTGTGCCCAAATTTCTATAGAAATTCATTAATAGTTTAGGTTTATAACTTTTTTTTAGACCATGTACTTGGAAATTTAACTATGAATCTACAATTTAACGTTAAACTTGAGTTGCAAATTTACTAATTATAAGGAAATTATGTTAGCACTAAAGATGTGAAGTAGTACGTTTGTGGACTCAATAACTTAGACTTAGGGAAAAAGGCAGAAAAATGGTCATTAAACTAGCATCAATCATGAGTTTTGCTCACTTAACTTTTTATTTGGGGGTGAAAGGTCACTCATCTATTATATTTGGCCAAACAAGTCATTCCATTCGTTTAGTCTGTCTTTGCAAATGGAAAAGCAATAACGTGCACTACACACACATATGTTCAGGGTTAAAATTGACCAATAAAAATTTTATGTATTTATTTCACCTTAAACCATAAACTATGTTCTCTCTCATCGTTGTCATTAACTTTTTCTTCTTTGTCGTCTTAATCACAATCGACGTCGTCTTCCACCAAAGACTCATAATTAAGAATTAAATCCAGAAAAAAATTGCCAAAATGTCCTTCATCGTCTTCATCACAATCGTCATTTCCTTCCACCAAAGACTCAAACTAAGAATTAAACCCAGAAAAAAAATTGTCAAAATGTCCAGCCCACCTGAAGTTCAAAGAAATTCAAGGGGAGTTCTTGAAGGGTTTTACAAAATGGTCATGCACTGAACTCCTTTCTACATAACCTTTGTCATCGTTGGTGATTTTGCCTATGACTGGGCAATGGATTATGGAGTTCACTAACTTTGGGAGTATAACATCAATATAAAATTGGGGAATTTTCAGAAACAGCTGATACAATTTGAGTTGCTCCTAGCAGCGGCAACTTTTGTGGCAACAATATTTGCTATAGTGACTGTTGTATTTGGAATGAACTTTCAAGCAACAATTTTCAACATTCCTTCCACATTTAATTAGGTTATTGTATTATTCGGAGTGATATGTGGACTTCTGTATATATGCTTTATAAATTATGTTAAGCAAAAGAAAATTCTTTCCCTATAGTTTGTAAAACAAAGGAACTTTTCATCAGGAATAAAGATTGATTTTACCGAAAAGAAAAGTGCAGCTTTGTTTATATATTTTTTGTCGTGAATTTTGATGGTTTGAGAAAGATGAACAAATAGAGAAGAAGATAAAAAAGCTTTCAATTAAACCCTTTTAGTTTCTTTTATTATTTATAGTTAATGGATAATTGATATTGTTTTGACAAATTTATCCTTAAAAATAGAGCGTGCAAGTCACATGATTGATTTTTTGTTTACATATACAGATTAAATAGACAGGATGACTTGTTATGCAAAAAATGATAAATCAGTGGCCGTTTTTGCCAAAAAAAATAGTTGAGTAACCAAAACTCATAATTGACGATAGCTGAAGGACCATTTTCGCCTTTCTCCTTTATACTTATGGTCATAACGATTCAAATTTTTCCAAAAAGATTTCATCCTTATTATTCAATTTTAACAACTTCTGTTTCTGTTGCCAACTTATCGATGAAATTTAGATTTAAGTGATAAGCTAGTTTTTTTTTGGCAAAACCACCCTTAAATTTAGATTTAACCACTTCTGTTTGTAACACAATCTCGAATTATAACTCCTCTTCCAACCATTCGTAGATTCCTCTTTGTACCACCATCCATGTTCATCTTCAAGTCCGGCCAGTTTGTGATTAATATCTAAATACTTTTTTAATAAGCTTTTGGTTGCTTTAATGTTTAATTGATGTAGTTTTATTTATTTTAAGTTTAAAATAAAATTTCCAATCATTCTACACAATAATATACTAAAGGCCAAATGTTAAAGAAAAATTTAATGAGAAAGAAATGAAATTAAAAAAATGAAATAAGTTTCTGCATCGAATGCAATATTATGAAAAATATGAAGTGTTTTTCATAGAAGTACAAATGTTGATAAAAAATTAGAAAATAATATTTTATTGATATCGTATTTTACTATGAAATTTATAAAAATATATATATAATATTTGTTATTCAAAAATTGTAATTTAGTATTATTTGAAAGAAATTAAATTATCTACAATAAAAGATATTTAAAAATTTTAAATTTGAGATAGATCTCGTATTTGCCAAATACAAAATCTCTCTAAATTTTTTTATTTTTACTTTAATAATGTAAGTTTTATATTTGCTTTTGATACATACGAAAGAATACGAAAAAATTTACGAAAGAAATGATATTAAATTACAACGAAATAGTTTTTGCACCACAATAAAATATTTTCAAGAATTGTATTAAACTTTTATATTTAAATTAATTTTTATTTAGCATAATTTTAAAGAAAATAAATTA
This sequence comes from Ophiorrhiza pumila, assembly GCA_016586305.1. Taxonomy (NCBI): domain Eukaryota; kingdom Viridiplantae; phylum Streptophyta; class Magnoliopsida; order Gentianales; family Rubiaceae; genus Ophiorrhiza; species Ophiorrhiza pumila. The sequence goes on along the minus strand of BLIW01000007.1, from coordinate 15,442,179 downwards.
TTTTCAATAAAAGAAAATTAAAAAATTTTAAATTAACTAAATAAACGCTTAGCAAAAATTTGTTATAAAATTTTCCTAATGCAAAATCTATTTGTATTTTGTTTATTTTCTATTATTTTAAAATTGCAGGTGTAACACCCCAACCAACCTCCCAGTTGGAAGGTGAATCGGTTCGTTCAATCAATGTACAATCTTGAACATATAGTAAAATCTTGAGGAATTGTTTTTTGAACATTAATATATATTTATTCTCAACACTAGTTTCCTTAACAAGTACAATGTAATCCCACATTTATAATATTAGATTACAACTTAATTTCGACTATAGGGTTCAGTGTCAAATGTCTCACACCACTGACAATTGGTCCACTTGTCTTATCTATTCCTACTGCTGCCCTCATCAGACTTTCACCTTGCTCGTCTGAAAATATTTAGAGAATATACGGTAAGCCTTTATCGCTCAGTGGGTGGAGAATTGGGTATAGTTTTTGTTTTTGAAAACGATGAATAATTTAGAACTACATTTTCACAATATCGAGTGCCAAAATCATTTATACATACCAAGAGAAATCCACAATAAAAGTAACAGACAAACTAAAAATAAACAATCATAGAAAATTGGCAATGACCAGTCACAAAGGAACTGGTAGTAGATAGTCACAGATGAACTACCCGTAAACAGTCACAAAGAGTATTCGGCTCAGGTAGCACAATGTCCCATATGGGAATACATAATAGTTTAAATTTGCTACCTGTGGTCAGCCCAGCTGATCTAGCACTAGCCATATGACTCCCGGCAATTTGCGTGCGCGACTTAGAGCTACCTTATCCACCACAGTCAGTAATTGCCCTATAGGCACAGTATGATATATCCGGATAATCAGTACCCTTTCTCATGAAACTAAAATCTCCTTAGTTCAACTTGACAAGGCTGAAACGTCACAGTAGACTTATGATGAACTCGTCGGCCTTTGCCTTCCCAGCCATTAATAAGCCACTCATGACTGGTCCCCAGTCAGTCAAACAGTTATATTACATGCAAATCCATGCTATACACAAATATTTCACATCGTGTCAGTGTGCTATAACCAATAGCGATTTATGTGCATTCTAGAGGTGGCTCTCCCTTCATTTCAGCGAAGCACTTAGTTCCACACAGCACGAAACCGACATCTCAATCATATCATATGTATCAAACAAATTAGAAACAAGTTGGTGCGATATCAAGAAGTTTTAATCTTCATAATGATAGAAAATTCAAACAAACATCACCTTGCTCGTAAGTTCCCAATAAAACTCATTCTTCCCTTTCACACGTGATGGGAACGAATCGGATAATTTAGGTTTAGTACCCAATAAAACTAAACTTAAAACCCACAATGTATTATATTTTATAAATCCTCAAAATTTATAGTGAAGGCATTTAAATTAGTTTCCGATCATGGTCACAAAAGTTGTGACTAAGTTTCGGCTTTGCCAGCGTGGGTTCAAATGGCTAAACTTTTATAGCTAAGAATCCAAATAACGTAAAATCAAAACTATATAGATCTAGATTTTCAATAGTAAAACATTCATGTTTCTTTGAATACCAAGTTCCACAAGGAACATGTTCAAAAGTTAGTTTAAAAAATAGTATGAAATTCTTGTATCAAAATTCAAAAATGTCTTGTTTAGTTCAAGTCAAAGTAACTTGATAATGACATGTCAAAATGATACAAAAATAAAATTATTTTAAACTAGGTTCGGAATACATAAATTTTTGTGTTGTAAGAATTTCTAAATTCTACTTGCCTAGTGCTGAAAATACCATCATGAATGGTTTCAGAGATTTTATAGAAACAAGTTTTGCCAACATAAGTTCAAATAGGCATACCCTTTTAATCAATTACCTATTATATATGAAACAAAAACTCTAAAAACCTAGATTTAAAATTCTAAAACCTTTTGTTTTATGCAATCCAAAATTCAATTAAGAAAAAGCTGTAAAAATTGTCCAAAGTGACTGTAATGACTGAAATCTCGTAATAAATCTCAGTCCTACAATAGTTATTTCAAATTCTCATAACTTTGTAATCAAACCTCCAATTGATATCAAACCAAAAGACTATGAAACTAGATTTAGAATATTAAAACTTTTATGTTTTAGCAATCCCAAAATTCACTTTACAAAAGGGTTTAAAAACTTTTCAAACTTTATGTAGGACTGCCAAACAAATAATCATAACTTCGTAACCAAAGATTGAAATATTGTAAAACCAAAACTGTATAACAGTTGAATCAAAAGTCTAGAACTTTTGTGTCCTATTAAAGTCCAAATTCAATTTGCAAGATAGGATAAATACTGTTCAATGTCGCTGCAGTGGCTGGAAATGCATGAACAAATTTTCAATACCAAAGTAGCTTGAGATGGCTATAAGTTTGTGGTAACATATTCAAATAACCTGAAACCCATACTGTATAAAACTTGGCTTAATATGTAGGATTTCTTTTACTATAAAAGGTTTGGAATTCTTCTTACGAAAGCAGACAAATAAGACCAACCAAAACTATTGAAGGCATTAAGTTTCTGGCATAAAAGTTTGTTCTAACAACACCACATCAAATGGCCATAACTCAACAAACATGTACCTAAATGAGATGAAACCAAATCTGTAAAAACCTAGAACCAAAATGCTAGAACTTTTGTGTTCTGAAAAATCCTAAATTTAACAAACAAATTGATATAAAAATAGGTCAAATATAGTACAGATTGAAAGTCCGATAACCTAGATTTCTAATTCTGCCATAGTAGATTGAGTTGACTATAACTTTATGACTACATGTCCAAACAATATAAGGCAAAAACAGCATGAAACTAGACTTGAAACACTAAATTTCTTGTGTTATGAAGAGTCTGGAATTCTGCCTACACAGAGTAAAAACAAAACATCCAAAACTGCTCAAAGCATTGATATTCCATGACAAAATTCTGTCTTGGCAGGCCTAGTTAAAATGGTCATAACTTTGGAATCAAGTACCGAAATAAGATGACACTAATACCATATAAAAGTAGGTTTATAATACTAAAACACTTATGTTTTACTCAGTTCCGAATTATGCACACAACTAAGTCGAAAATCAATTTGAAATCGACAAGTATGCAACTCCATTACGAATAAAACTTTAAACTTCACTCCACGCTTCCTTTAAGCACAACACCGAATAGGTTAAAGACACAATCAAGATTCCAAAACCACATAACCTAACCAATTCCACCACATCCACCGATACAGCCCATTCAAAGTACAAATCAATTTCACTCACAACAACAAATTAATCAAAATTGGAACTCTCAAAGTTTCCATAAATCAGAAAACCCACGAAATTATAATTCAATAATATCCTTGGTTAGCATAAGGAAATTTCATTCAAATCCAAGTTTTAAAACATGTAAATCTTTTCACTCACAAAACTTATTCAAGCAATTCAAGCCACTCAAGCCATCACAATCTATGTGAAGTATCTCAATCAAGGAAACATATTTCTTGCTAGAAATATGAATTTAGCGTGGATCATAGAAGTATTTGGAAGTTGAAAATAATCCACTCATGTCTACAATAACAAACAAGAATTTTTCATTGTAAGTCAACCTGAATTTAAAATCCAAAATACACCCACCTCTTAAATATTTCCAATGTTTTCTTGGAATAGTCAAAGGTGGATTCAAAGCGTTTTGTTTTTCTACCGTTTTCTCCTTCTTCTTCTTATTCTTCGTCTTTGTTTCCTTTTCTTCCTTCTTCTCCCATTCTGTTCTTGTTTCTCTTTCTCTCTTCTCTTCTTTTTTTTCCCTTTTTTTCAAGTTATAATTTTAAAAAAAAAGATTTGCCACGAGTCATTGGGAATGACGAACGCATGTCACCAATTGATTTTGTTTTTTTTTTATCTCTTTTCTTATAGTTTCTTTAATTTATAAATAGGACATTATCTTTTTATAAACCCAACCAAAACCCAAATTTTGTATGAATTAATATAATTAATTCCCACATAAATTTTTTTTTGAAAATTAACAATTAAATCTTAAAATAAATAATTAATTAAAGTGCAAACTATGAAATCTCAGGCTCCATTTGGTTCCATAAATTTCAATTAATTTGTAAAAAAAAAAATTTGTTTGGCACCGCATAATTCGCTGGATTGCAATTACGATTGCAAAATGAGTGTACAGTAACAAAAGCTTCCATATATTATTAAAATACTGCACAGTAAAATGTCAAAATCACTCATATCATACTGCTGAAGCAAAACTCGCAAAGTGTTTAGGGACACTCATTGTATCATAAATAAATGTGGGTCCTACTTAGTTATATAATTAATTATATAACAATATATAAAATAATCTTTATATATATAATAATAATTTTTTCTATACACAATCTTCAATAAATTAACCAAATTTATCAATCCAAACACATCTAATCATTTTATAAATATTCCTTTCTCATTACAAAACCCACTAAAATCATATCATAAATAAAACGAAAAAACACCATATCCAAGCGGAGCCTCAATTTTCAAAAATGCCACAAATTCAAAATTATATTAATGCACAAGTTTAAAATATTCAAAGGTATTATTACTTAGAAATTTTGGGGTTTCACCACAGGGTTAGAGTTCGCATTTGTCAAATGCAAACTAAATTTATTAAATTTTTTATTTAGAGTTCGTATTTGCCAAATACGAACTCTATTAATTATTTTTTTTATTTAGAATTCGCATTTGCCAAATGCGAACTCTATTTATTAATATTTTTTATTTTGAGTTCGCATTTGCCAAATACGAACTCTATTAATTATTTTTTTATTTAGAGTTCGCATTTGCCTAATGCGAACTCTATTTATTAATTTTTTTATTTTGAATTCTCATTTGCTAAATGCGAACTCTCTCATCATTCATACCATGTGCGCTACATATATACGAGAATTTTTTAAAAAATTAGAAGTCACATCATATTTGCCAAATGCGAAATCCATATTTTGGGAACTATATTTTCAAGCAACATAAAAATTGAATTTTTTTAAAAAAACCAGCATATAATTGGAAACTTCCCCTTGTTCATGAATGCGAAGTATGAACACATCAAATGTAAGTATCAAAACTTGAATTCATCCATATGCTTTTGCAGAAAAATCAATCATACAAATTTACCAAGAAAATCCAACTTTTTTTCTATTCAAATATGATATGAATGGGCTATCGTTTTTTTAACATTAATCACAATAATTCATGTAAAAAATAAAAAATAAATAAAAAAATAAAAAATCACAAGAATACATGTTGCTCTGGCTTCTTTCTAGAATTCAGGAAAAAGTTAGCCCGATCCCACATCCGACATCTTCTCATTGACGCCATTTTTCGGCTTTTCTCAAAGGAATTTTAGCTTTTCTTTGGTTGATTTCCAGCACAAAGACGCCATTTTATCAAAGAATTTCAGCATTTTTCAAAGGACTTCATACAACAGCATCTCGGCCGGACAGCCAGCTCCCCTCCAGCTTAAGTTCAGCAGATCGGCCAACCCATCTCCAAAGGTAGCTCCTTTTTGAGCTGCCGCCTTGTTGGATCTCACTTCAGTGGAAGAATCAACAAGCTTTAAACGTGGAGTCACCTCCGAGGCTGCTTTCTGAGCTCCACCAAACTTCGAGATCTGAGTTCCATAATCCGATGATCGTCTTCACTTCTCTTCTCTGGCCAGAAGCTCCACCGTCCTCCACTCACTCCACCAACTACATCTGGCCGATCTTCACGAAAACTCAGCTGGATCAGTGGCGCCCATTTCAAGATTAGTCACAGCCCCAGCTAATTCCCTTAACTCTCTAAAGCCCAAGCTGTTACCGGACAGCAATCCACCGAAAATTCTAGATCTGGACTGAGCTCCCAACCCACCCAGCTCTCTGACTAGTAGCCTCACCATCATCCCATGCATGAGTCACCACCTTCTCCATCCTAGCCGTCTATGGAGCTGCCAGTAGTCGATCCGCCTTCATAGCCGGAGAGACAAATCTGAGCTTCTCCTCCATAGGAAACCTCAGCCGTCTGGTGTTGAGGAAATAGGATGTTATCCTCAAGCAGTTTGTCAAAACCGAAGGTAACTTGTTATCTCTGCTTCGAGAACATATGCTTGGTGATTATGGACATGGAATTCTTAGCTGGGTGATACTGCTGGTCTTGTGCCTTTGGGATGTGCATATTGTAGAGAATCTGTTTTGGAAGCTGATGAGGGTTGAATTTTACTAAGATTATAATACCTCAAAAACAGACTCCTAATACAACAACTGTTATTCAGCTCATAGGAGTCCTATTCCTTCTCAGAACATATTCAATTTACATATGTACTTTAAAGAGTTTTAATCCTATTAGAACTCTTGTATTACATCAAACCCTTTACAAGGTAACTAGTTAGAGTATCAATACAACTCTAATTCAGGTATGTATTCTATAAATACAACCCCTCCCTCACAAAGGAGGGGGATTCGATTTAAGTACTCTCAATTACTTATTGATATTTGCTTAAGGCTCATTGCTGACTTAGGCATCGGAGTTTACTCTCTGGGACCAATCTTGGGGACTTTTGCAGGTGATTGGAGTTCGGCGATGACTTGAAGACCTGCCGGACGACGTGAGACTCTTTCGAGACACATCAATTGGCGCCCACCGTGGGGCAGAAGATAATATGCCTACTACTCGTTTACAGTCATCTAAACGAGATAATCAACCCCCTCCGACCACAGTAAATATCCCTCTTACAATAGAGAATCCTAATCGACAGGTAGAGAATAATCCTCTTACAAGGGATAATCCTGCGAGTTAATCTACAAGAAATCCGGCTCATGACTCACAAGGTTCTAACCCTCAGAATCAAGAAAGGAGTTCAATTCTGATTGTTAATTTGGATTCCCCCGATGTGCTCAAATTTTTGCTTGATAATGGACAGCGGATTCAAGCTATAATAGCAAATCATGCTACAGGTAATCCAACCGAACAAGGAGCCCGTGCTATAAGACAGTGAGAACAGGAGCAAACGATCCGAGAACGAGATCTTCGTTAGCAACTTTAGAAAGAGCATGAGCTCAGATTGCGAGCTAAAGAACGCGCTAACAGAAGAAATCGAGACCACAATAGAGATATCTCAGTTTTTTTGCGCGGAAGAGATTCGAGGTCTCCAAACAGAAATGACAGACGTGTACATTATCGTCAGCACAAAAGAACACAAGATCATGTCGGAGACAACCTATATATGTCATACGTGCAGCCAAGAAATCCAAATTTGCGTTTTGGAGATATAGGTCTATCCGATCCACCACGCACTGAGGCACCACAACGTAATGATGATGATTTAGATTTGAATTCGCCATTTGTGGCCGATGTGGACAATTATCCCCTTCCACACAAGTTTAAGATGCCTACTTTGCTATATTATAATGGAGAAGGAGACCCGGCAGAACATATGCATCATTACGTTCAGAGTATGAGGATTTATAATTACCCTGATCAGATCTTATGTAAATATTTTGGAATTACTATGATGGGAACTGCCAGATTATGTTATGACAATCTTCCACCCAGAACATTCAGGAAGTTTAGTGAGATCAAAGCAGCATTCAAAAACAGATTTGTGCAAAGACAGAAGTTTGTGAAGACAATATTTGTGTTGCTCAATGTGAAACAAGGAGATTCCGAGTCATTAACTCAATACGTTGATAGATTCATCAATGAAAGCTTAGAAGTGGGGCACAGGTCGGAAGAAGTAGTCATTGGAGCTTTTACTAACGTATTACGACCTGGAAGGTTGTATAAAGAATTTGTTATAGATCCTCCTACAAACGTTGAAGACATGATGAAACGAGCTTAGAAATTCGCAAAAGGGGAAGATGCAGATAAGAGAAAACGAGACAATGACATTCCTGAAAAGAAGAAGGAAGAGAAGAATAAGGTGTCCGGGGGTGAAAGTCGAAAACAAAAATTTGAGAAATTTGATAAAGTGCAGCACAATTTTTCAACAATTGGCGAATGGAGAAATTACACTTTATTGAATAAAAGACAAACTGAGGTGCTTGCAATATTGGAGAACCGAGAAAATGTTAGATATCCACAACGGATGACAGCTCCCGATAACAAAAGAAGTAAAAAGTTCTTCTGCAAGTTCCATAACCAACATGGCCATGATACCGAACACTGTAAGGATCTCAGATGATATATTGAAGAGTTAATCCAAAATGGCCATATGAAGGAATTCATCTTGAGAAATTCATCAAATCAACCAGAAGATAAACAAGATCCAGATCTTCTAGATGAAAAAAAGAGACGAAATAATGGAGATGATAAGAACCCTGATGTGAACAAGAATGTAACAGAGGTAATTCACACCATTATTGGAGGACCCTATGATTGGGATTCTATGACTTCCAAAAAATCGAAGAACAGAGATATTCCTGAGCAAGAACCAGTTCATAAACGGTTCAAAACAATAGATACCATCACCTTTTCAGAAGAAGATGCAGTACCGACCAGATTCTCACATGCTGACGAATTGCTAATTAAAGCAATCATCGCCAACAAGGAAGTCCACAGAATATATGTAGACGATGGCAGCTCGGCTGATATTCTCTATTATGAAACTTGCCAAAAGATAAACCTGCCAGTGACTTTGGGAGAATATCCCAGGGAAAGGCTCATATGCATCGAGTTCACAGTCCTTAATGTCACATCTCCATATAATGTTATTCTAGGATGACCTGCCATAGTGCAATTAAATGCCATCTGGTCTCCATATCATCTGGTCATGAAATTTCCCACAGAAGCAGGAATTGCAACGATCCAAGGTGATCAGAAGTTAGCAAGAGCATGTCACATGATTGCCCTGAAAGGAAGCAAGAAAAAATAGGTTGAAAATGTGCACTATGCTGAAATCGAAAACCGAGCTGAATCACTGATGTTAACAGAAGAGGTAGAAGCTACACTCTTAGATGATTCTCAGCCAGACAAAACGATCTTTATCGGATCATTATTACCGATAAAGAAAAAGAGATCATTAACAAATCTCTTGTCTGTTTTCAAAGATGTGTTTTCTTGGCGTCCAGATGACATGAAAGGGGTATCTGCTGACCTGATGGTTCATAAATTGAACATAGATAAGTCTGCCAAAGTAGTTAAACAAAAGAAGATGACGTATACGCCAGATCGTAATCGGGCCATATCTGAAGAAGTTGACAAATTGTTGGGAGCGAAGATAATCAAAGAAGTGTTCTATCCGACCTGGCTTGCAAATCCTGTGATGGTTCCAAAACCGGATGCTTCACTTTGGATGTGTATTGATTACACCAACCTGAAAAGGCTTGTCCAAAAGATTGCTATCCGTCGCCAATAATTGATCAAAAAGTGGATGCGACCTCCGATTTTGAGGTCTTATGCTTCCTGGATGCCTACAAAGGCCATCATCAAATTCAGATGGATAAAGACGATGCGGAGAAAACAGCGTTCATAACTGAAAAGGGCACGTATTGTTATACAAAGATGCCATTTGGTTTGAAAAACGCTGGTGCTACATACCAGCGATTGGTAGACAAGATCTTCTCTAATCAGATCGGACGTAACATGGAGATTTATGTTGATGACATGCTTATTAAAAGCAAAAGAATCGCAACATTCATGGATGATGTGAAAGAGACTTTGACAAAGTTACGAGAAATAGGGTTGAAATTGAATCCAAAGAAGTGTACATTTGGTGTTGGTTCAGGAAAATTTCTTGGTCATATGGTTTGAAAGCAAGGAATTGCAGCTAACCCAGAAAAGAAAAAAGCAATTTTGGATATGAAATCGCCACAAAGTCTAAATGATGTTCAGAGGTTAACAGGTCTGCGTTGAATCGATTCTTGTCCGGATCGGCCAACCGTAGCTTGCCTTTCTTTAAAGCATTGAGGAAAGCAAAAAATTTTGAGTGGAATGCGAGCTGCAGTAAGGCGTTTGAAGATCTGAAAGCATATCTGGCAAGCGTACAAGTATTGTCAACCCCGGTTCATAGAGAAGTTTTATACGTGTACTTGGCAGCAAGTGATGCAGCAATAAGTGCAGTTCTGGTCAGGGACGACCAGAGAGTACAGAAACCAATATATTATACGAGCAGAGCCCTACAAGGAGCTAAACAGAGATACCTAATCATGGAAAAATTAGCACTGGCATTGATTAACGCTTCAAGAAGGTTAAAACCGTACTTCCAAGCACATGAAATCCACGTCTTAACAAACAAACCACTGAGACAGGTATTGCAAAAACCTGATTCTTCTGGAAGACTCATGAAGTGGGCAATTGAATTAGGAGAATATGCAATCACCTTTTTACCTCGGACGGCAATAAAGAGACAGGTGCTCTCAGATTTCATAGCAGAAGTTCCAATTTCTGAGGAAGACATTGTGAAAGAAAACGACCAGCGAAACTCTTGCAAGAAAACAGAAGGTTTTTGGGTCTTATTCGTAGACGGGGCCTCAAGTGAAGATGGCTCAGGTGCAGGATTAATATTAACCAACCCCAGTGGACAAGAATTTACATATGTTTTGCTTTTTGAATTCAAAGCAACAAACAATGAGGCAGAATACGAAGAATTAATAACTGGGATGAAGTTAGCCTCTCAGATGGGAGTTAAAAAGTTACAGGTTTATAGTGATTCGCAGCTCATAGTAAACCAAGTAACTGGGGGGTATGAGGCCCGAGATCCGAATATGAAAAAATATTTGGATAAAACTGAAGACTTGAAGAAGAATTTTCAGGAGTTCATGATAAAGCGAGTGCCCCGAGCTCAAAACAAACGAGCAGATGTGCTCAGTAAATTGGCATCTTCAGCACATGTTCATCTCACCAAAAAAGTTTTGGTTGAGGTCCTGCCAACAAGGAGTATTGAAGAGCTACAAGTTCTAGCGGTCGAAGATGTGAAGGATACCTAGATGACTCCAATTATCAATTACTTGACGAATGGAGAATTACCGCAAGATAAAGCTTCAGAAATTAACTATGCGATCAGCCAGGTATGCAATCAGAAACGGAGTATTGTTTAAAAAAGGTTATCTTATGCCTTGGTTGTGTTGTATAGGACCCGAGCAGGCACTATATGTATTGAAAGAGATTCATGTCGGATCATGCGGAAGCCATGTCGGAGCACGTACCTTAGCTAAAAAGGCAATGCGACTGGGATATTACTGGCCTACAATGAGCTCGGATTCACATTAACTGGTGTAGTAGAAATGCCCCAAGTGTCAAATCCATGCTAGCATTAGACATACCCCACAAACCGAGATGACCACAATCCAAAGTCTGTCGCCTTTTGCTCAATGGGGAATTGACATCGCTGGACCCTTCCCAGAAGCTCCTGGACGGCTTAAGCACTTGGTAGTGGCTATTGACTACTTTACAAAATGGGTAGAAGCTAAACCACTTGTGCAATTTTCCGGTAGAAGTATGATTAATTTCGTTTGGAAACAAATCGTGTGCAGATTTGGAATACCGAACACAATCATATCCGATAATGGTATCCAATTTGCCAATGACCCGTTCAGAAGTTGGTGCAAAGAGCTGAACATCAAGCAGCATTTTACTTTGGTAGCACATCCGCAGGCGAATGGACAAACTGAAGTCACTAATCGAATCATCGTTCAAGGATTGAAGACAAGATTGGGAAAAGCTAAAGGGGATTGGGTTGAAGAATTGTCAAATGTTCTATGGGCGTACCGTACTACCCCAAGAACGGCGACCCAAGAAACTCCTTTTAGCTTAGTTTATGGTTCCGAAGCAGTGATACCTGCGGAAATCGGACTCCCAAGCCCCAGAACAATTCACTATGTCGCAGAAGCAAAACCCTGATGAACTGCGGCTAAGTTTGGACTTGTTGAAAGAAAAGCGGGAAAGAGCACACCTTGAAGAAGCTAAGTATAAATCTGATGTGGCTCAATACTACGATCGGCGAGTCAAAAAAACTCAGCTTCAACCTGGAGATCTAGTCCTGCAGAAAAATGAGGCAAGCCGAGTTGAAGGTCTCAAGAAGCTTGATCCGAACTGAGAGGACCGTACAAGGTAGCCCAGGTCGGAGGTGCTGGAAGCTACAAGTTGGAAACTCTGGATGGAAGGACTATCCCGAGGATGTGGAACATCACCAACTTACGTAGATATTACCAGTAGCTCGAAGTTTTTCAGTTCTTTTATTATCAAAACAAGCACATTGATACTTATGTAATCCAGTTTATAAGCCACACATTAATAAAACAACTCTTTATGAGTTCATTCTTATAACTTGAGTTTGTTAGTTTGGTTATTTTATGTCGTATTTACAAACTCCGTCCTTAATTGGATTTTACGACATCATCTCATGGATTTTCCGACAAAAAGGATAACATCCAGACCAAATGCAAATCAAAGTTTGATTCCGTTCAAATTAACGAATTTCAGGTCATATTATTGCTTTCTGCCAAAAAGGAATCAACTCCAGTTTGATACAGTTCAAATTAACAAATTTCAGGTCATATTATTACTTTCCGCCAAAAAGGAAACATTCAAGTTCAATTCAGTTAGAGTTAGCTGATTGTATATATTATTGAATTTTCCGCAAGAAGGAAAAAATATAATAAACATATCGATTCATGTCGGGCTATTTAGTGCCAAGATCATATCAACAATTGCGTTGGTTCGGATTAATTGTTTTTACTTCGCACAGGGGTTAGTTCGGCCGACTAAAATCCTAACTAGCGAAAACAAATATTTTAACGAAGTTTGATTCAATTCATACTGATTATCGTTCAAATTCAAGTAGAAGTGTTTGCTCATTCTAAAATCTGAAAAGAAAGAAATTCTCGATGAAGATTAGAAAATATAAAATATTACTCAAAAAGACCTAAAATTGGTCAAAACTGCTGTTCAGGACATATACAAAAACCCTACAGCACTATTACAAGTAATATGAGCTCGCAGGCTCAGCTCTTCTCCTCTTCATCATCTTCCCGAGGCATTTCAGGTACGTATTGCCGTCCATCAACTTTTACATAACTTTAGGTCGGCAAAAGCTTGATTTAAAGCCTCGTCAGCTTTAGCGTTATACCCCTTTTCGGAAGTAATCACCAGTTCTGGGCATTTTGGAGCAATCGCGACTAAGGCCCTGTGATATCCCAAGTTGCGAGTAGGTGTGCACAACCGAATCAGCAAGTCTCGTCCCTCGTCGGAAGAAAGAAAGTTGGAGATAAGCCGAGAAGAACCCTCTCCTTTCAAAAAAGTTACTTCTGCTTCCAATTTCTTTATAGAAGAGCCGGCAACGTCCAAATCACTTCTAAGCAGATCAATTTCCTTTAATTGCTTCTCAGATTTCTCCTCTTCATGTTTGAGCAAAGACGAGATAGTTGAAAGCTCAAGCTGGTTAGCATCTTTTTGCGCTGTCATCTCGTCAATTTTGTTTGGGGCGACATCATTACGAGCGATGACCTTAGAAGCTAAGCCCATGACCTAAAAAATAGATGTTAATAAATGAGTTTGACAATTTAAATAAAAAGAGAAATATGATAGGTACCTGCGCGACACCAACAGCAAGACTTTGGTGAAGAGAGGAGATATCTATCTTTCTCGTCAGCTTTCTATCCTGACATGGGATCGTGTTGTAGATAAACTCAGGAGCTGTGTTAGTCGTGAGCCTGTCATTGATGCCCATCTTCGGGTCGGGACGGAATGATGATAAGGAATAAGAAAGCTTCACCCTCCGGGATAATTGAAAACGGAATGAACAGCTTCTCAAGAAGAGATGGACCTGACACCTCGGCTTCATCGACCTCAATGTCAACTATTCGGGGTTTCTTCTGAGCTTCATCAGCCGAGCTCTCTGCCTTCCTTTTGTTGAGAACTTCATTCACAACTTTAAGGCTTTTTCCTTTGCCATGGGAGATCTTTTTCCCTTTTCCTTTGCCTGACGAGGAAATTGGGTTATCTGTTTTCTTTTCCGACCTTGTGTCGCCGGTAGAAGCTTCATCGGTGGGAACTCTGCTTTCAGGAACCGAGGTGTCAGGAGCATCGCCTATTATGATAGCTTCAGGAACGTCTCCCATAAGGTCACCAATATTCACCACTAAAAAAAGGGTTATTATTGCGATTAGAATGGTACATGCAAAAAAAAACTGAAGAAAAAAAGAGAAAAGAATTTATACCCTCATTCCCGTTTACTACGAGATCAGTGTGGTCGGGTGGAAGAACAGCCGAGCTCATCCCTGCCAACACTAACACTCTCTCTGGGAAAATATTGGTATTAAGGACTCGCTTCTCTTTTTCTAATTTCACAGCAAGGTCCATAGGAAGTTTTTTGATTGAGATGGGATCAGAAACATGACCTGCGTCCTTCCAGTACCACTCAAGGTCTATGGAGCTAAGTTTAAGATAGAAAAATTTGTCTTTCCATTCGTGAATGGAACTTGGTTTTCCACCAAGGAGTTGCTATTTTTTAGATCGGCGTGTAAAATAATACCAGCCGGCGTCTTTTCCAGAAGATTTTAGGCAGAAAAAATGCCTAAAATAGGGAACTAAAACTTTGTGATCGATAAGTTTAAAAAATAACTCGAAACCGACCAGAATTTTGATCGCGTTCGGAGTCAGTTGGGTTAAGCTGATCATATAATCAGCAAGGATGTCTTTAACGAACTGAGATAAAGGAAATCTCAGTCCGGCCCTAAGTTGTTCTACAAAAATACTTATGAAGCCCTCTGGAGGTCCGCTGGCCACATCTCCTTCTCCTGGGACTCTAATTTCTATTTGGGGGCTAATATAAAAGTCCTTAACAATTTTATCTAATGAAGAAGTAGTTGTGGTTGAGGTTAGTATTTCTAATTTAACAGGTATCTTGGTCGGTGGAGGTTCATCAACAGGTCAGCTGGATGAAGGTTCATCTTCGGGAAATTTTATCGCTAAAGGAATGGCATGTGTGATTTTTAAGTCTTGGTTATTCGAGACATCTAAATTTATTTGTTCGGTATTTTCCATACCTGACCGATCTGAATTAAACTTGGATGTTTTCAGAATTTTGGCTAGGTTACCTCCAGTATCTTGATTATGAGAATTACTAGAAGAATCAGAATAGCCACTAGAGGACATGGATTCGTGTACAGGTGATTCGTGATCTAGATTGTTTTCAGATCGAATATCAGAAGAAGAATTGGAGTGTTCGGAGTTGGACATTTACTTACTTGTTAATAACGAAGAATCCGAATTGAGAGATGAAAAAATTTGGAGGAAGATGCTCGAATATTTCTGAAAGTCCGAACTGGAAGACGAGAGCTCTGAATGAGTGAAGTAACAAATGAATTCTGAAATGCCTTATTTATAGGTAAAGGCTGAGGGAATTTGAAAGGACGTGACAGCAGTGTTGGAAAACGTGGAGCCGAAATGTTTGTCAGAAAGGGCGTGGTACGGAACGTGTAAACGTGTTTTTTGGGTATGAAATTTGAAATGACAAACGTATATAAGTCAGATCGGTATTATACCAACAATGTTCAGATCGGAGTAGATGAATACAATCCGATTTGAGGGGCTATTGATGAGGTTGAATTTTACTAAGATTATAATACCTCAGAAATAGACTCCTAATACAACAACTGTTATTCAGCTCATAAGAATCCTATTCCTTCTCAGAACATATTCAATTTACATATGTACTTTAAAGAGTTTTAATCCTATTACAACTCTTGTATTACATCAAACCCTTTACAAGGTAACTAGTTAGAGTTTCAATACAACTCTAATTCATGTATATATTCTATAAATACAACACCTCCCTCACAAAGGAGGGGGATTAGATTCAAGTACTCTCAATTACTTATTGATATTTGCTTAAGGCTCATTGCTGACTTAGGCATCGGAGTTTACTCCCTGGGACCAATCCCGGGGACTTTTGCAGGTGATTGGAGTTTGGCGACGACCTGAAGACCTGCCGGACGACGTGAGACTCTTTCGAGACTCATCAGAAGCTCGAGTATTATTTGCTGAATATTTCAAGCTCTTTGGTGGAGCGAGATTTTGAATCTGAAAACTTTGATGATGGAATCCAATTCTAGATTCAACATTTGATCCTATTATATTCGTATTAATTCTTGCATTAGTTTCTCTGTTGCTATGGCATATACTTGGTGTGGTCTCCCGTTTATGGGCTAATTTCTCTCTGGAATTTAGTGATTTGTGCTGAAACTGGATTAAGTACCGAGGCTTTGAATCTGAATTGATACTGGAATCCAAATTCTAGAATCGTCATTTGATTTTGTCTTGTTGCTGATGGAGTGGACGAATGTGTTTGTTGAGATATCCAGCCTTGCCGTCATTTGGTTGATGAGTAGAAACTGGTTTTGGTTAATTGAATTGAATGTGGAATTGTTGATGAATTGGATGATCTGCTTGAGGTGAATTCCCACCCAATTTGCTGTTTCATGTACTTGTTGGAGCGATGTAGATTAGACATTTGCTTTGATTATGACAATAGAGATTGTTATGGTCTGCTACTCTGTGTTTTGACTCCTAGTATGCCCTGTTGTGGCAAGCTTTGGACATTTTCTTGGATTTGCTGATTGACAGCAACTATGGCCATTTGGACTTTGTTGTTCTTGATTTTGTGGCAGTGGTGGAGGATATGTGGATTATTTGTTGATATCAATGGTGGAATATTTGTTTAACTCATGTTGCTTTAGAACCACTAGTGCCTTCTAGCAGTTGGTTCATTCATGTATTTGGAAAGTTATGCGCGATATGTTGGCCGGATGGTTTTTTTGAGATGGAGATATTGGTTAACATATATACGTTATACGTGAATAAATCTTAAATTATATGCAAATAAGGAAGATATTGGTTAACATATATATACATTATACGTGAATAAATTTTAAATTATTCGCGAGTAAGGAAGATATTGGTTAACATATATAAACGTTGTATGCGAATAAATCCTAAGTTATACGCGAATAAGAAAGATTTTGGTTAATATATATACGTTATACTCAAATAAATCCTACGTTATATTCGAATATAGAAAGATATTGGTTAACATATATATATACGTTATACGCGAATAAATTCTAAGTTATACACGAATCATAAACATACTTTATTAATATTCATACGCTAACATTCATACTAATTGAAACAATTAATGATAAGAAAAATTCAATCAAATCAATCAACGACAATTATAAAGGATTATATGCAATCAATCAAGGCAATCAAGAGATATCAATCACTCAAGATAATCAATGGAGAGAATCAAGTGATTTATATTAATTGTATCAACTGTAATTAATTGTAATTATATCATTATTTAATGTATTCTCTAATTAGTTTAATCATGTACCTTATATATATGTAATATTGATCGATGAGAAAAATGTGTCATAATTCTATAATCTCAAAATCCTTTATGGCAACTAAACAATTTCTTTTAATTAATACATAATACGCCATAAGTATGATACATTATACGCGAATTGTAATACACTTACGCGTGAGAGTGCGTCATTAAACCCATCACATATATACAATCGTGACACATGAGTTTTTGCGTTTAGATTTTATTCTTATTCCTTTGTAATCATTAGCAATACAAATGTCGCTATGTCTAAGTGAATCGAATTAGATTGTATATTATATAATGTACTTTTAAGTGAATCCAACTTGGTTGTATATTAACGATACATATCTAATTTAAAAGATGATTAACTTGTATACAGATTAGAAGAAAATTCTCTATACTAGACCGAGTGCAATGTTGCACGTGTTGTGAATATTAAATCGAGATCAATATTTTCATGCAAGTAAACTAAAGACTTTAGGCTCCGCTTGTTTAGGATTGTTTTAGTGTTTTATTTCACAAATCTAATTTAATTTGTTTGCTTAATTTGTATACTTTTACAAAAAAAATTATAACAAAAGATAATGTTGCAATAATTATTTTTGCTATAATATTTTTATATGTTTTTATAAATAAACTATTAAATTTGAATTTAAACTTGTGTAATAATCAATTCCTCCTAACAAAATTTTTCCTCAAAACAAACTCATAAAATATTAATTTAAATTTAAATATTAAAATCTTACTAATAAAAAAATTTCAATACCAATTTCTCAAAAAAAAAAAACAAACTTATCAATTCAAACACCTTCAAATTATTCTTTTCTAATAGAAAATATTAAACAAAAAATCTATTATAAAACAAAAATATACATTGTCAATGGCTACTTTTATTCATATCAAGGAGCCTACCATAAATTTGAAATTCAATGCACTTCTATTCCTCTATTTATGTAACAAATAAAAAAAATCAAATTGGAAAAAAGAGTTTGCATTTGAAGTCCGAAAAGTTTAGACACCTTTCTTCTAAAAAAAATTATGTGGTTCTTATTTGCCTATAAACATTGGGTTGGGTTTTAAAGTGTTTTGACCTTGCCAAAAGAGCACAAAGTGGTAGTGATCTGTTAAGTTCAAATCAATGCTATGATATTGCCTGTAGATTTTGGTTCTAGATGTAGTTTAGTGTGGGAAGATACTGTTCACGATTAAAGTTCACCAAATTGGAGGGACCATTGGATTCCTCGGCTATGCAGATAACTACAAGTCTACAAGCTTGGGTGGGTGGCAAGCACCATTTTTTTTAATTATTTCAGAACTTTTCATTCCAATTTGTAAGCTCCACTTTCAACAAGGTCCACCACCAATTATTGGCGCATTTTGACTCAGCATTGTGTGATTTGGAATATAATTTAGGGTTAATTTTACTTTATCCCTATGTAGTTTAAAAGAAATCACTTAACTCTTGCTTTGGACTCGTGAAGAATAGACGAAAACTGTCTAAAGTAACAAAAGTGTGTTGCACATGCTGAATCTACTTAGTAAGACTTAAAAGTTTTTATTATTACGAATTAAAAATAAAATTTTATTTCAAAATTACCCTTTTTTAAACAGGAATAAACGGAATTATCGAAACACTATTAGTTTTTCTTGTTTTTTTCTTTTTTTCTTTTTATTTCTTCTCCCCACATCATTCATCTTCTCCACTTTCCTCTCTCCTCATGGCTCATCTTCTCCATACTATTTAATCTCCTTACCATAAGCAGCCACTGTTACTCAACACCCACTGTTGTTACAAACACATCACCCCGAACTCAACTACCACATCGTCATCACCTATATGCCAGTACACCCATCAAGCTAAGGTCAAAAATCAGTCATCCATCGACCATCACTAGTAGCATAACACCATCCCAAACATTGGTAGAAAAGTCAAATTGGGGTTTGTTATGTTAGAAACAAAATTTTAGTGAGGCCGACAGTGGTTGCAGATATGGTGATGGGTCTAAAATTTCAAATGAAAAACATGAAGTTTGAACTAAAAGTTATACTTCCATTCACGGATAATTTAAGGTAAAATAATGTGGGTTCATTGAAATTTAAGAAGACATTATTTGATATCATGACTGCAGCAGTGACGGAGGAGGCCACGGTGCCAAAGCAATTAAGTGAAGAGGAGTGGCGTGCTTTTTTGCTAATTTTTTGAGCCTGGTATTTAATTTCATTTTGCGAATACCAACCTAGCTTTTCCCAAATTAAATTTGCTGAGTTTGAATTCAGAGTTGGTATATAAAAGGTGGCGATGGCCTTGCTTTTCTAGCAAGGCTATGTATTTCTTTTTGCAAAATTTTTAGGTGGTGGCGATTGGCAGTGGCGTTGTGCCTGCTAGTGATAATAATAGTTGCAGTGTGATTCAAAAAAAAATTAAAAAAATAAAGAATTGGTTTGTTTGAACTTTAGGGTTTGATTGAAAATTGTGGAGAATTATTGGTGTTAAAGAATTGGATTGTTTGAAATTATATAATTAGAAGAATTGGATTGTTAGAATTTAGATGAAAATCGTAAGTAACCATGGCTAGAAGAAAAACAACGAACGTTTCCAGAGAAGAAGAAAAGAAATTTCAGAAATTTTTAAATTGACCTTAAATATTTTATAATATTTAATTTAACCCTTTAACTTTTTATAAATGTAAAAGAAATACAATTTTCGGGTCTTATAGTAATATTCACTTTACTCCATTAGTTCAAATGGTTTCCGTCTAATTTCTACATAACACATGGGAGTTATGTGAACATGATGAACTAACCGGGTAATAAAAGAGAGGTTTCTCGAATCACAGGGGTGAAGTGGAATTAACCCTATAATTTATAGGTTGCTTAAGTTTTTAAGTTTATTTTCTTAATTGACGTAGAATTAAATGTTTTTTTTATCTAAACATTAGTGATTTTTAATAAAAACTCTAAAAAATTATTATTTTTAATTATATTTTCTAAAATACTAAAAATCGATTTCTTTTAAATTCTGAGATTCTTCAAAAATCAAATTTAAAATTGATTTTTGAAACTTCTACTTCAGTGACTGTTTGTAAGTGAGATTGCATTTATTTTTTCAATCCAGTAAATTATATAAATGTAACTTATATTTTGAGAACACGAATAAAACTATAATATTTTGTTTAATTTTTATTAAAAGTATCAATATTAATATAAACACATGAGAATTAAATATCAGAGGCCACATGTATTTTAAAAGGTAATAAGACCTTTTTTTTGTTTCAATCACTCTTTACAACTCTTTTACTAAATGCGCATCATTGCTCAATCTAAGATTTGAGAGAAACCACGGAGGCTAACCCTGTTGGCGCTTGAAAAACATTCAAGGTTAGAGATTAGGGTTTGAATCCCCCAAATAATTTGTTTCCTCCCCGAATATTCGAAAGTCTATCTTTAGTGATTCAATGCACTTGCACTTCCCCTCCCAAAATATTCGAAAGGCTGTCTCCACTGTTCTAAAGCACTTGCAGCAGCCACGAGTCAAGACCCCCTCTTAAAATATTCAAAGGCTTATTTCTTGTGTTCTAATGCACCAATAACAGTTCTGAATCAGGGCTTACTACCAGCACGATGCTCCTAGAATCGAGGAAGGTTCCATCATATGTCAATGCCAGCAAGCCTCATTGGGTACCTAAAGAACATTCAACCCTATATCTAGTATTCTAATGCATCTGCAGCGGTCTCAAGTCAAGGCTCCCTCCCCAAATATTCAAAGGCTTGTCTCTAGTATTCAAACACTCTTGTAACCTATCTTTAGTGTTCTAACACTCTTCTAGTAGTCATGAGTCAGGTTTGGTGCCTACAAGAAGTCCCAAATCGAGAAAGGTCCAATTATATGTGGGCACTTGGAAAACATTCGAGGCTAAAGACAAAGTTTCGACTCCCCTGAACAACACTTGCCCTCTCCAAATATTCGAAAGTTTATTTCTAGTAGTGTTCCAACATATCTGTAGTGGTTCTGAGTCAAAACTCCCTCCACAAATATTCAAAGGTCTATCTCTAGTATTTCAATGCAAATGCACCATTCCCGAGTCAAGGTTGGTGCCACCAAGAAGTTCGATCGAAGAAGGTCCCATAATATATCAAGCGATCAGGTAACTTTTCATAGTTATATACAGGAATGTCCAATGATGTATCAAGTGATCCGGTCATTTTTCACAGTTACATACACAAAGGGTAAGCAAGGGTAGGCAATTAATACAAGGGTAAGTAAGGGTAACCAATTAATACAAGTATGATCTATCTCAACGCGACCCTACTTGATTATATTTTGAGAATCCGCCATCATATATTTGATAATATTTCGAGAATTCGTTTCTAAGTTTTTCTTTATCTATTTGAAAGTCTATTTTAAGCATTCTTAGTTCTCCTAACTTTTCATCTATGTTATCTGTCATAGTTGAATATGTAGGTGATCTAGGAAGACTATTATACTCACTATGGTCTGGAGAATCTGTTTGGGTTTCAACTGTATATCAGGCTTGTGATATCTTAGACGTATTGTCTAACCCATGGTTAGGGTGTCAACGGAAGATGTATAAGACCTTGCTGGTTTCCTAGAGGACTGGGCTTCAAAGGATCTTCTAGAATTCTGGTTACTAATGTTGTCTGAAATCCTAAGGTTTGAGTTCTATCAATAGTGATATAAACTTCACCACTAGGAAATTGTCTAATATTAGATACCGTTGTGTTTTGAACTAGTACCGGAGGATTTGCTTCTGGTGAAAACCAATTTTCGTGCAAGGTTACTTGACTCCATTTGATGTTTCTAGGAATAGATAACCTAGATTTAGCCAAGTCTGCTTGAAACATAACTGTTTCTCCTTTTTTAGAAGCACTTACTGCTCTTGTATTGAAAGCAGAATTCATAGCTTTATACTGAATCCTGAATAAGATTGTTACAGGAAGTGTTCCTGTTTTCTATCCTGCAGAGAAACAGTAAAGTTTGGAAAACAGTCAAATAAACAGGTCCTTCACACAGGCTAGTTTCAATCGTACCTAGTAAAGACTCGTCAAAATTCAAGAATCTACAATCTCTAAGACAAAGAAGCAAAGATGTATCTAAACCTTTGCAAAAGATCTTTTTTGTTAGGAATTGGGTACCTAATCCATTGAAACAACGGGCAATATATCATATGTTATATATATATGTGTGTGTGTGTGTGTGTGTGTGTGGATTGGCCATGTCGTTTGCAACCAAAATAAATATCCTACTCTTCCACTAGAATAAATTCCAGTATAGTGACGAGTAAGGTCGTCTCCCAAGGGAACGGTAGTATTTCTTTTCCTTCACAACATTTATCTTAAGAAAATATTGAGAATTAGTTTACAACAAATAACGAAATTCAAAGAATGGAGTAAAATAAATTCAGGTTAAAGTGTGAATCAACATAAATTATATTCTTGATCATTGATGCAATAATGTACATGTTTCATCAAATCAATCAGTTATAGTTACCGAAACCCACTGACATAACCTTATTCCTTCTTAATTATTAGTAATTACAAGAATCCTTATTAATTACTTCCTAACAATTAATTAACCTAAAAGAACCCTAGTTAGATTTAATTATTGATTGCATTAGTTTTTAAAAGGAACCTGATTCTGATATGCCCAGATGAACCCATATGCCCACATCAACCCTTTATGCCCACTATCGATGAATGACAGTTTTACCACTAATTAAAAGTAAATAAACAATTACAGATCCATCCTTTTAATTGGTATTAGAATATTCTATGTTTAATTAAATATTGTACACTATTTAACTACCATAGAATAGCCTTAATTCATTGACATGCTAAAGTTGTATGCCTCAATTTTAACACTAAAATAATGTAGCAGAAGTGAGTAGGGTATTGTATCCACAGGGAAGGGAATGGTTCGAGGATTCAAGTATTGCTCTAACAAATGTCACACAAATGTCACAGAACAGAAATAAAATGCTACTATATAAGAATAACAAGTAAAAGTCACAAGACGGGGATAAAATGTAAAGTCAAGAAATAATTGGATGTCTCAGGGTTTTTCTACAGGATGAGTGCATTGTTGACTACTCAGATGCAATGCAATTGATTCTCAAGTTAAGCACAGAGGAGACCAAGCTGTCTAAGAGCCTAAGGTGCCACCAGCATGGCGACCGCATGTCATCTTACACTCCTTGACACCACTCTTTCCCATGGCGAGGCCTAAGAGTGGTGGTTTCAACCCACAGCATCTCAACTCCCCAAGACTGACTACTCTAGCATGCAAATCCTAGGATCGTCCCATGGCGAGGCCTGGCCTAGGTTCGTTTGTCTTCGTAAGCCAAGGGAAGCCTCTTCTCACTCTATTCTAAGGTCTCAATGAACTTCCACAGGCATGGCGACAGCATATCAGATCATGATCAAACAAAGCAAGAGAGAAGACTCCATTATCATACTCTATGTTCTCATTTTATACATTCCTTACTCCTAAATGTGAATCTAATCTTGACTTAGCATGGCGACCACAATCGAAGAGAGATTCAGTCAAGAAAAGCAGAAAATTTAACAAAATTCAAGCGGTAATTTCAAGTATGAACTCAATATTCACAAAATGTGTCAATTGCAAGGCATCGCATAGTCTATTCACACAATTATCCGGTCTCAACCCTAAGACATCATAGATTTAGCCGCGCGATACTTCATTACCAATTCGCGAATATCATAATTCATCATTGAACAATTCATTTCTTCCAAATTGTACAAATTTACCGATTAAATGCGTAGAAATATCAATCGCTTCGTCAATTGAGAATCGGAATGAAGTAATCAGCTAAAATATTCAATCGGAATCACAATCGGAGTTCAATTTCTAGTGAGAGAAAGTAGAGAAAGAAAGTCAAGAGAAAGAGAAATTTTTCGCTCTAAAAATAAAAACTCCGTTACAATTCTAGAATGATCCCCCTAAAATACTGACTAAAACCTCTATGTATAGAGGTTACAGAAAACGTAAACGATATGCAAACGAAAAATGAATACCAAATTACAAGAATGCCACCATGAACAACAAAACATTCAGCAATAGCTTAAGCACATTTCCAGCTAACGCCTTCGAGCCTCGACTTCAGCGCCTCTCTACTAGTAGCACGTCCTCAAGCCATCCTCATGCACGCCTTCCCGAACTTGCACACAAGAAAGCATTTCCAACACTTAGCCGAATTCTGCAACATCAAGACACATAAGAAAATTGCCAAATACATGGCACTCATATATTCTAAATGGCGAGACCTCGCAGCGAGGTCTCGCCACATAACTCCAAAACACGGTGAGACCTCGCAGCGAGGTCTCGCCATGAAAAATCACCACCGCGAGGTCTCGCCATGCAACACCCAAACCGGCGAGACCTCGTAGCGATGTCTCACCACCTAATGTGCGAATGTGCCTGAATGTTTATGAAATATACAAGAATGAATGTAAAATGAATGAATGAAATCTGAAGTGTAGTGAAGAGAAAAGTGTATGTAAAGTGAGTGCTATGAAGTGGGAATGTGAATGACTACAAGTAAAGGAATTCTTTGCAAATGACTTAAAGTGTTGGAATAAGAAATGACTCTCATAAAGAATGGAAATATTGAAGTATGTTGGCATATGCAAAAATGCATACTTGAAACAATGTTGAAACAAGACCATGTGATGCATCTGAAATGGAAGCTATTATGTATAACACATTCTCATAACATGAAAAAAAAACATGAGTGAAGTCTGTGTGTGGAATATGATAAAAACAAATAAGTGAAATGTGTGTGTGAAGTGTTAGGACTCGTCGCACATCCATGCGACGAGGTGTTGGAGCTCGCCACACATCCGTGCAGCGAGGTGTGCGAGAGCTCGCCGCATATCCTTGTAGCAAGGTGTGTGGCGAGGTGAGTGCTCGTGTGCGATGAGGTGTGTGCTCGTGTGCGGCAAGGTGAGTGCTCGTGTGCGAGGATGCTATGCTAGTGTGTGGCGATGCAACCATTTTCAGCACAACACTCCACTTCTATGCAATATATGTGTGTGTCTTAGCCTCTGAATTGGACTTTGTAGTAAACATAAGAGTTTTAGATCTTGCTCTTGGCTTTCCATTGGTTCAAGTATCAGCATCATTGGAGGTCAGTAGCTCAAGATATGAATAATATACCAAACTGTGGCAGTGACCTCAACAATGTAATCCTGACGGAGCAATTGCAAAGATTCTCTCGTTTCTCATACTTGCACACAGAATTAGAAGAATGTTAAAGCATACAAAATGAAATACACTCAAAGTTCTGTCCAGAACATCCAAGATCTCATCATATAGATTAGTATTGAGAAAGTTACACTCAAATGAAGTAGCATATCTATTATGTCCAAACACAAAAGAAGCATTTTAAGGTATTCTTCACACTCCACAAGCTTAATATCAAACCTTTTTTTTATTCTTTCCTTGTTCTTTAACCTAAGATGCACATTTGCTAATTTAATCATCATTTTTGGTCTTTTTCTCTATTTTAGCACACCAAGTTCAAAACCACATAAATGCACACAACGACACAAAACACTACGCAATTGCATGAAAAACAAGGCAAAAGCCAAGTGAAATAACACATATAAGTTGGTATAAAACCAACTTGTCATTCATTTTATCACATAACACAAAAAATGAACTTAATTAATAAGGTATTTTATTCCAATTTGATCTCACAATATATTAATGTTTATCATTACTTTAACCCAAATTAAGTAATTAGCTACTCATCATAACTGAAAATAAAACTATCAAATTAAATTTTAATGTCATAAAAGATAAACGTACCTTGAATAGATAAAGGAATAAAATTAAGAAAAGGTAACATTGAGTTGATAACTTCTGATAAAAATGGTGGTTGAAATTAATCCGAATCCCAATAGCTGAGAAATGAGATAGTGATTATCTAATAAGCTTATCAACTCAGTTATCTTGACTTCTATTTACTTGAATTAAATAATGAAAGCTTAATTGAATTCCAAAAGATTACTTGATAATGAAAATTACGTGAAACAAAATACAAGTTCAGAATTCTTAATAAAACTAATCTGCTAACTCACTACACACCTTTAACAATTCAAAACCTACTATTTAAAGACTTCACCCAACAACTAACTCCTAAAAATCTTATAATAGATAATCCCTAACAAACTCTCAAATCACAAATTCCAAAATATTAGGAGATTTGAATGGAAAAAATATTCCTTTCCATTGTAGAAAATGATAAACACCGTCCAAAATATCCTCGACTTTCCAATAAAATCTCTTCTCCTTCCAGTAAAAAGATTTATAACCTTCGAGTAAAATCTTCTCAACTTCTTATCCTATCTTGCATCATTTCAACACTTTTTCAACATTCCACTCATTTTCCGCATAAATCCTGAAAACATAATAAAAACCATGATTTTTAATACATAAATGCTAATAAAAAGGCATGAAATTATAACAAATAAGTGTAAAATATTAGCTCTATCAACTCCTCCATACTTGGACCATGCTTGCCTCAAGTATGGTTTACTCAAACAAGACACTAAACACTAAACAAAAAATGTAACCCAAAAAGTAATTTACTCAATAAAAAAATGACACGATGCCTTTAACTAAGTCAACAACAGAAAACATGAATTTGAGCACCACCATCTTAACACAAACCAATCTTTATTTCAAATAATATAACACACTACTTTATCCCAGTTAAAACTTACAAGAATCAATTTATTCTCACGGTTTTCACTCAAAAAAATTTTTCCACACTAATGAGTAAGGCTATGCTCACATTACAATCAAGAAGTATTACATAAGCTTGCAAATTAGTCACATCCCCACCTAAATTATAATGACTATATACATAAATCAAAAGGTCTTCATGAGGTTGTAATGGTGCAAAGGTGAAAGGTAGGATAAACATAGTCTAAAATTTATCAAAGAATAATGTTAAAAAATCAATTTACTTCCACAAAATACTTCTTGAACAGCCATACTTTCAACAATTTTTTCACATAGCAATATATATGCTTATAGAACAATGCTTCTTTTTTTTCTGAATTTTTCTCTTTTTCTTTTTTTTTTAAATGATAAACTGTAAGCAAAAATTTTGCACAAATGAAAACAATATTTTGGCTATTTTTTTTTCAATATTTCAACTCATACTCAAGAAATATTTCACTAACTTAAGACATAATTAACATATTCTTTGATAAATAGGTTGAAAAAGAAAGCTAAAAGCAAGGCTTAATGGTTTTTTATTGGGTATTTATCAAAGAAAAGGTCTAGGCTAAAAAATGGTTCACTAGGGGTTCAAAATAATATGGTGGGAATTTTAATTAAAGCTAAAAGGGATAATCCTAAATTGCCTTTTTCATTTTCATGCATAAAATCATAAATGGTCTCAGCATGTACTTCAAAGCAAACTATAGAATACTCATTTAATTGTAATTGACTCTCACAAGAAAATTTGCATACTAAGTACCAAGAAAGTAGTTCTTGTGTACTTTAGGCTCAAATCTCACTATAGTAGGCTTTAAAAGAATTTAATTCTTATAAGTTTATCATTCTAGAACACATGTAAGGTAGTCATATCATTTTAGACAAGGATTTCCAACTAAAACTTCCCAAACCATACTCAAATTCATTCAAGTACTATTCAGAAAGTTTAAGGCATCTTTAAATTTTTTTTTACTAACAAGATTTTAATGACCAAAACTTGATTTTTTTAAAATTAAAATAATTAAAAATTAGA
Organism: Ophiorrhiza pumila; assembly: GCA_016586305.1. Classification (NCBI taxonomy): domain Eukaryota; kingdom Viridiplantae; phylum Streptophyta; class Magnoliopsida; order Gentianales; family Rubiaceae; genus Ophiorrhiza; species Ophiorrhiza pumila. The sequence goes on along the minus strand of BLIW01000007.1, from coordinate 15,414,006 downwards.
CTTAAACTAACAAAAACAACAAAACCAAATAAACTGGCCCATACTTGAACTATACATAGTCTTCTGTGTATAAAACAAGAATAAAGGCTAACAAACAAAAAAAATACCAAAAACATAACAGACACAACACAAAAAACAAAAGAAAATAAAAAAAACTTGGGAGTTGAATGGAATTTTTCAAGATACTGGATTGAATCATGAAGCGTCAACAAGAAAATCATGAAGATTGTGGTGGTCATTTTCATTTGCATACATAAGGAAAGTAAAGTACTTAAAATTTATTGAAAAGGCAAAAAGAAAATTCAAATAAACAATAAAGAAAAATAAAATTATTGAATTAAACAACGAAAAGAAAATATGGGTTGCCTTCTATTAGCGCCTTTAGTTTATTGTCTTTGGCTAGACATGAATATCTTGCTTAGGTAATTGGCGTGGTATATTTCAAATGGACAGGAAGAGATGTTAACTCCAACTTGAGTTCCTGCAAAATAGAAAGGAAAAACGTCTCATTAATAATTAAAATGGGCATATAGATTGGTATTACCTCATTCATTTGGACATATGAGTATATGACGTTGTCCTTATCTGTCTTACTTATCAAAGTCCATTTAAAAGCATCTTGCACAAAAGTATGCTGCACAAATTCTTCAACTAGGGATTCAATAACATTAACATTAAAAACAGATTCCAGGTTATATAAGCATTTTATAGCCTTAATGAGTGGGACATTGGTCTCCACGTTTTGGAATATATTCAAGAGATTTTGTGTCTCTTCTTTCTTCTGCTCTTGAGCAAACCTGCCAGAAAAATGTGGTGTTAAAACAACTTGATGCTTAACAACTGAAGGTTTGCTATTTACCTTGGGTTTATGTATCGAGCCTGATATGGGCATATCGCATAACTCTGAAATGGGCATATGGTCAACTTCTCTCTCGTCAAATTCTGAAATAAGCATTGGAGTTGGAACTGAAACGGGCATTGGAACATCTGATTTATGCTCTGATTCCTTTAGTTCCTTACCACTTTTAAGCGTTATAGCACTTACATTCTCCCGTGTATTCACCTCTACTTGTGCTGGCAATTTACCTTGATTAGCTACCAACTTTGCTATTGTTATAGCTATTTGAGTAATTTGTGTGCCCATATTGGCAAAATCGGCCATTGTCTCTTGTTGGAATTTGAGATTCTCATACGCCAGAGTTTTAATCATATCTTCTAAATTTGGCTCTGGAATGTGCGCGAGTGATTCTAATAGATGTTGCTGTGATAGAAAGGTGAATGGTTGTTGTGAAGGTGAAAAGTGAAATTGGTAGAAATTTACATTTTGATATTCAGATATCGTATAGATCAAGTTGGAATGATCATACCAATCAAGATTGTATTGGTTAGGAACTGGTTCATAATGCCATTGTGGTTCCCATGTGGGCATTTCATCTTGTAGAGTTGAGCCCATATATGTTAGATAATCATTCATCCAACTCCCACAAGTTTGTTCCTCATGCATTTGGCAGAATGTACCTACTCAAAACATTTGCCCATTATTGGCCATGTCGGATATCAAAGTTTGCAACTCCATTGTTTCTTTTTCTTTTCTCAAATCTTTCAATTTATAGATCGTAATTTAATGGTCCTGCAAGATTTGAATGTATCATAAACCCAAGAGAGATAAAATAAAATATATATGAAGAAAAAATTACTGATGTCGTTCCCCAGCAGCGGCGCCAAAATTTCGCCGTGTCGTTTGCAACCAAAATAAATATCCTACTTTTCTACTAGAATAAATTCCAGTATAGTGACGAGTAAGGTCGTCTCCCAAGGGAACGGTAGTATTTCTTTTCCTTCACAAAATTTATCACAAGAAAATATTGAGAATTAGTTTCCAAAAAATAACGAAATTCAAAGAATGAAGTAAAATAAATTCCGGTTAAAGTGTTGAATCAACATTAATTATATTCTTGATCATTGATGCAATAATGTACCTTTTTAATCAAATCAATTAGTTATAGTTACCGGAATCCACTGACATAACATTATTCATTCTTAATTATTAGTAATTAGAACAATCCTTATTAATTACTTCCTAACCAATAATTAACCTAAGAGAACTCTCATTAGATTTAAATTATTGATTCCATTAGTGTTTAAAAGGAACCTGATTCTGATATGCCTATATGAACCCATATGCCCACATCAACCCTTTATGCCTACTGTCGATGAATGACAGTTTTACCACTAATTAAAACTAAATGGACAATTACGGATCCACCCTTTTATATGGTATTAGAATTTTCTATGTTTAATTAAATATTGCCACTATTTAATTACCATAGAATAGCCTTAATTCATTTTATCACAGAACACAAAAAAGGAACTTAATTAATAAGGTATTTTAGTCCAATTTGATCTCACAAGATATTAATGTTTATCATTACTTTAACCGAAATTAAGTAATTAGCTACAAACTATCAAATTAAAATTGAATGTCATAAAAGATAAACGTACCTTGAATAGATAAAGGAATAAAATCAAGAAAAGATAACCTTGAGTTCATAACTTCTGATAAGAATGGTAGTTGAAGTTAATCCAAATCCCAATAGCAAAGGAATGAGATAGTGATTATCTAATAAGCTTATCAACTCAATTATCTTGACTTCTGTTTACTAAAAATTAAATACTTGAATTAAATAATGAAAACTTAATTGAATTCCAAAAGATTACTTGATAATGAAAATTATGTGAAAGAAAATACAAGTTCAAAATTCTTAAAAAAACTAATATGCTAACTCACTACACACCTTTATCAATTCAAAACCTACTATTTAAAAACTTCACCCAACAACTAACTTCTAAACATCCTACAATAAATAATCCCTAACAAACTCCCAAATCACAAATTCTAAAATATTAGGAGATTTGAATTGGAAAAAATATTCCTTTCTATTGTAGAAAATGCTTAACACCGTCCAAAATATCTTCAACCTTCCAATAAAATCTCTTCTCCTTCCAGTATAAAAATTTTCAGCCTTCCAAGTAAAATTTTCTCAACTTCTTATCCTACCTTGCATCATTTCAGTACTTTTTCAACATTCCACTCATTTTCCGCATAAATCCTGAAAACATAACAAAAATCATGATTTTCAATACATAAATGCTAATAAAAAGGCATGAAATTATAACAAATAGCGTAAAATATTAGCTCTATCATGGATATATGACTTTAATGATTTCTCAACTTATTTTAATCCCCTAACTTTAGATTTTGTTATACATATTGTTTTAAACTCATTTTTTTATTTGTCTAAAAAATAACCATATTCGTAAGATGATACTTTTTAATATTTAAAATTTACGTGGTTTAAAGTTGTATGTCAAACCGTGTTATTTATAAGATGGATAAAAACGAAGTTAAAAAATATTTGTTTAGTCAAAAGTGATGTCTCATTACTAAATAAAAATGTTCATTACAAGCAACTAAACCTTATTTAAAAACAACTTAATAATTTAGTTTGCAAAAAACTTGATGCATCCAAAAAATGTTTAGAAAACTGATGCCAAATTACAAAAATTCTAAAATACCCAAATACAAAAAAAAAAAAAAAAACTAAAAATTAGGACAACAATCAATATTGCAAAAAGTAAATCTAAGAATTTTATATTTAAATATTTGTATAGTTTTAGATTCATATAAAACTAGGGTGATTTGGACCTCTCTAGTTGCAAATCAAATATACTCAAAAGACTACAAAGAACTTACATTTCATTTTCGATTCTTTCCAATTTCTCCTAACATCCGCCCCTCTACACTCTCACTTCTCCTGCACTCTGAATTTGTTGTGACATTATATGTTTTAATATTTGTAACATTTTATACAAATGAACCACGTATTTTTAATGATAATTATTAATCATTTTTATCTTTAATAAAATACATGTGACTGTTTATATAAAATGTTATAATGATTGAAACTGAAAATGTTATAATTATTGAAACTGAAAATGTTATAATTATTAGTCTTATGTTTTTTCCACTCCCACCCACCGATCGGCAACCAATATCCCAAGTTATCTGATTCCTTGTACTAAAGTTTTTAAAGTGAAGATGAAATAAAGATGAGAGATTAAATGTAAAGGAAAATTTTAATAAACTCTCACAAAAGTGAGAAAATTTTGTCTATGAAAGAGAATTAAAACTCCCCAAAAAAGGAGCCTTTAACTCCACAAGAAGAGATTAAAAGAAAAGCTCTAAAGGAGTTTTTTCAAAAATTTTAGATATGTATCATCTCTTTGAAGAGAGAAGCTCTCATTTAGAGAAAGTGAGAACTCAGTTAAAGAACATTTTATTAATTTTTTAATTTTTTAAAATTGAAAATTAAAATGATAATTATCCAAAATTATGAGGCTATTGATTTATTTATCATATATATATATATATATATATATATATAGATATATATACTCTCAGAGTTAAGACTACTCCAAGTTATATTCGATTACAAGTCAACTTAATTTTTTTGACATGACAATTTGGTTGTGGACTTGTGCTTATGATCAAGTTCTGCTCCAAGAAACATATTTGAAAAATGAAGTTGAAATTCATTCTCAAGTCAAAAACATTTCCACCACAATAAATTAGGAAGTAGTGGCATTTATCCCACCGAGACCATTTGGGGAACTAGATATGTTAGACTTTTTCATGATAATAAACATGTTTTTTACATTTTTAAAATGAATACATATTACTTGATTAATTTATTATGCACCTTAAATCAAAATGTTTTGCAACTTGTACTTTGAAATGGTCCAGAGTCTCAAGTCAACTGTTAATACCCCACCTGTCTAGTGGAGTAATGGAAAATCTTTGACTTATTTTATACCCATCCTCTTTGGCAGTGTGCATCCCAAATAATTGATGTGGTACAGAAGGCATCAAGGCAATAACTAATGAAGATATGGTATGGTGAGTACAAAATTAGCTGTACGTTTGATTTGGTAGTTGTCCCGTTCCTTGTTTATTATTATTTTATTAACCTTATCTTACTTTAATTAATTGAAGAACCTCTAAAAACAATGAACTTTTCCAGTTAAATTTTTTAGAAACTCTAAATTTTGAATCTCTAAAAATTTCAAAAAAAAAAAGGAAAAAAATAATTTGTACCAATAATTCTATATGCTTATTTTACTCTTTTCCCTTATATCCTCAAAGTATAAATGTTTGATCTGCCACTATTTTGAAAAAGGGTGTTCAGTATAATATTATTCTTGAGGTGAAGATTCAAATAGTATATTAATTTAAGGGTAAGTATTATTTTTATCTATAATTTTAAAAAAAAATATATTTTGATTCTTAAAATTAGATTTTGTCACATGAATAATCTTTAACTTATTTTTCATTGATTTGACAAGTAATGTCATTTGTTATGTAATACCCACTAAACAACAATATTTTGAATATTGATAGCATAACTCCAAATGGTGTTACTTATTAGATGAATAGAAAATGAATTGGAGATTATTATATAACAAAATCCAAATTAAAAAACTAAAATATAACTTTTCCAAAATTAAAATCAAAATAATTCTTACATCTAAGTTGAGAGATCATTAAAGTTATTTACTTTTATTCTTGGACTTCATTAAGGTATACGAGTGATTATTGACGTTATTTACTCTTATTGTTGGACTTCATTAAAGTATATATTCTTCATATATACAAGATATTATAGAGATAATTAAATCGAAATATTTGAAAAAAATTTAGTGTGCTTTTATCTTTTTGAGTTCACTACGCACCCATCCCTTCTCAATTCATGCATACTTATGTAATATGCCTCGCTCAGTATGTAGTACAAAGTTCAATGGCATGGAGACAACAATGTCTCCTCCCTTTTAGTTGCCATTTCAGATCTAAGAGCATTTTATCTTTGCTAATCCATGTAAAACATATTGGGGATAATGATTATAAAGGGAGACAAATATTACATACCTTTAATTCCTTTCATCAAGTTTCACTTGTCAGTCCTTTTTTTTTCCAATAATAATAAAAAGTCTGTGTCAATCTCACTAATTGAAGCAATTAGAGATCAGGAAACTTAGGGCTAATTGGAAATCTTTGGCTGCTAAGCTTAAAAATAGAAAATTGATGTCGTAAAATGGAAAGTACCAAAAAAAAGTTAGGGTAAAAAATAGAATTAGTCCTAAAAATAGTCTTCTTGCTTGATTAAGGCCCATTTGATAAAATTAAAAATTGATTGAATTTGAAGTCTGAAATTTGAAAGTAATAAGTTGTTGAATTCATTAATTTTATCTGTTTGATAATCCAACTTGTTTTTCACATTTGAAAATATAATACGTAAAAATATGTACTACATAAGAATTTATTCAGTATGTATAAATATAATGTATGTAAATATGTGTAGTGTACGTAAATATATATATAGTGTGAAAATTTGTATAGTATGTATAAATATGTGTAGTATGTGAAAATATATTTTATGTGTGAAAATATGTGTAGTATTTGTAATATATATAGTGTAAAATTTATGTATTATGCATAAATATGTGTAAATATGTAGTGTGTATAAATATAACTAGTTTGTGTAAATATGTGTAGTTTGTGAAAATGTGCGTAATAGGTATAAATATATGTAGTGTGTGAAAATCTATGTAATATGTGAAAATGCGTGTTAAAAAGAAAAAATTTAAATTGTGTTAATTATATAATATTAAAAATATTTTAAAACTTTATAGCTGACCATACTCTTAAATTAAGCAAATTAAATTATATTTTATTATTAAAAAATATATTATCATTTTGCCTATTTTTTGAATTCTGTTAATCTATTAAAATGTGCAAAGTGTGTTTATCAAATAAAGTTAATTACTTTAGGTATGAATCAATTAATTTTGAAACCTTAAATAGGTTTATCAAACCGGCTAACTTGTGTGTGTAACGCCCCAATTTCCGAGGACCGAAACACGCCGTAACCTCAAGATTTAGTTTCCATAATCTTGAGGTCACAAGGCTCCTCTTACTATCATTACTCAATAATAATATAAAACTAATACTTATTTAATCATCCTTACAAAACCATAGTTAATAAAAACAAAATCCATCACAAATATTCAAAACATAATCATGGGTCTAAAACACATAAACTTATTCCAAAGTTCCTATACTAAGTACTTCAACCACTCATCCTTTACCATTCCCAGTCCCCGGTCTCGTCTTTATCTACGCCATCAACTTTATCTGTAAAATATTATATATATATATATATATATATATATATAAAGAATGAGCGAATCGCCCAGAAGTAAACCCTAAATCATTTGAAATAGTCATACTTTGCAAAATAATATATTTTAATATAACATATAATCAAACAGACAAACTTCGATATTCGACTGACATAATAACATTTACATGTCCGTACTTACACTTTCATATAATTCATATAAATCATACATTCATATTTATTAACCATTTAATCAAACAAACAACCATCCATAATCGTCTTTCGTAATAACATTAACTTATTCTTTACTTAGACTTTCACATACTTTATAACTTCATACACATACGCACACACATAACTATTTATATATATTATTTACGTGAGACATCTTAATGAATGATTGACCATGACATCACATGTATTCCCGACTTACTGAGTACTCAGCCAAGCTGTATTCCCGCTAGGTCGGTCATTATCTCTTGGGGCCATATACATGACTTTCATTATCTCTTGGGTCAAGTACATGCCTTTCATTATCTCTTGGGTCATGTATATGACTTTCATTATCTCTTGGGTCATATACATGACTTTCATTATCTCTTGGGTCAAGTACATAACTTTCATTATCTCTTGGGTCATGTACATGACTTTCATAGATCCCCCTTGAGTCGAGGATCTTCATTACATAATCTAATCCTCCTTGAATTGAGGATTAATTATGTCATGACATAACATGTTCGGAACACGTGTCCCTACCGTTAGGACATGTAAGTCTTCACACCATTCATTAAGCTTTCATCACATAACATATTCATCTTTAATATACTTTAAAACAAGGTATATTTATTCACACAATTTCGTATTTGTTCACTATAATATAACAATGTAAATTTTCTTTCAAAATTCCGTATACATTCAATCATGAAATATCATCATCTGTCAACGCCATTTATGTATGAGAATGCAATGTAAAAATTTATAATCTTTATATAATTTTAATGCATAAAATACGTATATTTGATCACATAAACATAAAGTAGAATGAGGCAGATACTTCTCTCATGATCACCTTATTTAAAGTGAATTTCTTAATGCAAGATGATCATGTTTAGTATTAAAATATTTTTATGATTGTAGCGTCATCACAAAAAAGAAACTTTATTTATGATCATTGTTTCAAGGCAGTATGATCACAGTATATTCACATATTATGAATTGTTAAAACAATTATAAATAATTTTTTTTATGCTTAATAGAGTTTTGGTTTAATGGAAAATCATATCATAAACGTTTACATAAAGAAGGAACTAACATAATTTATCTTGCATCATTATCTACATGTATTTATCATTATAAGTTATATAAAAGTCACACTGTATAATTTAATGAGTAAATAATTATATACTTTCATGATTGCATAATGATCATATAATTATTAATTATGATTACCATATTCAAAGTGAGATTACCTAATGTAAGACGATCACAGTTTATACTTTCATGATAGTAGTATATTCCAAAAGCAAAACTTTATTTATGATCACTGATCTAATGCAGAATGATCAAATTCTATACATATATTATATTTAAAATATTTTCATGATTGGTATGCCATCACAGAAATAAGTTTCGATAAGATAACTTTATTTGTGATCACTGATCAGATTATATACATGTATCCTATTTAAAACACTTTAATGTTCATAGAATGATTTCTCAATTATTATACACATGATTAGAAATACATTAAATAAGTCTCATGTTTACAAAATGATTTCTCAATCATTATACACATGATTACAATAAGTTTAACGTTCACAGAATTACTTCTCAATCATCATATATATGATTACCGTATATTAATTATACTTATTTGATGCATATGAAATTTCTCTTAACATTACCATACTTTCATTATCAGTAACGGAAAAAGACAAGAATTTTATGTAATACGAAACTTACAAAAAAATCATTCAGATTACGAAACAAACTATATAATTTACTAAATCCTACAATCCCAATCGCGATTTACATGTAAGCATCCATTAAAAATATTAAATATATATAATTTTGGAAGGGATCTAGAATTTACTTACTGATTATTGTAGTTCCTATCAGCCTTTTCTCTTGCTCCAAAAGTCAGCCTTTTCTCTTGCTCCAAAAGTCGTTACGTGAATTTTCTGATGTATTGAAGGGTCCTATTTCTAGTGTTTGATTAGGGTTTACATGTAATAGTTTCCTTATCCCTCAAGTATTCTGTTTCCTAATTTTTAGCCTTGTTTCTCTAGGGTTTACATGTGTTAGATTCCTTGTACGTAAAGTATTCTGTTCCTTTCCTTGTACGTAAAGTATTTTATTTCCTTTTATTTTAGATATTAAATTTCCAATTAATTTGTATCTTATTCTATTTCTTTTAAATAACTCCCTAAGCTTAAAATTATTTAATTTCTCACGTATCTTTATCACTATAAGCATAAACTATTAAATAGTTTTCTATATAAAAATAATACATAGAGATTTTAATTTTACTAAAATCTCTGGGTATTACATTCTTACCTCCTTAAAATAAGTTTCGTCCTCGAAACTTGCTTCGCCCTATTCTTTGAACGATTTAGAATACTTCTTCTTTTATGCGTTATTTATCCCTTACTCATAAATGACTACTCTTGTACCTCTGGGTATTACATTCTTACCTCCTTAAAATAAGTTTCGTCCTCGAAACTTGCTTCGCCCTATTCTTTGAACGATTTAGAATACTTCTTCTTTTATGCGTTATTTATCCCTTACTCATAAATGACTACTCTTGTACCTCTGGGTATTACATTCTTACCTCCTTAAAATAAGTTTCGTCCTCGAAACTCGCTTCGCCCTATTCTTTGAACGATTTAAAATACTTCTTCTTTTATGCGTTATTTATCCTTTACTCATAAATGACTACTCTTATACACTTTATTTGTAATTAAAATTCTTGAGATATTACATTCTTACCTCCTTAAAATAAGTTTCGTCCTCGAAACTTGGTGATTCTATTTTTCGAATAATTGAGGATACTTCTCTCGCATCTTTTCTTCTAATTCCCATGTGGCTTCTCTTGGCGTGTGATTTGTCCATTGAATCTTCACAAATGGTATGCTCTTTTTTGGTATGTGAAACCTTGAGATACACTTTATCTCTAACATTGAAATCTATTGGCTTTTTCTTTAAATTCATGCAACTCTTTTGTTTGTCTTGTGCTGCCCCTAAGTTTTTTTTTTTTATTCTAACTTTATATTTTGCCAATTGAAGTAATTTAGGATCAAAATTTTTTTTTTATAAACAAAATATGTGTGCCCCAAAGCAAAATATTTCATCCAATAAATTTTAATTTGCATCTAAAAGTCCTTATAATTGCTACTTTAACTCTTCAATTCTAAAGGGCATTTTATGTAGTGCTTTTGAAATTAATTTCCTTATTAATTTGAATATACTTTAAAATCAATTTCTTTCCCTATGGTAATTCTTATAATTCTCTAGGGAATACTTTCACAAATTTAGTTACTACTAGAATATTCTTATTTATTTATTTATTTTTTCATTAGTTTCATTCTCTCAACATATACTAAGTATTCCTCACAAATATATATATATATATATATATATATATATATATTGGTATAACTTTGAAAACAACTCATTAAACCTTATCACCTTATAGTTCTCATCTCTCGTATTTTGCAAGTGATGACTCTCATAATATGTTAACTTTATGGTCGTTATTCATCCCTAAAATATTCATTGTTCGTTTCAACTCTTACTAAAATTACTAATTTTTCTCAAAGCTTTCCTTCTAAGTTTTTTTTTTAATTCACTCACACTTAAAAATAGGAGTGAACATGGCTACCTATCAATATTTACACTTACGAAATTCCCTAATCCTCAAAATAGTAGACTTAATAGTTTTTCTTCCAAAGGTCTAAGAATCTTTCTCTCTGATACCACTAAATGTAACGCCCCGATTTCCGAGGACCGAAACACGTCGTAACCTCAAGATTTAGTTTCCATAATCTTGAGGTCACAAGGCTTCTCTTACTATCATTACTCAATAATAATATAAAACTAATACTTATTTAATCATCCTTACAAAACCATAGTTAATAAAACAAAAACCATCACAAATATTCAAAACATAATCATGGGTCTAAAACCCATAAACTTATTCCAAAGTTCCTATACTAAGTACTTTAACCACTCATCCTTTACCATTCCCAGTCCCCGGTCTCGTCTTTATCTACGCCATCAACTTTATCTGTAAAATATTATATATATATATATATATATATAAAGAATGAGCGAATCGCCCAGCAAGTAAACCCTAGATCATTTGAAATAGTCATACTTTGCAAAATAATATATTTTAATATAACATATAGTCAAACAGACAAACTTCGATATTCGACTGACATAATAACATTTACATGTCTGTACTTACACTTTCATATAATTCATATAAATCATACATTCATATTTATTAACCATTTAATCAAACAAACAACCATCCATAATCGTCTTTCGTAATAACATTAACTTATTCTTTACTTAGACTTTCACATGCTTTATAACTTCATACACATACGCACACACATAAGTATATATATATTATTTACGTGAGACATCTTAATGAATGATTGACCATGACATCACATGTATTCCCGGCTTACTGAGTACTCAGCCAAGCAGTATTCCCGCTAGGTCGGTCATTATCTCTTGGGGCTATATACATGACTTTCATTATCTCTTGGGTCAAGTACATGCCTTTCATTATCTCTTGGGTCATGTATATGACTTTCATTATCTCTTGGGTCATATACATGACTTTCATTATCTCTTGGGTCAAGTACATAACTTTCATTATCTCTTGGGTCATGTACATGACTTTCATAGATCCCCCTTGAGTCGAGGATCTTCATTACATAATCTAATCCTCCTTGAATCGAGGATTAATTATGTCATGACATAACATGTTCGGAACACGTGTCCCTACCGTTAGGACATGTAAGTCTTGACACCATTCATTAAGCTTTCGTCACATAACATATTCATCCTTAATATACTTTAAAACAAGGTATATTTATTCACACAATTTCGTATTTGTTCACTATAATATAACAATGTAAATTTTCTTTCAAAATTCCGTATACATTCAATCATGAAATATCATCATCTGTCAACGCCACTTATGTATGAGAATGCAATGTAAAACTTCATAATCTTTATATAATTTTAATGCATAAAATACGTATATTTGATCACATAAACATAAAGCAGAATGAGGCAGATACTTCTCTCATGATCACCTTATTTAAAGTGAATTTCTTAATGCAAGATGATCATGTTTAGTATTAAAATAATTTTTATGATTGTAGCGTCATCACAAAAAAGAAACTTTATTTATGATCATTTGTTCAAGGCAGTATGATCACAGTATATTCACATATTATGAATTGTTAAAACAATTATAAATAATTTTTTTTTATACTTAATTGAGTTTTGGTTTAATGGAAAATCATATCATAAACGTTTACATAAAGAAGGAACTAACGTAATTTATCTTGCATCATTATTTACATGTATTTATCATTATAAGTTATATAAAAGTCACACTGTATAATTTAATGAGTAAATAATTATATACTTTCTTGATTGCATAATGATCATATAATTATTAATTATGATTACCATATTCAAAGTGAGATTACCTAATGTAAGACGATCACAGTTTGATATTCAGAATACTTTCATGATTGTAGTATATTCCAAAAGCAAAACTTTATTTATGATCACTGATCTAATGCAGAATGATCAAATTCTATACATATATCATATTTAAAATATTTTCATGATTGGTATGCCATCACAGAAATAAGTTTCGATAAGATAACTTTATTTGTTATCACTGATCAGATTATATACATGTATCCTATTTAAAACACTTTAATGTTCATAGAATGATTTCTCAATCATTATACACATGATTAGAAATACATTAAATAAGTCTCATGTTTACAAAATGATTTCTCAATCATTATACACATGATTACAATAAGTTTAATGTTCACAGAATTACTTCTCAATCATCATATATATGATTACCGTATATTAATTATACTTATTTGATGCATATGAAATTTCTCTTAACATTACCATACTTTCATTATCAGTAACGGATGAAGACAAGAATTTTATGTAATACGAAACTTACAAAAAAATCATTCAGATTACGAAACAAACTATATAATTTACTAAATCCTACAATCTCAATCGCGATATACATGTAAGCATCCATTAAAAATATTAAATATATAATTTTGGAAGGGATCTAGAATTTACTTACTGATTATTATAGTTCCTATCAGCCTTTTCTCTTGCTCCAAAAGTCAGCCTTTTCTCTTGCTCCAAAAGTCGTTACGTGAATTTTCTGATGTATTGAAGGGTCCTATTTATAGTGTTTGATTAGGGTTTACATGTAATAGTTTCCTTATCCCTCAAGTATTCTGTTTCCTAATTTTTAGCCTTGTTTCTCTAGGGTTTACATGTGTTAGATTCCTTGTACGTAAAGTATTCTGTTCATTTCCTTGTACGTAAAGTATTTTATTTCCTTTTATTTTAGATATTAAATTTCCAATTAATTTGTATCTTATTCTATTTCTTTTAAATAATTCCCTAAGCTTAAAATTATTTAATTTCTCACGTATCTTTATCACTATAAGCATAAACTATTAAATAGTTTTCTATATAAAAATAATACATAGAGATTTTAATTTTACTAAAATCTCTGGGTATTACAGTGTGTCACTCGGTCAATTAACTTAACATCTATAATATTATAAAATGGAAGCAATTTGATTGAGGGCCTCTTTCTTTTCCCAAAAAAAAAAAAAAAAAGAAGGTGTTCCATGATGGAGTAGTTGATAATGTTAGCTCGAAACTAGAAAGTAGAAGTAGAGAAATACAATGTTATTAAATTTGATGAGCAATCAAATTTTCATTTATTGAATTTAAAACCCTCATAAATAATCTATTTTCATTTTTCAAATAAAACAAATGTAAACGTATGAAAAATTACTTTTAATATTTTTACGCTGCACAATCATTCGGTATGCTCACATTAGTAGTGTCTGCAGCATTACAGTTTTGTTGCATCCATGCATCAGCAATGCACAAAACATAATCATAGTAATAGGTCACTCAAAAGAACTAAAAATATTGACATATAATCAGCTGTGCTCAAATGCCTTTTTTCTATTTATACATACATATATATATATAGTGACGGATCTAGCGGGGGCTGGAGGAGGCTGAAGCCCCCGTTATGGTCGCCAGAAACTAATTTGTTAGTTTAAAAAAAAAACTAGTCGCTAAAGTTCGCCGCTGCTCCTGCGCTGAAGAGTGAAGAGTGAAGAGGAGAAGAAGACGACTATTTTGTTCACAAAAAAAAAATCACTTAACAAAACGAGGTCGTTTTGTTAAGTAATTTCAAAAAATAAAAAAAATGTGATATAGAATCGGGGGATCTGGAGCTATACAGAACTCATTTCCTTTCAAAATTCCTTTCCAAATATTTCCTTTCCAAATTTCAAACCCTTCACATCTCCCCCAAATTCCCAAATCTTATTTCCAAATCTAAATCCTTTCAATTTAGCTATCTCCCAAATTTCCAAACTCAAGTTTAAAATTCACTAGTAAAGAAATTTTTTTTTTCTTCCCTCATTCTCTTTTTCTTTATCTCCATTTTTTGTATTCAAGATTCAAGAAAGGTTAGTTTTACTTCTTCTTTTTTATTTAGAGTTTTGTTATTTAAATATTGTTAATTATAAGTTAATTTTAATTATTAAGTTAATTTGGGTAATTTTATTAAGAATTTTATGGACTAAATGAGATAGTGATTATCTAATAAGCTTATCAACTCAATTATCTTGACTTCTGTTTACTAAAAATTAAATACTTGAATTAAATAATGAAAACTTAATTGAATTCCAAAAGATTACTTGATAATGAAAATTACGTGAAAGAAAATACAAGTGATTTGGAATTTAGATTAGGGTTTTTGAATATGAACTAATATTAGAAATTTTGAATTTAGACAAGATATTTTAGATATAAATCACAGTTTAGAAACTCTAGTTTGTTAGTTTTACTTTTTCTTTTTTTATTTAGAGTTTTGTTATTTAAATGTTGTTAATTGTAATTAATTTTAATTATTAAGTTAATTTGGGTAATTTTATTAAGAATTTTATGGACTAAATATTTAGTGATTTATAATTTAGATTAGGGTTTTTGAATATGAACTAATATTAGGAATTTTGAATTTAGACAAGATATTTTAGATATAAATCATAATTTAAAAACTCTAGTTTGTTTAATTAATTTTCTTTATAGATTAATAGTGAATTGTGATTGAATTATTAATTTATTTAATTATAAATTAATTGTAATTGAATTAATGATTGTAATGAATTTATTTTCAATTGTTTATTTATGTAGATTATGGAGAAGTTTTTTAAACCTAAACGAATTCGTAGTGGTGCATCTTCTAATGAGCCTAATGTTAGTTATGCGTATTTATACATTTTTATCAGTTTTATTATTGTTTTTAGAAATTTAATTGTTAAATACATTTATTTAGTGGCAAAAAAAAAATTAAGCAAGCCTCCGGTAAAATTTCTTTCTGGATTCGCCCCTATATATATATAACTGTAATTTTGAATTCTCCAATGTTAAAATTTTCTTTTAAAAAATAATATAAATATATAAACAACGCAAAAATAATATGAAAATCTCTTCTTTAATTGGTAGAGAGAATTAGATAGATTCAAAAACAAATGGATATGGTCCAAATCATAATTTTATGGCAGTCTCGAAGTCATTCTTAGAAAGTCGATAGCAAGGAATTGACGAATTTTAATTATTGAATTCCCAATATCATTACTAAAATTTCAACCACAACAAATTGACGAATTACTTTTACTTGGTTCAATCGAAAATTTACCATTGTCTTCACAAAAATTGCAAAACCTTATGAAAACCATAATATTCTTGCATAGTAATAGTCCGATAATTAAAGAATAGTGTTTCATTTCGAAAAGTAGCTATAACAAGACTATTGAATTAACTAAAAAAGCAAATACCTTAATTTAATGTTCTTTGAAAATATCTTTTACATTTGATTACTCAATAAAAGTATAAAACTTAGCACAAACTCTAATAGAAGATACAATAAGTTGCAACTTATCAGCTAATTGTTTGGACACTACAACCATCCCTATTTGAAGAAAATGAAAATTATTAAACAATATACACTACATGTAATCCCCACCCAAAAAAAAAAAAAAAAAAGTGAAGGAAAAACTTTTGCATATATGATTCAACGAGAGTAAAAAGAAAGAGAACTAGAGACGTGGTGATGGTGGTGCTTGTTGGTTTCTTTATCAACTTGCCATCGAAGATGCAAAAATTGATCCACAGAACACGGTAGCCTAAGCGGACCAGTGGTATGGTAGCCATACGCTTCATGAGCTTTATCAAGAAGCCTTTGGAAAAGAGGATGGTAAAGATATGATATTGGAATGATAAAACGCTGAAATCCCTTGTCATCATCTTCTAATCCCACTTGGACTGCAAGAAATCCTTTCTTCACCTTTATTTTCTTCTCCTCTTGCATTTCAAATATTGCCCTTTTCTTTTTCTCTTGCCTTGATTTGGGATTTTGTTGTTTGATTATTGAGGCTTTGCTTCAATGAGAGAATAATAGTCTGGGTATGGCTACAATTTACAACTATATGGGTATATTTATACAAGGATGAACTTTAAATCTGCTCTTGGGATTGGTTTAGATTTCAATAAAGTAGTGGACGTGTGACTGCCGTACCTATACGGAATCTTTGTGGAGGTAGTGGTTTCTTGTCTTGTTATTTTCCTGTTGTCTTTCCATTATTTGCTTGTAGTCGGTAGCATAGGATCTTTTATCTCCCACTTTCTGTGAATTTCGATGTTCCTTTGTTTTTTCCTTTTTATCTTCTCATTTGTTTTAAGTTTTACAAATAGTTGACAGAAGTGTGATGCATATAATTCTTACCCACTTAATAAAATAAAACTTTTGTTAAAGTGAGCATAATAAAAGAAAAAAGGTTGAAAGAAAACAAGGAATATTGAAGATTTTATTATTACAGATTGTACATGTATAAAAAATAAACAATATATAGACAAGGAAGCATCAAGGGTTTTTTTTTTTTTTTTGTAAATAACTATATATATATATGTTGGACAAAATATAGTGCTGGATATACCCAAATGCATCATTACAAAAGTTTACAAAAAGTACAAACGATAAATTTGGAGTACTACTCCATTACATGATTTCCAAATTACCTATATACGAGTAAGAGAAAAAATGCCTACTTTAGACCAAAAGATCTATAATAGAGACTTTCGTTTTTCTATTCAAAATTCCCAAGAATAGTACATGAATGATCTTCGTAAAGTACAAGTTTAATTTTCCAAGAGTAAGAGCCATTTACATTTGCCACATTTAGTCCCCTCAATGAATCACACATGGGAAATAAACTGCCCAAAAGACCCCCATTCATATGTCACCATCAAAGGCCAACAGAGCATCAACCAAATAAACCTGATCCTATTCTCCAAACTCAATTCACCCCAAAGTTAACTTTCAATCTGTTCCAATAGTAAGCCTGGCCAACAAATTTCGTCAAGCTATTCAGCACCCACCACGCCTTTTATCACATCAAGTACTCACATGTCACACACATTAACTCCACTTAGTCAGGCAGTTCATAACACCGTTTTACCCCAAACACATCCAGATGTGCAACAAATCACAAACACAGTACTTCAGCAAAACTAATTACACCAGAACAATCTGCACAATCACATATCCCACCCATCTCCCCCACATTCTTGAAACAACCAGTCCCGTATCAACACAGGGCATAGCACATGCACATAGATACAAACTTGACACAACACAATGCATCACATTAAAAGCCCCAAGCAGGTATGAAGAGTCACCTTACATCACACCAAAGACCAGCAAAAGGAGTCCTTCAACAGGGACATATCTTATAGCAGACAGAGCTGAAGATCACAGAATAATCAAGAACATCTATAAACATCTATACAGTTAACACCCGCTACATATCCAAAACCAAATCAAACTACAAAGTTCAAATATCGCAAGCAAACAGTCACCAAAACAAACCATCAAGCAATTTCACCACAGCTAAAATTGACAAGTCCAGCCTCCCAAAAACAGATTAATACTCAGTACTCCTAACTTAACTCATTTGACAAAAAAGGGGATCACAATTCCTTCCAGCGGGATCGATTTCAGACAACCAGCCTAACATCAACAATTTCACCACAGCTCACTCAAGCAATCCAGGATACACATTCAATTAAGACACATTAACACATGCATCATGCATCATATTCATTCAGCCATTCTGTAAGTTAGAATGGGAAGCATCAAGAGTTTGCTAATTA
The DNA here is from genome assembly GCA_016586305.1 of Ophiorrhiza pumila. Lineage (NCBI taxonomy): Eukaryota > Viridiplantae > Streptophyta > Magnoliopsida > Gentianales > Rubiaceae > Ophiorrhiza > Ophiorrhiza pumila. The sequence continues at coordinate 15,395,233 of BLIW01000007.1, read as the reverse complement.
AAAAACGAAAACGTAAAATAATATGTGTCTTGATAAACAAATCTATAATCGGCACAGTAGAAAAGATATAGGGTAATGTGATAGTGCCACTCTGATATTGATGATGAGTGAAATGACAAACAATGTCAATATGTTTTGTGTGCTCATGAAAAACTGAATTGCAATTCATATCAATAGTAGTGATATTACCAAAATACATGGAAGTTAGGTGAGAAAGAATTATGCCCAGTTCACCATGTAGTCTTCGTAACTAGATAATCTGAACAGTGGTAGATGCCATAACTCGATATTCCACTTTTGTGGATGAGCAAGAGACAACAGTCTACTTTTTGCCCTTCCAAGAATAAAGCTGATGCGGATTGATCGAGGCTTGATGTCCTAGACCACCGAGTTCTCCAACTTGTAGGACCGTGTTAGCATAAAAACGACCAAACAACAAACATAACAATATGGAAATAATGCGGAAACGAAAAGATATGGAAAAGTGAAGATTGGATATTAGCCAATCAAACCCCCACTTTTATTACAAAAGAATTAGCCTAGCTCATGTAAATCTCGAAGCTAAACTAATAGGTTTGGCTTATTCTTGAAATCAAGAACTGGAAGGCTTACCTAAAGGTCTTAGCTAAAGGCTCGCGGATTGTATGAAGAACAACTTAAATCAATTGAACTTCAAAGGTAGCAAACACGTTTGCTGCAATTTAGCGAAGCTAAAATTTCTTATTTCTTTCTTAATGAAAAACGTGTAAAGAGTATGCCTTAAATAGGCTACAAAAAGGAAACAAAGGAAAACCCTAACAAGAAGACAATTCCGAATTGAATTGCACTTCCCTAACCAATTCAAATTTTAGGAAACTTCCAAATTGGAATGAAATACTAACAAACTAACTAACTTTCCTAAAAGCATCACACGGTTTTAGTTTACTAAAATGTAATACACGGTTTTCACCTTCCTAAAAACTATTACACGCCATTATCTTTTAAGATAATTTGGGCTATGTAATTAATTAATTAAAAACACGGAAATAATAAGCCCAATTAACATTCGGACTTAATTATTAAAAATTAATAAATCCTAACAATTAAAACAAAGCGTGATCAATAATGGTAAAAGCCATCTTGGTCTTCAATCAAGCTCCATGAATATTCTTCAAGGAGGCATTTCTTCAAGCTCCAATGTAGAACTCTTAGAAACATCTTCATGAATTGTAATTGAAGAAATATTCCAAATAACTCCATTGGTGTGAGATGTTGACGCCATATGAACTTCTTCAAAATCGTCAAAGTCTCCACAATGTGTTTACAATAATGAGTGCAAGATGGCTTTGAAGCTCGATTTTGTAAGCATTATCGCCAATCCTTTCCAAAACTCGAAAAAAACCATCTCCTCTAGGATGAAGCTTAGATTTCCGTTTCTCAGGAAACCTTTCTTTCCTTAAGTGAATCTAAACCCAATCTCCAGGTTCAAATATCACTTACTTTTTACCCTTATTGGCTTGTTTAGCATATTGTTCATTACGCCTTTGAATGGCGTTTCGAACCTTCTTACGTAACTCCTTCACAAAATCTACTTTTTGTTTACCTTCTACATTAACAAACTCATTAGTAGGAAGAGGTAAAATATCAAGTGGAGTTAATGGATTAAATTCGTAAACAACTTCAAAAGGATAGCAATTTGTAGAACTATGCAAAGTCCTATTATATGCAAACTTAATATGAGATAAACAGCTTTCCCAATTCTTTAAGTTCTTTTGAATTATGGCACGAAGTAAGGTGGATAAAGTGCGATTAACTACTTCAGTTTGTCCATCGGTTTGTGGATGTGCAACAGTAGAAAATAACAATTTTGTACCTAACTTATTCCATAAAGTTCGCCAAAAGTGAGATAAGAATTTAACATCCCTATCACTAACAATACTTTGTGGAATGCCATGCAATCTAACAACTTCCTTAAAGAATAAATCAGCAATATGTGTAGCATCATTAGATTTAGAGCATGCAATAAAATGTGCCATTTTACTAAACCTATCAACAACTACAAATATGCTATCATTACCACTGCGTGATCTAGATAATCCAAGTATAAAATTCATGGAAATATCAACCCAAGGATGACTAGGAACAGGCAAAGACGTGTACAAACCATGAGGCATAACTTTAGACTTTGATTGTTTACACACAATGCATTTATCACAAACACTTTTTACATCTTTTATCATATTAGGCAATAAAAGTGTTCATTTAAAATAGCAAGTGTTTTAACAATTCCAAAGTGCCCCATTAACCCTCCCCATGGGTTTCTTTAACAAGCAAATCTCGAATGGAACAAAGAGGTATGCATAATTTATCTTTCTTAAACAAAAATCCATTATGCATATAAAAGTTACCATTCGGCTTCAACGCATACTGATCAATTATGTTTTGAAAATCAGCATCACTTTTGTACGAATCTTTAACTAAATCAAATTCACACAACTTAGCATGCAAGTAAGTAAACAAAGTAAACCTCCTAGACAATGCATCAGCTACAACATTCTTTTTACTCGATTTATACTTTATCACATATGGAAAAGATTCAATAAATTTCAACCATTTAGCATGCCTTTTTTTTCAATTTACCTTGAGTCTTCAAGAATTTAAGGCTTTCATGGTCAGAATGGATAATGAATTCTTTCGGCCATAGTTACTGTTACCAAACCTGTAATGATCTTACCAAAGCATACAATTCCTTGTCCTAAGTCGCATACTTCATAGGTGCCCCATTAAGCTTTTCACTAAAGTAAGCCACCGGGCCTTGATTCCTGCATTTAAACAGCACCAATACCTATCCCGGAGGTATCACAGTGTATCTTAAAAGCTTTATGAAAATTCGGCAAAGCAAGAAGAGGGCGTGAGTCAATTTGTTTTTTAATGTGTTAAAGGCGTTTTCATGCTCTTTGTTTCATTCAAAAATTACATTCTTTTTAACAAGTTCATTTAAAGGTGCAGCTATAGAACTAAAGTCCTTAACAAACCTCATATAAAAACTTGCTAAACCATGAAAACTCATAACATCACTAGCACAAGTAGGTCTCGGCCAATCCATGATTGCCTTGACTTTTGACTCATCAACCGAAATACCTTGAGAACTAACAACATACCCTAAAAAGATTGTGGATTCTATGCAAAAAGAACACTTTTTAAGGTTTGCATAAAGCTTGTTCTCACGTAAAACAGCAAATACTCGTGTAAGGTGTTCAACATATTCATCAAGTGATTTTCTATAAATAATGATGTCATCAAAATATACTACAACAAATTTTCCAATGAAAGGACGAAAAACATGATTCATTAGTCTTATAAAAGTACTAGGTGTATTAGTTGGACCAAAAGGCATGACTAACCACTCATACAATCCATACTTTGTTTTAAAGGCTGTTTTCCATTCATCACCTTCTTTTATTATAATTTGATAGTAGCCATTTTTTAAATTAATCTTGGTAAAAATGCACGAACTATACAATTCATCAAGCATATAATTTAATCTAGGAATTAGATGTCTATACTTAATGGTGATTCTATTGATGGCACGACAATCAACACACATTCTCCAAGATTCATCCTTTTTAGGGACCAAGATCACAGGAACCGAACAAGGACTAAGAGATTCTCGAACAATACCTTTGTTAAGGAGTTCATCAACTTGACATTGAATCTCTTTGGTTTCCTCCAGATTTGCTCTATAAGCTGGCCTATTGGGAATTTGAGCTCCTGGCACAAAGTCTATTTGATGCTCAATATCTCGAATAGGTGGTAAACCTATTGGTAAGTCCTAAGGAAACACATCTCCATATTCCTGCAAAAGAGACAAAACAACACTAGGCAAAGAAGCAAGGTGATCACTATCAACAATAAGTACATCTTTGCGGAATAGTAAATACAATTGTTGCTTCTCTAGTATTGCTCTTTTTATCTCACTCATAGAAGCAAAACAACAAAATTTAGAGCTAGCTAATTTTCGGCTATTATCACTACTTTTAGGTACAAGTTCACGACCTATACTAGTGTTTACATCCTTTTGTTTCTCTTGCTCACTTTTTCTTTTGCTTCTTGATCTCGCATGTCACTACAAGCTTTAGCAATCTTCGCTTGGTCTTCAAAGACTTGCCACGGTTTTAAGGCTTTAAGGTTGAACTTTTTACCTTTATGTTCAAAGCTGTAGTAGTTCTTCTTGGCATAATAAATCACATCTCTATCAAATTGCCAAGGTCTTTCAAGTAGTATATGACCGGCCTCCATTGGAACCACGTCGCACAACACTTCATCAACATAGTTACCAATAGTGAATGTAACTATTACTAGCTTGGTCACTCTTGTCTCGACTGAATTGTTAAGCCATTGAAGTCCATATGGCTTTGGATGTTTCAAATAAGTCAAATTCAGCTTCTTAACAAGTAGAGTACTTGCCACATTATTACAACTCCCACTATCAATGACCATACCACAAACTTTATCTTGAACCATACAACGTGTGTGAAAGATGTTTTCAAACTGCATCAAATCTTCTTCAACTTGTGGTTGTGCATTAAGGATATGTCGGTTCACTAGGCACGAAACTTCATATTCATAAGCTTCAACTTCTTCACTCCCTCTACTTTCGTACTTCACTTCAAGTGCGGGCATATAATCACATTCATCATCACTTACCACATCTCCATTGTTAAGAACATACATCAATTTTTGAGTAGGACAATCGGATTAGATGTGCCCAAATCCTTGGCACTTCAAACATCGAATATCCCTCAACCTCTGGCTCAGTTTAGATGGCATGTTAGACATAGATTCTGCAACCTTTTTCAATATTTTTTGAACGTTGGACTGTGTGTTTAGGGGCTGACTTGGTGTGAAAAGTCGTGGCTTTGGTGGCGGAGTAGATTGAGTCGGATTGGACTTGAAATCTCTCATCCAAGGTGGATTTGGTTGTGTAAATCGGCCTTTTCCTTTCATGTACCTCTCAATTTTAATAGCCTTATGAACCAACTCCTGAATATCAATATAACTTTGAAGATCGACATGATAGCTAATTTGGAATTCATACCTCGAATGAACCTTTCAATTGTTGAATCGACATTCTCCTCAATATTAGCTTTAATCATAAGAATCTCCATCTCATTGTAATATTCTTTCACGGTTCGATTTCTTTGCACAAGAGAGTGCAATTTGCAATTAAGCTCTCAGTTGTAATATGAAGGCATATACTTCTTTCTCATGAGGACTTTCATCTCTCTCCAAGTTCGGATTGGTCTTTCTCCATCTTGATGTCTACTTTTGATTACTTCATCCCACCATAAGCTAGCATAATCTTTGAGATGCAGGAATGCTAGACGATACCTCTTATCCTCTGGATAGTTATTTCCCTCAAAGAGATGATCAAGATCTCGCACCCAATTGAAATAAGCTTCGGGATCTACCTTTCCATGAAAAGTAGGTAATATTAGTTTGAAAGAACCAATTGAAAGTTCAGATTTTTTACCACTTTTGGATAGCTCCATTAGCTCCTCCTCATCCTCATCATTGAATTTGGCCTCATCAAAATCGATTCTTCTTGAGATAGAACTTCTTGTGGCAGCTTGTTTAGATGACGACTCCAAGTTATTAATTTGGATTTGCATCTTTTGGAGCATGTTAAAGATCACATCATTTGTGAAATTTTTCTCTCCTTGTAGTGCTTTGTGTTCACCACCCTCTATTGTACCTGCAATATTAGTGAAAAATAGCAAGAAAACAATATATCTCCTCACGGGTTCTCGCTTTGGTGAGTAGGTACACTCCACTCTTTTTAAGTAGCTTTTCTATTTTAATGTATACCCTAACGTATACACTCTTAATAATAGATCACCTAATCTATAAGAGACCAACCAGCACGTTGACTTGTAGAACGAACGAAACCAGCTAGTTCAATAACAAAATGCATATAAGATAAGTCAAATAGAATATTTTAGGCAAGAAACCGAAATGAGTATTTAGAACACGTGCAGGGTATAATTTGATTGAGCTACATAAACTAACAAAAACAAAAACTAAACATAAAGACAAAGAAATGGCAACTTGAATCACTTAATTTTGATTTAAAACGAGAAAGTTATGGCAATTTCAATTTTGGTGGTTTTTAAAAAACAATGTAAGAACACTTAGTTCTTTTTGGGCTGAACGATTTTTTTTGAATGGTCCGAATCTCTTTTTTTTTTGTAATTGGACCGAACTGCCTTTGGGTTTATTTTTTTTAACTTTGGCCTCTTTTTTTTATTCAGACAACAACCTAGTACAAGAAACTAGGGTTTTAAGGTTGTTAAGACAAAACCTTGGGTTTAAGGTTGTTTGTCTTTTGTTGTCTTAACCTTAAATTTTCAGCAACCAATTTTGATCAAAAACTCACCAACCAATTCGAATTTCACAGTGCCACTTAAGGATAACTTTCAAGATTCAAGTCAAGAAACAAGAATATAAGTTTGGATTTTGAATTTAATCAACTTTGAAATTCAAGAAAATAAATAATTTCAAGAAAGTGATCAAGAACTTATCTTTATGACACGAAACAAAACTTGACCAAAAAATAATGGAATATATAAACAATATAGAGACAAACGCAAAAAGAATGAAGTCAAACGGGCAAGAAACAAGAAAGTTTGGAATTTAGGTCAAAATCGAAACCCTAACCCTAATTTTTTTGACTATTTGACACTCAGATTTTAGCATTCAATCCTACATGGTTTCAGCACAAGAATCACAAACAGAATTTAAAGAAAAGATAGTAGAACAATGACGTAACAAACAAAAGACAGACAGTAACCAAAACATGCAAAACAGCAGTAAAACACGAAAGAGAAAAAAACGCAAAAAGGAAAGATAGTAACCTGAAATTTTTTATGCAACAAATTGGTGCTCTGATACCAATTGATGTGGATTGATCGAGGCTTGATGTCCTAGACCACCGAGTTCTCCAACTTGTAGGACCGTGTTAGCATAAAAACGACCAAACAACAAACATAACAATACAAAAATAATGCGGAAACGAAAAGATATGGAAACGTGAAGATTGGATATTAGCCAATCAAACCCCCACAATTATTACAAATGAATTAACCTATCTCGTGTAAATCTCGAAGCTAAACTAATAGGTTTGGCTCGTTCTTGAAATCAAGAACCGGAAGGCTCACCTAAAGGCCTTAGCTAAAGGCTAGCGAATTGTATGAAGAAACAACTTAAATTAATTGAACTTCAAAGGTAGCAAACACGTTTGCTGCAATTTAGCAAAGCTAAAATTTCTTATTTCTTTCTTAACGAAAAACGTTTTGAGAGTATGCCTTAAATAGGCTACAAAAAGGAAACAAAGGAAACTAACAAGAAGATATTCCGAATTGAATTGCACTTCCTTAACCAATTCCAATTTTAAGAAACTTCCAAATTGAACTGAAACACTAACAAAATAACTAACTTTCCTAAAACCATCACACGGTTTTAGTTTCCTAAAAAGTAACACACGGTTTTCACCTTCCTAAAAACTATTACACGCCATTATCTTTTAAGATAATTTGGGCTATGTAATTAATTAATTAAAAACCCGAAAATAATAAGCCCAATTAACATTCAGACTTAATTATTAAACAGTAATAAATCCTAACAATTAAAACAAGGCCTGATCCATAATGGTAAAAGCCCAAGCACGCCATCTTGGTCTTCAATTAAGCTCCATGAATATTCTTCAAGGCGACATTTCTTCAAGCTCTAATGTAGAACTCTTAGAAACATATTCATGAATTGTAATTGAAGAAATATTCCAAATAACTCCATTGGTGTGAGATGTTGATGCCATATGAACTTCTTCAAATTCGCCCAAGTCTTTACAATATGTTGACAATAATGAGTGCAAGGCGGCTTTCATCCTCTTACTCCTTTATCTTGTCATTGGACCATCAAGATTCTCCAAAGAATCATGTGAAGTAGGCTTTGGCACCATGGACACGGATGGATTGCTATCAAAAGCAATCACCCTGAAATATGCAAAAACTAATAGTAAACTTGCGATCAGAAAAATCACTGCTCAATCTACATCTGAATAAGCTCAAAGTTCTAAAGTAGAGGTAGAAAGAAATAAAAACTCTAAAATTGAGTGTCTTGAAGAAATTGTAGGTTACGAAGAACAACATGATAGCAAAGTGATTGAATTTAAGAAGAATTTTTGTTTTGTTGAATAGTGGTCTGTGTCGCGACTTCTAATCTTTCTGTCACGATGCCCATGTGTCATACGTCCTGACGTCGTACGCCGCAATGCCTATGTGGCATACATAGCAACGTGGCTCCCTGGCTGGACGGATTATTTTGAAGAATATTTCACTATTGCGACATACATAGCTCTCCATTGCGACATTGGAAATCTCAAGCTCTACGTGGCAACATGCGATAGCTCTACATCGCGATGCTGATAAATTTAAGAATTTTACGTTTGAGGAGGTCTCTAGTGAAATGGTCGCATATATGCAAAGTATCATGCGAGCATGTTTATTTACTCACGTACAAATTATCAATAATTTACACTATTTGCGTATAAAGTATCAATGCTATTCCAACTCCAATATTGATAATTTACTTACGAATACATGAACTATTTTCATGTTATGTTAAAAATCATACGCTGATGTGAAAATTTATACACGAATTATAATACACTAAAGTGAAAACGTGAAATTTATTGCGTTAAAAAATTATTATGCTGATGTGAATAAAGTGATGTTAAAAGTTTATACACGAATATTTACTCGTTATACGTAAATCAGAATACTATTAGAACTCTAAATTGATAATTTATAAGCTAATATTTACACGTTATATGTGAATCATAATGCTATTAGAACTGTAAATTGATAATTTATATGCGAATATTTACACATTATACTTGAATCAGAATGCTATTAAAACTCTAAATTCATAATTTATATGTAAATATTTACACATTATACGTTAATCAGGATACTATTTGAACTCTAAATTGATAATTTACACACGAATATTTAAATTGCTTACAATTTCCCTATACGTCAATCAGGATACCAATCAAACTGCCTTCACACTTCCTATTTCATACGTTATATACTAATCAGAATGCTATTAAAACTATAAATTGATAATTTATATGCGAATATTTGCATGTCAATAAGAATGCCTTCACAATTATATTTCATACGTTATACACCAATCATTATCCTTCATACGTAAAGTGCATTCCACATACGGATGGGGAATTGTCATTAATCCTGTCGCATACATGCAACAGTCACATAAAAGTTTTTGTGTTTATATTTTCTTCAATTTTTAGGAATTTTAGTTTCACATAATTAATTATTATTTTATGGAATTAACGTATGATTGAGTTAACTCTTTAATTTTAATAAATTGTTTAAGTTGGGTTTTTTTTAACAAAAACGGTATTTATATCTTATTGCCAAACTTACAAAAAAGACAATTAGCTTTGTGTCATATTTTGTTGCCTAAAGCAACCAGATAGGGAAATTGTCTTCTCAAACCTGAGATTGCATGTTATAGCATGACTCTCTTGCAAGCATATGACTTGCAGAGTTGAATTTCCAATCAATGAACCCAAAGGAACACTCTTCTAGCATTTTTGTAAGCAAATAGATATCTTCCGATATGACAATTGTATCAGCAGTAAGTGGCTTTCTTTGTTGTATAAAGATTTTCAAAGTCTTGACATTAGTTTACAGTTCTACCTTATGCCAACCTGCTTTAATTGCGTGTAGAAGAGCAATCCTTATCGTTTCTAAATCAATTACCACTGAAGGATGGGGACTCTTCCTGGCAACTGTTTTAAACAATCTTTATTTTTTACGTTCTTCATCTCTTTCAATCATACTTAATCCCTGCCAATTTGAGTTGGCCTTTTATACCGAGCTAGTGTTGATTCTAATCAAATTTTGGGGAGGGATCTTGATACAAAACTTGGACCAATTCGCTCAAATCCCAATTTGTAAGTCACAAAAGCAACTTGCAGGACCTTCAAAGAAAACCAACGATTGGCAAAACAATCCAACAAACGTGAATTGGAATTAAAAACCCAATTTAATAGTTTGATCGAGCAAAACTAATTAGTTCTAAAAGTTTATAAATATATAAACCCTTCACAGGAAGACAAAATTCACAACGTAAGAAATCAATCGCTGAAATCTTATAAGCAAAAACACTTAATCATTATCTAACTATTACAACTCGAAAAGGAGCTTTTAAATGAGCTTACAGCAAATTACTTAGATAGCAATTAAAAACAAATAGTAATTAGTAAAACTAATTAATAATAACACTAATTATCAGAATGTCGTGATGTGGAGAAGGCTCAATGTCGTAATTTATAAAACTTAGTAATAACACTAATTATCTGAATGTTGCGACATGGAGAAGGCTCGACGTCGCGACGTCGGCAAAAGCCCTAAAAAATAAAAATGTAACCTAGAAGTCGCGACGTGTGATAATGGACATCGTGACCTCAGTTTTATTTGACAAAAAAGTAAAAAAACTAAATTACGGCTCTAGTGAACCATGTCGGGACGTGCCAGAGCCCCTGCACCGCGATGTACGTTGCCTCCACGTCACAACATGGGTGGCTATCCATGTCTATCACACCCAAATTCGCATCAACCCCTATGTCATGAAAAATATTTGTCCTCAAATCTTTGGCATCATATGAAAGAAAAATCTACGAAACACAAAGAATGCTGGCCAACAATCGTTTTTTCACGCATCAATAGTCTCGTTGGACTGCATATCCTTGGAAATTTTACACTGATCCTTGTACACCTTCAATGGATGAAGAGAAGTTAACATAAATTTTCGACCATCCATTTCAAAAAAATACACATTGTCCCGCCCATAATGCTTAACCTCATGATCATACATCCAAAATCTCCCAAAAGGACATGACCAACTATCATAGGAACCGCATCAAATAGCAGTTCATCCCAGTAAGCTCCAATCAAGAATGAAATCAATGCCTGCTTATTAACTATCAATGAAGCTTCTTGTTGCATCCAATGCAAACTCTAGGGTCGAGGATGATCAGCAACTAGAAATTTCATCCTTTTAACCATCAGTGTACTAACAATGTCGGTGCAACTCCCACGATCAACAACAACACTGCGAACTTTTCTGCCAATTAATCCTCGAGTGTGAAACAATTGAGTATGCTTGTACTTGTCTTCTTCCACTATCAGTTGTATTGTCATAACACGTCGTAACACCAAAATATCGCCTTTTACAGGCTGACAAAACACTTTCTTTGACTCTTCAAGAGCTAGCATCTTGAGGTCAAAATTCGTTTCCTCCACCATAACTCCTTTGGGACGGATGACAAACGCACTTTTGTTAGGACATTGATTTGCCACATGCTTGAACCCTTGACACTTATAACACTGACGGGGTTTAGATGACATATTAAGACTACACTTCCACACAAATTTGCCCTTATCTTGAGCCTCAGTCTTGGCTCTGTGAGGTGCTAGTGAGTCCGCCATAACTGGCTTCCATAGCAAAGGACTAGGACTGGGTTTCTGCTTAAACATGAGCTGCTTCTTCATCTCGTTGGCCATATGAACCAAGTTTTTTAGATCATAATATTGATAAAGAACGATTACCTTAGCAATTTCCAGATTTAATCCACTAATGAATCGAGCAATCGTTGCATCCTTGTTTTCATGAGCCTTGGCCCTACTCATCACCACATGTATCACTTTTTAGTGCTGCTCCACACTTTGATCCCATTAGGTCATGTTTTGCAACTTCAACCATTAGTTCCTGTAGCATTGCATTGGAATAAACCATTTGCACATAAGGGATTCAACATCCTCCCAAGTTCGGATTGGCCTCTCTTCCAACCTTTCATGATGTGTAAGTAGATCATTCCACCATGTACCCGCGTATCTTAAAAATTCTATAACGGCCAGACGAATTTGCATCTCTTTCAAATATTGATAAAATCAATTATGTGGTCAACCTTGCGAACCCATTGCAAAACTTCTTCAGAATCCTTTTACCCAAAAATGGTGGTACCCTCATTTTACCCTCCTTCTCGGTGGTATAGTCTGAAGGTGTTTTGTGTTGGCAATTTTTGGACGTTGTATGGCATGTCCATATTTTCTGTTTTGGATGCTGCATGATTATGTTTGTCGCACGTGTGTCTTCATTTGTTGTGTATCGTTTGAAATAGAGACGTATTCTATTTCTATAATTGTTGTCATCAGTTATGCTCCATATGATGTTACAACATTCTTTTATTATGGCAACTCAACATTATCGTTTTAGAAATTTTGACTTGGATTCTGTTGCAATTATTTGTGATATTCTTCACGCGTTTTTGGTGGATCTTCCTTCTATTTCGTTGGTTTTGAAGAGTTTGTTTTGGAGATGGTTTTTGAAGATGTTTTTATAAAGACTCTGCAAAGTTCTGATGGGTGATGGGGAAAAACGCTGGGGAAACACAAGGTTTTATTCTTTTGAGTGTCAATGAGGTTGCAGAGTATGTTATATGTTTTTTTGAGACATATTTGATTGTTTTGATTATTCTGTAATTGTTGAGAGTGATTTCGGGAGAGATCATTTGTGAAAGTGAGTGGATCTCAGATTCGAGGGAATCTTAGCTTGTATCGTCACTGGGTAGTTAGGAACGGGACAACAAGTAAGAGGGAGTGTTATTGTATAAGTCTATTGATACGTTTCTCTACTAGTGGATTACCTTTCACTAGGCAAGGCCCTCCAGACGTAAGTGTAAAAAATCAAACCGTGTTACCAATTTTGTTATGTTCTTTATTTTCATATCAATGCATGTGATTGATTTATTTTGGTTCACCCATTGATTACTTGGTGTTAATTAAGTTGATTAAAACAGATAATCATGGGTTTGCACTTTTAATTGGTATAAGAGAGTGTTCACTCTAATTTATTGAGTGTGAGATCCTATGTATTTATCTCGTCTGGTTTTTGTGTGTTGTCATCGTCATGGATTTCATGAAGGAAGAAGGTGTAGTTGGTCGTCCTCCACTGCTAGATGGTTCGAACTATGCCTATTGGAGGCACGTATGAAGGCTTTTCTCAAGGCTATTAATGAGAAAGCTTGGAAATCGTTTCTGATTGGTTGGTCACCTCCCACGAAAACAGATGCTACTGGTCTAGTCACGGAGAAAAGTGAGCTCGAGTGGGATGAGAATGATGACAGGAAGGCTAGTGGTAACTCTAAAGCCTTGAATGCTATCTTTAATACAGTGGACGTGAGCATCTTCAAATTGATCTCGACGTGTGAATCCGCAAAAGAAGCTTGGGATATCCTCCAAACAGCTCATGAAGGAATGGATAAAGTACGCTTGTCCAGATTACAGCTGATTGCTACCCAGTTTGAGAATCTTAGAATGAAGGAAGATGAAACCATTAGTGACTTCAATGCTAAGCTGTGTGATCTTGCCAATGAGTCATTTGCTCTTAGTGAGAAAGTTCCTGAAGAGAAGCTTGTTCGGAAAGTGCTGCGATCTTTGCCAAAGAGATTTGTCTACAAGGTTACTGCTATAGAGGAAGCTAAAGATGTAACAAAGATGAAACTGGAGGAATTAATGGGTTCTCTGAAGACTTTCGAAATGAGCTTTGGGGAAGATAAGAAGCAAAAAGGGATTGCATTTAAATCTGCTGTCATAGAGGCAAATCTTAATTCTGAGAATATTGAAGATGAAGATCTTGCTGACTCCTTGACCATGGTGGTAAAAAACTTTGGACGTGTTATAAAGAAGTTGAACGGAAAATCTGGTAACTATGGTATACAATATGGTGCATCAGGAAGTCAGAATACTCGATCCGGGAGTTACCAGAAAAGTCAAAGTCAAGTGATACTGGTGTTGATCAGAAGCTCAAGAGCAAGGGTATTCAATGTCGGGAATGTGACGGTTTTGGCCATATCCAAGCTGAGTGTGCAAATACTCTCAAGAATAACAAGAACAAGTCATATACGACTTCTTGGAGTGATGAAGGAAGTCAAGAAGATACCGATATGCTCCGGGCAACTCTAATTTTCTTGCCTTCACTGTATTGAAGATAGATGCAATGTAGCTCTTACTTCCTTGAAGGTCACTACCAAACATGACTGGTATTTTGATAGCGGTTGTTCTCGGCCCATGACAGGAAATAGAAGTTTTTTAAAGTATGTTCAGTCGTGTGTGAGTCAATCAGTTACATTTGATAATGGTGCTAAGGGAATGGTGGTTGGCAATGGTTTTCTGAATGTCCCAGGTGTGCCAAATCTCAAGGTTGTTTTTTTGGTTGAAGGATTGACAGAAATTCTTATTAGCATTAGCCAACTATGTGATCAGGGGTGGCTAGTGAATTTCACAAAGGAGAAGTGTCTGGTGAATAATCGTGGAAATCGATGTGTTATGGAAGGTGATCGCTCATCAGATAATTGTTACATGCTGAAGATCTCAGATGTTTGTCTATCATCCATGGCAAATTAAGAAAAATAAATGAAAATGAAAAAAATAAAAAAATAAAAAACATGGTGTTTTTTTATTTCGTTTCAGTACAGGTGTTTTTTTATTTCGTTTCAGTACAGTTATTGTTTATTTATTGTTCTTTTTCGTGGGTTAGTGGGTTCTCAACAGATTTCGTGGGTCCTTTGTTATTTGTCTTTCTCTTCAAAGGTGAAAATCTCTTTTGGTTTTGCTATCATGGCTCGCACTCGTGGAGGAATTGCATCTCGTGGTTATATATCGTGGAATTACTTCTCTATGTCTTCTGTACAGGGTTCTTCTCTAATTATGGTTCCTCCTTCTGCTAGGGCCTCGAAGCTTCCATACCGGAGGAGTGTGAAACGCCCTGTTCAGAAATCTAAGGCTAAAGCACCTGATTCTTATGATGATTCATCTTCTGAGTCCGAGGACAATTCTTGTATGTTCTCTTCTGTCTCGTTTAAAACTAAGCATCATGTTTCTTTGTGGCGTTTTTTGTGTCAACGAAAGTATACTCGTGAGAAAACTCTATCTGTTGAGAGTATGAAAGAACTAGGGCTTCACAAATTTTTAGTCTCTGCTGGCTTAATTGGATTTTTCTCAAGTATATCTCTGGTGATTCATTATATTGTACTGGAATTTCTTGTCAATTTGTCACCATCTATTGCTGTTGAAGGCAATCCAGGTTATCACAAAGCCTGGGTCTATGGCCAGTTTTATACATTCTCTCCGCAGGTCATCAATAAGTTTTTGGAATGTCCCCATGATGGTCCTCCTTGTGATGTACCATCTTCTGAAGATCTGATCAAAGTTCTCACCAGTGGAATATTGAAGGTTTGGCCTAAAGCTCGAGTGTTTCCAGCCTCCTCTCTGACTGTCAAGTATGCCTTGTTGCACAAGATGGCGTTGGTAAACTGGTTTCCGGACTCGCATCGCTCTAGAGTTTCTATCGACATAGCTCATGTGCTGTTTCATATCGCGACTGGTAAACCTCTGAACATTGGTCACTATATTTTTGCTCATTGTCTTCGGCATGTAGATTCCACTTTGGTTCGTCTCTCTATTGCTTTTCCATCAAAGATTTATAGTATTCTGTTGGATCAAAATTCGTCTTTGGCTGATAGTGGAACTCATGACAAGATGTCGAAGAAGTTCTTCTTCAATTCCAAACTATTTTCTTATACTCATGTTGATGATCTTCTGGGAGAGAAATCTTCTGGTGTTCAAGGAGAGCGAGCTGCCGGTGAGCCTGATGTTGTCGATCCCATCGTTGATCCTCATGTTGCCCATCTCAAGTCGGAATTAAAGTTCCTGGATGAGTTGCTTCTCTCCACAACTGCTTGTCGTCGCTTTATTCTTGCCAAGTTATCCTCGGCGAAGGCCTCTTCATCTCGGCCACCTGCTTGACAATGTTCTGGTAAACAGGGGGAGATAAACAAGTGTTTTTTATGGTTGTTATGGTTGTTGTCTTGTTTTCTATTTGAAGACTCTGTTTAATGAAGACTGTTTCGTGCTGTGCTTAATTTGTGTTTTCCAAAACATTGCCAAAGGGGGAGATTGAAGGTGTTTTGTGTTGGCAATTTTTGGACGTTGTATGACGTGTCCATATTTTCTGTTTTGGATGCTGCATGATTATGTTTCTCCATGTGTGTCTTCATTTGTTTTGTATCGTTTGAAATAGAGACTTATTGTATTTCTATAATTGTTGTCTTCAGTTATGCTCCACATGATGTTAC
Source organism: Ophiorrhiza pumila (assembly GCA_016586305.1). Taxonomy (NCBI): domain Eukaryota; kingdom Viridiplantae; phylum Streptophyta; class Magnoliopsida; order Gentianales; family Rubiaceae; genus Ophiorrhiza; species Ophiorrhiza pumila. Next base: position 15,378,969 of record BLIW01000007.1, on the reverse strand, counting down.
AACATTCTTTTATTGTGGCAACTCAGCATTATCGTTTTAGAAATTTTGACATGGATTCTGTTGCGATTATTCAAGATATTCTTCACGCATTTTTTGTAGATCTTCCTCCTGTTTCATTGATTTTGAAGAGTTTGTTTTGGAGGTGGTTTTTGGAGATGTTTTTATAAACACTCTGCACAGTTCTGATGGGTGATGGGGGAAAAACTCTGGGGAAACACAAGGTTTTATTCTTTTGAGTGTCAGTGATGTTGCAGAGTATGTTATATGTTTTTCTGAGATATATTTGATTGTTTTGATTATTCTGTAATTGTTGAGAGTGATTTCGGGAGAGATCATTTGTGAAAGTGAGTGAATCTCAGATTCGAGGGGATCTCGGGTTGTATCATCACTAGGTAGTTAGGAACGGGACAACAAGTAAGAGGGAGTCTTATTGTATAAGTCTATTGATACGTTTCTCTACTAGTGGATTATCTTTCACTGGGCAAGGCCCTCCAGACGTTGGTGTAAAAAACCGAACTGGGTTACCAATTTTGTTGTGTTCTTTATTTTCATTACAACACGTGTGATTGATTTATTTTGGTTCACCCATTGATTATTTGATGTTAATTAAGTTGATTAAATTAGATAATCATTGGTATGCACTTTCATAGTCTTTGGTGCCCATCACCGAGAACTCTCCTCAAACTCAGAACTCATTTCTTCTAGATTAGCAAACAAAAGTTTTTGTTGGTGTTTGGATTTTGGAGAACCTATTCCAGGAGAAGCTGTCATCGAGCCCACTTTCGTAGACAAAACACGTATTTGCTCACCTAAGCCTGCAACGACACTCTCCAATCCTTTGTTGACAATAGTTTTGCCTTGTTTACTCATAATTAACAAGTCCAAGTATTCCACAATATTAATTCAATTAACAACAATAAGCAACAACAATACCAGTAGATTAGGTAGAGCTACAACGTGAATTAATTCAAATAAATAAACAATACGACACAAGATATAATTGTCAATACTCAACACATAGCAGGATCTACGTTAAGCCTGCGATTAATAAACAACTTGAGATTTAATTTTTAAAGGAGTTGGAATTAAGACAATGAATCATTTATGTATAATTATAGTATGCAAAACAAAACATGTATAATGATTGTACTATTAGTTTGCATGTTTGTGAAAATACCCATAATCTAACCATAATATGACAAAATTGAATGAATAATAGAATAGAAGCTTGTCATAAATAGATTTTTCCTCATCAATACTCCTCTTAAATTAGCTAATCAAGCTAACCACAGTTAAAAAATTTAAAATTTAGAAAGTAATCAAATAATGAACTCATGCATTAATATATTGAAACTAATGAAATGTGACTGAAATTTTGATCTATTGTAGATTGCAAGAAGGTTCTAAATAAGGATAGCTCATGTTACTATCCGAACATTCTCATTCATTATGCTTCCATAGCTATGAATCATTTTTGCCAAACTATTTACATGTGCATTTAGGAATACTACTTTGTGAACTCCTCTCATTTCGTTGACTAATCCAAGTAAATTTTGCAGCATATTATTAATGATAAACACTTTGTTTAGTATACAAGTATTATATCAATTACATAAGGGTAACGGAAAAGAAGGAACGTAAATGCAATATTGATTAGATTAATGCATAATTAAGAAAAAAAATGCAATTTTGATCATATCTCTATAGTCAATGTTTTAGCTAAGCAATCCTAAGCTCAAAATGAACATTGTTTTCTTGTTTTTATTGACACTTGGGGTGACTCTGAGTATAAATGGAATGAGGGAAAAGATTAATAAGGAAGAGGGCAAATACTATATGATTTTTCTACTGCTTTTTTTTTTGATTTTTCTACTGTTTTTGTTGCCAATAATGCATAGTTCCCACTTACAAGTATCTAATAACCACCATTATATTGATGTGATAGGTGCGTGAAAGTCTCTGATTTACCATAAATAAAAATATATAACTACAAATTAATCTCATAAAAAACTAGAATTTCAAAATATTCTCTAGTTTAGTTAACAACTAAAGATAACAATTCATAATTTGAACACCTAACAACGAAGAGATGATAAGACAAACTTTGAAAAGTTGTCCATCTCACAAAAAAAATATAAAAATTTATTAGTGTTTCACAAAATTTGCCTTCTCAACTTGATAGGATGTGAGAGGTGATAATCACATGACTATGTTAATTTTTCGATCTAGCACATAAATTTAGCAAAAGAACAAATAAAGATGCAGAATAGAATAAAGGATATATAATGTAAACATACGGATATTGTTTTAAACCCTTACATTATACAAGAAAATCTACCTAACCCATATATTTTTGGTATTAAGGAGATTAACTTTGCTTGTTCACAATAAAGAGCAGAAGGTAAACAATCTAAGGTCATGCTTAGAAGGTTTACTAAAATTCAAAATTGATTCACACCAAATATTGAATGTTTTCTCAAAGCTAAAGTTAAAAGAATAGTTTCTTGCAAAATTCTTAATCATATTGATTTCATGAAAAAAAAGCCTTTAAATAGGTTACAATGACAAAAACCTAAGAAAAATTCGTGAAGGAACTAACAATGGTTTAGGAAAGTAATGTTTGGAATAACTCTCATAAAACAAAACAAAATGAAACTTAAAAATTAAAACTATTTTGAGCACCAGGGTTGCAATGTATGAATTTTGTGTCGCAGCGTTGAGTCTAATTTGCCAGCATCAGAACGTAGGCAAAATAAACTTCTTTAAAGAAAATTAATAATAGTGATACATGTCGCAACGTGCAATGTTGTGCATCGCAACGTAGAGTTGTATCGGGATGTGGAAGATTCTACATTGTGGCAGAGACTACTGTCTTCATGAATTCTTCACTATTTAGGGCGGAATCTCCTCAATCTTCTCATTGGTGACTTGTGCAATCATGAATACTTATTATGGACATATTCCACATTACGTCTAAACTTTGAGGCTGCAAGAAATCTCTTAAAAAACTTCACAATTAATCGCAAAAAATGAATGTAAAGCCTCATTGATATGATCCCGGCAAGCTTATATAAAAAGGATCCAATTGCATTGACAATGGTTTGGGAATTCAAGGCAAAATTTGGGCAGAACGTAAAGCAATATTAAAACAAGTGTATCTCGGCTTCTACACATCAAAATGAAGCGTTGTTTAATGTTTTGGAAAGCCCTTTGAGTGTACAAAAAGTTTTGTGTTTGGAGTTTCTCCCAAATCAGTTTGAAAGATTGTCAAATGTGAGACTCAAGTTAACATGCTTCGAAGAACATTGTGCAATCAGAAGTCACTGTCATAGTTTGGGAGATTAATCACAACTTTCGTTCCACAACTCTATATTTGCTGATTATTATTTCATTGGAAAGCCAAGAGGCAAGACTAAAATTCTTATGACTACCACAACACCTAGATCTGCTTGGAAGACACTCGAAATTGCATCCCAACATCATACAAGTGTTCTGTCTAAAATCCTGAAGAATGGTGACTGCGGGACCAACATTATTATTTTGACTTGTTTTGATGTTTTGTAGTTTTGGTGAAAATTCTTTATGGAACATCGTGTGGGGCTCAATGAGGCTTGAAATAGAGTCTAAGTTAGCAAATATCAAGGTTGGAAAGCTCAAGAATCAAGCTATGGCAAGAAAGACTCAACCGGTCAAAGCTATTCAATTTTGGTCAACAATGGTGGCTGTCTTGTTCAAAGTTCATTAATTTCGGTCAGGGCTTTCTTTGGATGCTTAAAACCAAATTAAATACAATTCAAAATCTCAAGAAAAGCATTGGAATCAAGGCCGGTCTTGGTCCAACTTCCTTTGAATACATTAATTCCAAGACTAGTCTTAATTAGGCTTTTGGGTTATCTAGACTTTATTTATTAGTTTTCTTGTTTTATGTAAAATCTATTTTAGGGTTTCCTACCTATAAATATGTTGTAATTTCATCCATAATAAGAGACTTTGATAAAATGAAAATATGAGATTTATTCTCTTTGGTTCTTTAACTAGAACACAATTTTTGGAACTTATCAAGCCTCAAGGCTTGTGGCGTTCACCCCTTGACTTATCAATCAAATAATCACCTTTGATTGTGGCGTCTTCTACTGATTTGAGGCTCATGTTTGTTAAACATTGGGTCAAGAATCTCCATCCTTAGCAACCTGCTGTAGAAACGATCTTGAGAACGTCTAATCGATCGAGTGTCGTTTCCCTCGTGGTCCGATTCTCATCACTCATTCATCTTCTTAGTTCGTACCCTCGTCATTGGTCCATAAAGGTTCACCAATGGATCACGTGGCTGTAACTTGGACGGATTGCTATCATTCCTTCCCTTCTCAAAAATATTTGTTCTTGACTTATCTACATCATATAAAGATAAATCAACAACATTAAAAGAAAAAGAAATATTACCGTAATCACTAGGTAATTCAATATGTAAGAATTGTCATTCATCCTTTCAAAAACTCTAAAATGACCATAGCACATGGATGTAGCTTAGATTTCCATTTAGCAGGAAACCTCTCATTCCTCAAAGGAATCACAACCCAATCATCAGGTTCAAATATCACACAAACTCGACCATTATTGGCATGCTTTGCATAATGCTCATTCTGTTTTTCAATTGAATTATGAACCTTTTTATGATTCTGTTTAACAAACTTAGCTTTCTTTCTCCTATATAAATGAACAAACTTATCAGTAGACAAAGGAAAAATGTCAAGTGGAGTCAAAGGGTTAAAACCATAAACAACTTCAAACATTGAACAATTAATCGAATTGTGCAAAGTACAATTATATGCAAATTCAATGTGCAGAAAAACATTTTCCCAGTTGTTAAGGTTATTTTGAATTAAAGCACACAAAAAGGTAGACAAAGTGTGATTTACTACCTCAATTTAACCATCTGTCTGTGGATGTGCAACAATAGAAATTAACAACTTAGTGCCTAACTTATTCCATAAAGTACGCCAAAAATTACATAAGAATTTAACATCCCTATCACTGACAATACTTTGTGGTATGCCATGAAAATGAACAATTTCTTAAAGAACAAATCTACTATATAAGTTGAATCATTAGTTTTAGCACATGCAATGAAATAAGCCATTTTGCTAAACCTATCAATAATAAAATATATGCTATCTTTACCACTACGAGACCTAGGCAACCCAATCAAAAAGTGCATATATTTTTCTACCCAATGATGACTAGGAACTTATACAAACCATGAGGCACAACTTTTGATTTTGCTTGTTTACAAACAATACATTGGTCACAAACATTTTAATATCTTTTAACATATTAGGCAAGTAAAAATGTTCATGCAAAACATCATATGTTTTAGGTATTTCAAAATGCTCCACTAACCCTCCACCAAGGGTTTCTTTAACAAGTAATTAATAAATCAAACTCATTGGACTGTACAACTTGTCTTTCTTATGAAGAAAACCATGTTGCACATAAAAATCACCATTTGACTTAAATAAACAAATATCATAAACACGTTGAAAGTCAACACGACTGGCATAAAACTCTTTTATCAACTAAAATCCAAGTAACTTAGCATGCATAAATGTAAGCAAAGAATACTTCCTAGACAATGCATCAGCTGTAATGTTATTTTTCCAACTTTATACTTGATTACATATAGGAAGGATTCAATGACATCTAATAATTTAGCATGCCTCTTATTTAATTTACCTTGTGTCTTCAAGAATTGGAGGTTTTCATGATCCGAATGAATTATAAATTCTTTCGGCCACAAGTAATGTTGCTATATCTATAAAAATCTTACAAAAGCATACAAATCTTTATCATAAGTTGCATACTTCAAGGTTTCTCCATTTAGCTTTCAATGAAGTAAACTATGAGCTTTGATTCTTGCATTAACACAACACAATACCTATCCCGTAGGCATCACAGTGTATCTCAAAGCTTTATTAAAATCAAGTAATGCAAGCGTAGGGGCATGAGTCAATTTGGCTTTAAGTGTGTTAAAAGCCTTTTCACGCGATTCTTTCCATTCAAAAGTGACATTTTTATTAATAAGTTTATTTAAAGGTGCAGCACTAGAACTAAAGTCTTTCACAAAATACCAATAAAAACTTGCAAGACCATGAAAACTGCTAACATCACTAGCAGATAAGGGTCTTGGTTAATTAGGACTAGCCTTAACCTTTGACTCATCAACAGATATTCCTTGAGAACTAACAAAATACCTTAAAAAGATAATAGATTACATGAAAAAATAAATTTTAAGGTTAGTATACAATTTATGTTCTCATAACACAACAAACACATAATTAAGATTCACAACACGCTTATTAAGTGATTTGCTATAAATCAGAATATCATCAAAATAAACTACAACAAATTTGCCAATGAAAGATCTAAACACATAATTCTTCAACCTCATAAAATTACTATGTGCACTAGTTAGACAAAAAAGGCATGACTAACCATTCATACAATCTATACTTTTTTTAAATGCTATTTTCCATTATTCTCCCTATTTCATCCTAATTTGATAGTAGCTACTTTTAAGATCTATCTTGGTGAATATTTTTGAATCATAAAGTTCATAAAGCATGTTATCTAACATAGGAATTGAATATCTATAATTAATGGTAATCTTACTAAAGACTCTATAATTTACACACCTTCTGTAAGATTCATCTTTCTTTGAGACCAAGATAACACGTTCTAAACAAGGACTAAGGGACTCATGAACAATACCTTTGTCGAGAAGCCCATCCACTTGTCTTGTATTTCCTATGGCTCCTTGGAATTTGACCTATATGCTGGCCTATTTGGAATAAAAGCTTCAAACAGAAAGTCAATTTGATGGTTAATGCCTAAAAAAAGTGTCAACCGTTATATAACTCCTCAAGAGACAAATCCTAATACTCCTGCATAAGAGACAACACTAAACAAGAAGGAAAGGTGATCACTATTTAGAATATAAATGTCCTTTCGAATCATGAAGTGAAATGGTTGCCTATCCACTAATGTTTTCTTAATCTCGTTATTTTAAGCAAATACAAAAACCTTCTTTTCTTTTATTTCTGGATCTATACTAGGTACATCATTATTTTTTTTCTTAAGTTGCTCTTTTTCTTTTGCTTCCTTTTTCCTCATCTCATTACTAACTTTGGCATTGGTTTCTTGGTCTTCAAACACTTGCCATGGTTTAAGGGCTATGAGATTTAACTTCACACCATTATAGTCAAAACTATAATATTTCTTCTTGGCATGATATACAACATCTCGATCACATTGCCAAGGTCTTCCCAACAACAAGTGAGCTACCTCCATTTGTACCACATCACTTAACACTTCAGAGAATTTTTTTGGACGAATTTTGAGAAATTTCAAGAGAGCCACGTTGTGACGTCGGGACCCCTTCCAGGCCGCGACGTGCCGCGACGTCGCACGATGTCAGAAACTGGACGTGGCATGCGTGGACGTTTTGACGGGCGATCATGGACATCGAGACGTCGGGAAATATGCAGGTTTACGACCTAATTTTTAGAAATTTACGATTTTGGTCCACTTTAAGACTTCTTATCCGACAAGGCATTCATGAAGGACTTATGTGCGAATATTTTCATAGAATAACTATAAATAGGGCTAGGGTTACAGCTTTTAGAGTGTGACAATTTTGAGAGATTTCAAGCAAGGGTTTTCTTCTTTGTAATAGCTAGGGTTTCATTCTTTTAGCTATTTACGGAGAATTGAAGCTATACGGATTGGGAACATACATCGATCATTATTGAATTAATTTATTTAGAGACAAAGATTTCATCTACGGATTTACAATTCAAGGTGTTTTCTTTCTTTTTAATTAATGTTTTCAATATTGTGCTTAATTATTAATATGATGATGATGTTTGATTTAGCCATGCACGGCTAAATTTATTGTGCTCCCGGGATTATGAATAAGGGTTTTTGAGCTTAATTTACATGCTATGTTCTATCTTATGTTCTTTGTTGAATAAGTTTTGCTGTGTTCTTCATAGTTATGTATGATTTGGCCGGATTATGTATGATGAATATTTTCTTAAAGTGCAGTAAATTACTTAGAGATTACTTGCTTTAATCTTACCTTTAGCCTGATCGGAGGATTAGGGTAGGTTGTTTGGGATCTATTGTGGGTTGGTTGTGAATTTGTTAGATTAATTCTTCCTTAATTCTTACCTTTAGCCTAATAGGAGGAGTTGAGGGGAATGGTTTAGCATTAGCATTACTGGTTTGGGCGTTGCCTTAGCCTAATGGAGCGGTTGAACTTGAGGGTTTGGTTGAGTTGGTAGTTACATTAGATTCTGAGTTAATTAAGGAAGTAAACTTTGCCTTTCGCCATGTAGGAGAGTTTATTGAATTAGTTAATATCTAAGTAGGTAAGTGCATAAATCATTCCTTGCCTTTAGCCTAATAGGAGGGCGTGAGTTATAGTATTTACTCTTGTTTTGCATGACCATAGATAGGATGTATGTATGTGCCTTATATGTAACCCTAAAATTTAATCTCGGGAGTACACTTGCTTAACTTGAATTTTAATCAAATCACCGACATTGTTTTAGTTATTTGTTATTTGCTTATTATTTTCAGTTTGATAAACATAAAAACCAAAAATATTTTCTTAAAGTTTCAACACAGTCCTTTCCTCGTGGGAACGAACTTGCTATACTATCACCTTCACGGGGTTGTTTAGCTTGATTTTTGATTAGGGGTAAATAGCAACCACGATCACAATTTATTATATATATTTGCTCCACATCAAGGAGATATAGGTTTAGCCTATCCGTTCTTGAGATCAGGAACAGCCAAACTACTTAAGTTAGCTATTGAGTGCATTAGCTAGGTTCATTATTTTGTAAAAAGGTTAGGGTTTGATTGGCTTAACATCAACCTTTTCATTCCATAAGTCTTTTCCACCTTGTTATTTCGTTTTTTGTTGTTTACTTTTCTTGTTTGTGTTGTTCGAATTTTCTTGCCAACAACGATCCAAAGAGTGTGGATTGGTGGTCCAGGATTCCAATCCTTGGCCAACCATATCAATTGGTATCAAAGCCCGGTTGTTGCTTCAAATTCAGGTCATTTTTTTTCGTTTTTGTGTCTTCTTTTCTTCTCGGATTTTTCGACTTTTTTGCGTTTTTTTTGCTGCTATCTTAGAGTCATCTTGCTGTGTTCTTTCGTGTTAAATTCTGTCTAATTTCAGTCATAATTAGTGTTGAAAATCATTTCAAAACTTGTGCTGAAATTTCGTCAAAATCATCCAACTCTTGCTTGCCGATTTTTGTCAAATTGTGTTGCTGTCCTTTCCTTTTTTTGCGTCAATATTATGCTGAAATTCTGCACGTTTTAGTGTTGAATTGTGTGTTGAAAACCGCATAGGACTTGCATGTAATAGGGCTGAAAAATCATTATAAGTCTTCTTGTCCAAAATTCGTCACAAACCCTAGTTTTTAGGGTTAGGTTTCCTTATTTCCAATTTCATAAATCTTTGTTGCTATCCGACTTGATCATTATTGCGTTATTATTCCTGAAGTTTATACTACTGTTTTGTGACAATATATGTGCTGGAAAATTGAGCTAAAACAACACAAAAATTGAAAACCCTAAAGTTGTCTTAAAACCCTAGTTGTCCAAGAAAATTCAAAAAAAAAGGGCCATGATAAAAAAACAAAAGGCCGGTGATAAAAAAAAAATGTCCAAGTAGAATACAGCCCAAAGACAATTGGTCTAATTACAAAAAAAAGATAAAAATTCGGACGATTAACAAACAAAATTACTTTCAAGAACTAAGTGTTCTTATTGTTTCCTAAAGCACACTCAAATTGAAATTGTCATATCTTATTCAATATAAATCAGAATAAGGTGATTCAAGTCCCCATCTTCTTGTTTTTCTTTCTATTTCCTGAATTCAGTAGTTCCTAAGCTGTATCAAATTGTAACCTTACCTGATTTTAAAAAACTCTTGCGGTTATTGCTTAAATAATCTAACTGACTTGTCTAGTGTAATTTTTGTGCTTGGCTTATTAGTTGAGACAAGTTCCTTCTCTCAACGAACTGTTAGGTCTAAATTAGACTAGTTTAATCAACACTAAGAGTAAACCAGGGTATACACAAGGAAAACTATCTAAATAGAGTGGTGTGTACCTACTTCCTAAAGTGAGAACCCGTGAGGTTATTTTATAGTCTTCTTGCTATTTTGTTTTCACTAACTTGCAGGTACCATGGAGGGTGATAAGACCGTATCACAAGCATCATGAAACATTGATAATGATATGCTCTTTGACATGCTTCAAAAGATGCAAATTAAACTTGATAGCTTAGCTTCGGATTCTAAGCGTCAAAACGCCAAGAACTCCACTTCAAAACATCTTGATTTTGATGAAGTTGCATCCGATAATGAAGAAGAGGAATTCATTGGGTCTTCTAAAATTGTTAAAAAGTCTGATTTGTCAATTGGTTATATTAAACTGATATTACCTACTTTTCATGGAAAGGCAGATCCCGAAGCATACTTTGAATGGGTGCGAGACCTTGATCACTTCTTTGAAGGCAATGCTTATCAAGAGGATAAAAGGTACCACATGGCCTTTATGCATCTCAAGGATTATGCTAGCTTATGGTGGGATAAGGTAATGAAAATAAGACGCCAAGATGGCGAAAGACCAATCAACACTTGGAACCAAATGAAAGTTCTTATGAGAAAGAAATATATGCCTTCACATTACAACCATGAACTCAATAGAAAATTCCACTCTCTTGTGCAAGGAAGCCGATCCATCTAAGAGTACTACCATGAGATGGAAGTACTCATGATTAAGGCTAATGTTCAAGAAGATCCGGATTCCACAATTGAAAGGTTTCTTTGAGGTATGAGTTACGAGTTAGCCTATCATGTTGATCTTCAAAGTTATGTTAATATTATTGAGCTTATTCATAAAGATATTAAAATTGAAAGACACATAAAAGGAAAGGGCCAAACTAACCAACCTTTCACGCAACCACAACCGCCTTGGAGTAGAGATTCAAAACTGAACACTACTCCTTACACTCTGCCATCAAAGCCGCGGACCTTCACTCAAACTCCGCCTTCAAGTGCACCGTCCAACATCCAAAAATCAGTCCTAAAGATCTCCACTCCTACATCCCAAACGGCGTCACAACCTACTCAAAGGTTGAGGGATATTATATGTTTTAAATGTCAAGGCTATGGTCACATTCAATCAAATTGTCCTACTCGTATGTTGATATATATTAATGACAATGGAGATGTTGTTAGTGATAATGATGATGATGAATGCATTGACATGCCCGAACTTGAAGAGAAGTATGAAAGTGAAGAGAGTGAATCACATGATGCATACACTGTTGGTAATTATTGTTTGGTAACTTGCTGAATCTTAAATGCACAACCACATTTTGATGATGATCAATTGTAGCATGAGAACATATTTCACATACATTGTAAGGTTCAAGATAAAATTTGTACTGTGATCATTGATAGTGGGAGTTGCACAAATGTGGCAAGTATGTTACTTGTCAAGAGGATGAATTTGACTTGCATGAAGCATCCAAAGCCATACCGACTTCAATGGCTTAGTCAATTAGTCGAGACAAGAGTGACCAAGCAAGTAAAAGTACCATTTAAATTTGGTAATTATGTTGATGAAGTGTTATGTGTTGTTGTTCCAATGGAGGCTGGTCACATTTTTCTTGGAAGACCTTGGCAATTTGATCGAGATATGTTGTTTCATGCCAAGAAGAATTACTACAGTTTTGAACATCAAGGCAAAAAGATCAACCTTAAAGCCATGAATCCGTCACAAGTCTTTGAGGACCAAGTAAGATTTGCTAAGGCTTGTAGTAATTTAAGTGAAGAAGAAGCAAAAGAAAGAAGTGAGAACGAGAAACAAAAGCTTGTAAACCCTAGCATAGGAAGTGAACTTGTAAATCCAAGTTGTAATAATCGAGATAGGGTTAGCTCTAAATCTTGTTGTTTTGCTTCTAAGAGTGAGATTAAGAGAGCACTACTAGATAAGCAACCATTGTATTTACTTTTTTGCAAGGATGTACTTATTGTTGATAGTGATCACCTTGCTTCTTTGCCTAGTGTTGTTTGGTCTCTTTTACAGGAATATTGAGATATGTTTCCCGAGGACTTACCAATAGGTCTACCACTTCTTCAAGGTATTGAGCACCAAATTAACTTCGTGCCAGGAGCTCAAATTCCAAACCGTCCAGCTTATAAAGCAAACCCTGAGGAAACAAAAGAGATTCAATGTCAAGTGGATGAACTCATTGACAAAGGTATTGTTCGAGAATCTCTTAGTCCATGTTCAGCTCCTGTTATTTTGGTCCCTAAAAAGGATGAATCTTGGAGAATGTGTGTTGATTGTCGTGCTATTAATAAAATCACCATTAAATTTAGGCATCCAATTCCTAGATTAGATGATATGCTTGATGAATTGCATTGTTCTTGTATTTTTACCAAGATAAATTTGAAAAGTGCCTACTATCAAATTAGAATGAAGGAAGGTGATGAATGGAAAACAACCTTTAAAACAAAGTATGGTTTTGTATGAATGGTTAGTTATGCCTTTTGGTTTATCTAATGCACCTAGTGCTTTTATGAGGCTCATGAATCACGTTTTTCGTCACTTCATTGGAAAGTTTGTTGTAGTTTAAGTTGATGACATCCTTATTTATAGCAAATCACTTGATGAACATGTTGAACATTTAAAACTCGTGTTTGCTATATTGCGTGAGAACAAATTGTATGCTAACCTTAAAAAGTGTTATTTTTTTCATGGAATCAATTATATTTTTGGGTTATGTTGTAAGTTCTCAAGGTATTTCTGTTGATGAGTCAAAATTCAAGGCAATCATCGATTGTCCGAGACCTAAAAATGCTAGTGATATTAGAAGTTTTCATAGTTTAGCAAGTTTTTATAGAAGGTTTGTTAAAGACTTTAGTTATATAGCTGCACCTTTAAATGAACTTATTAAAAAGGATGTCATTTTTTAATGGAAAGAAGAACATGAAAATGCCTTTAACACATTAAAGCACAAATTGACTCACGCCCCTCTTCTTTCTTTGCCAAATTTTCATAAAGCTTCTGAGATACACTGTGATGCCTCCGGGATAGGTATTGGTGCTATTTTAATGTAGGAATCAAAGCCGGTGGCTTATTTTAGTGAAAATCATAATGGGGCAGCCATGAAGTATGCAACTTATGACAATGAGTTGTACGCTTTGGTAAGATCATTACAAGTTTGGCAACACTATCTATGGCCTAAAGAGTTTATTATTCATTCTGATCATGAAAGCTTTAAATTCTTGAAAACTCAAGGTAAATTGAATAAAAGGCATGCTAAATGGTTGGAGTTTATTGAATCTTTTCCATATGTGATCAAGTATAAATCTGGTAAAGAAAATGTAGTAGCTGATGCATTATCTAGGAGATACACTTTATTCACCTATTTGAATGCAAAGTTACTTGGTTTTGATTTGATTAAAGATTTGTACAAAGATGATCCTACTTTTAACGCTGGCTATGATCTATGTTCTTCAAAACCGAATGGTGAATTTTATGTGCATGATGGCTTCTTGTTTAAGAAAGATAAATTATGCATACCCTCATTGATATGAACTCCGCCCCGCAATGGACGAAATCCAATATCGAGATGAAATCCTAGGATCGTTCTACAGCAGGGATGCTAGATGGAATGGTAGAATGACGCCACAACCAACTATGGATTGAAGGTTGATAAGTCGGGAAGAACGCCACAAGCTAGAGAAAGCTTGATAAGTTCAAAATAGTTCTCAAAGAACCAAGAGAATAATCTCACAAAATGTAATAATCAAATCTGAATGTAATGGACATTTTACAGCATATAAATATGAAAGAAACCCTAATTTGAAAGTTACATAAAACAAGAAAACAATTAATTAAAGCCTAGGAAACTTAAAAGGCTAATTAAGGCTTTTCTTGGAACTAATGGTAGTCAAATGAGTTGTACCAAGACCAGCCTTTGTCTTCATGCATTCCTTGACCCTTTGAATGGTTTTTGATCTGCCTTTAAGCATTCCAAGTAGCCTTGACCGAATTAAATAGCCTTGAACAAAAATAGCCCATAATTATTGACCAAGCTTGGGTGAACTTTGACCGGGTCAACCTAACTTCATCCTAGAGCTTCCATGGCTTGGTCTTGGCTGATTTAATCTCAATTTCATGCATTATTCAGCCTCAAAAAGAAATTCAAGTGAATCTAGTCAGCAACACAACACAAAAACTCAAAACAATGCAAAAACAACAAGTTGGGCAGATTGCACTTAGTTTGGGCAGATTGCTTTTTCATTTGTATTTGCTGCCCATATGTGCACACCCATGCCACCTAATTGTGCTCCATGCTTGGCCCATCAATATCTTTGACATTTATTATTGTAATCCCACTTGGATACTTAACAAAATCTGCTTGAGAATATTGCAACTCCAAAGCCTTAACAATCAGCCCACTTAATACATCCTTGAATTGTTTAGCCTTGGATCTTGTAATTGGTCTAGAAGTGAATTGTAGAGGATCATTTAGACTTACAGCTTGATTCTTATCATTCCCCTCTTCTTTAGAAGGATTTGTCCTCAAATCTTCATCTGCATTGTATGGAGTTAAATTGGTAACATTGAATGAATTACTCACTTTATACTCACTTGGTAATTCTATTTTGTAAGCATTGTCATTGATGCGCTCCAAGACTTGGAATGGACCATCTCCTTTTGGAAGTAACTTGGACTTCCATTGGGTAGGGAATCTTTCGTTCCTCATGTGCACCCACACCCAATCCCAGGGCTCAAAAATCAGCTTTCGTCGACCCTTGTTAGCTTGCTTTTCATATTGTTTTGTCTTTTCTTCAATGTTGATTCGTGCTTTCTTATGCATGCTCCTAACAAACTCAGCCTTTTTCTTGCCATCTAAATTAGCTTGTTCAGTCAAAGGCAAAGGAGTTAAATCCAAATGAGTCAAAGGATTGAATCCATAAACAATTTCAAATGGTGAAAACTTAGTAGCAGAATGTTTCATCCTATTGTAAGCAAATTCAACATGTGGCAAACAATCTTCCCAAGTTTTAATGTTCTTACCAATGACAGCCCTTAGGACATTTGACAATGTCCTATTCACTACTTCAGTTTGTCCATCGTTTTGTGGATGGCAAGTAGTGGAAAATAATAGTTTAGTACCCAACTTTCCCAACAAAGTTTTCCAAAAGTAGCTCAAGAACTTTGCATCTCTATCCGAAACAATTGTGCTAGGCATGCCATGCAATCTAACGACTTCTTTGAAAAATAATTCAGCCACATGAGAAGAATCATTAGTTTTATTGCAAGCAATAAAGTGTGCCATTTTTGAAAATCTATCAACCACCATTAAAATAGAATCTCTACCATGCTTTGTTCTAGGTAATCCCAACACAAAATCCATTGAAATGTCAATCCAAGGTGCATTAGGAATAGGCAGTGTTGTATATAGACCATGTGGTTGGACTTTTGACTTAGCTTGTAAACAAGTAACACATTTACAACAAATTCTTTCAACATCCTTTTTCATGTGTGGCCAAAAGAAATGTTCTTGCAGAATAGACAAAGTCTTAGCTACACCAAAATGTCCCATTAAACCACCCCCATGTGCTTCTCTAACCAACAAGTCACGCAATGAACAATTTGGAATGCACAACTTATTTTCTCTAAACATGAACCCATCATGCCTATAGAACTTTCCTATAGCATATTTTTCACAAGCTTGAAAGTCTTCACAAAAATCAGAATAATTAGGATACAATTCCTTAATATGTTCAAAACAAAGAATCTTTGCGTCAAGGGTAGAGATAAGAGAATACCTCCTTGAGAGTGCATCTGCCACAACATTTTCTTTACATTTCTTGTACTTGATGACATAAGAAAATGTCTCCACAAATTCCATCCATCTCCTATGTCTTTTGCTTAGCTTATGTTGTCCCTTCAAGAACTTCAATGATTCATGATCGGTGTGAATCTCAAAATCCTTGGCCCAAAGGTAGAGCTGCCATGTCTTCAATGCTCTCACCAATGCATATAATTCTTGTCATAAGTTGGGTAGTTTAGAGCTGCCCCACTTAGCATTTCACTAAAATATGCAAGTGGCCTTCCTTCTTGAATGAGTACAGCACCAATACCTAAACCTGAAGCATCACATTCAATTTCAAATGTCTTATCAAAGTTAGGTAAAGAAAGCAAAGGAGCATTAGTTAGCTTTTGTTTTATTTGATGAAATGCTTGCTCTTGCTCTTCTCCCCATTTGAAGCCTACATTCTTTTTTATCACCTCCGTGAGTGACGCTGCCAATGAGCTAAAGTCCTTCACAAACCTCCAATAAAAACTTGCAAGACCATGGAAACTTCGCACTTCTACTACACTTGTTGGACTTGGCCACTCTTGGATAGCCCTTATCTTCTCCATGTCAACTTGAACACCCTGTGGACTTACTACAAACCAAAGAAAAACAATGCTTTCGGTGCAAAAAGTACACTTCTTCAAGTTAGCAAACAATCTTTCCTCTCTAAGTGCAAGGAAAGCAGATTTGATATGCTCAATGTGATCTTCCATGCTTTTGCTATAAATCAGAATGTCATCAAAATAAACAACTACAAATTTCCCTATAAATGCACGTAAAACATGGTTCATTAATCTCATGAAAGTGCTAGGAGCATTAGTTAAGCGAAAAGGCATCACCAATCATTCATATAATCCATGTTTTGTTTTGAATGCATTTTTCCACTCATCTCCAATTCGCATACGAATTTGATGGTATCCACTTTTCAAATCAATCTTAGAAAGTATGCAAGCACCATGCAATTCATCTAACATATCATCCAAACGAGGAATGGGATGGCGATACTTTACCGTTATGTTGTTCACAGCACAACAGTCAATGCACATGCGCCAAGTTCCATCCTTTTTGGGTACAAGTAGCACGGGTACTGCATATGGACTCATGCTTTCTCTCACTAATCCCTTCTCCATCAATTCTTGAATCTGCCTTTGCATTTCTTTTGTTTCCTCGGGACTACACCGATAAGCCGGGCGGTTAGAAATGGTAGCTCCGGGCACAAAGTTTATTTGATGCTCTATCCCACGAATGGTGGCAATCCATGTGGGATGTCTTCAGGAAACACATCTTGGAATTCCTGCAAGAGAGAGTTAATATTGCTCGACAATGAGCCGGCCAACTCAAAGATCTTATCTTTAGCCCTTTTCTTCCCCATTCTCACAGCCACCCCAAAGGCCCCTATCCCTAATCGATCCCCAAACCAAAGCTTTCAACCACACATAGTTAATCTGTTCATCTTTACTCTGATCCACTTTATTCATTTAGCTAGGGCCGACTATCGCCCTAATTTCTTTGGCTTCGGCCAAAGTACCAAAGTTCCATCACGGTGAGATTCAGGCACAAATATTAAAGACCTAACGCTGTCCTCTACTGGATCGTTGATGGCAAAGGGCAAATCTATTACTTTGGGAGATTTCTTCCAGTCACAATGCGTAGATCAACATATGTCCATAAGACAATTCCTACCTTATCGCGCACAGTTACCGGTCACTCGCTGGAGACCTCATAAGACTGCAGCCTCCTGTAGTTCACCCCCAGCCTTCAGCGGCACCCGGTCGAGGATACCCTTGTCCAACAGGGTCAGAGGCCTAAATCGAGCTTAAATTGCAAGAATGCATCTTCTAACGACTCTGAGTTCCCTCCACTCCCTCGCCTAGCAGAGCTTATGGCAGTGAAAGGAACCAATCCCTCTCAGCCCCGTCCCACTAAATCCTTCCGGGAAGCGGTGTCAGTGCCGTGAGGACAGTCCGTTGATGTCTCCCTTCCATCAACATCGGCTATAGCTCTCTCAACATATATGGGTGAACCAGCCGTCATTATATCAGAAGAGGAAGAACTGCGGCTAGCTTAGTCTTTCCAGTTCGCCCTTATTGGCAAATTCATCCGGGGAAGGCCTCTAATGGCCTCAATTCGTAAGTCCATTACTGCTGCTGGTTTCAAGGGTGACTGCCATATAGGTCTAATTGATTATCGATATATTGTTTTTCAATTCCAACTGCAAAGGGATTTTCACAGATTATGGTTGAAAAATTCTTAGTCTTTTGATGGTTTCACTGCCAAGATTTTTCGGTGGACTTCGGATTTCAGCCCTGAAAAAGAGCCCTCCATTACGCCAGTATGGATAAATTTTCCACTACTGTCGATTCACCTGTGTAAGAAGGATGTGCTCTATACCCTTGGATCGGTAGTGGGAACCACTCTTAAGCTGGATTTAGCCACAGCGGTAATGGTTAGAGTTCTTCGGCCATGTGAAGCCAGGTTGTGTATCGAGCTCGATCTTCTTAAACCTTTACCTCATCGGGTGTGGATTGGAATGGAGGGCAAAGGTAAATGGCAATCGATACAATATGAAAATCTTCCTAATTTCTGCACCAAATGCTCCATGATGGGTCATGCAACTTCTTCCTGTAAGACTCAACATACAGCCCCCACAACCAAGGTTTGGGTTCCAAAGAAGCCCCCTGCAGGGGATGCGACTGCTCGGGAGGCAAACTCAGTACCTTCAAGCCATGAAGTTGCTGGGGTGAAGTAGGTTGAGTGTCGAGTAGGAACCTGTTCCAGGAAGGGCAATGATTCTCGAGTAGACAAGGAGAAGAATGAGCAGCCAATCACTAATCTGAACCAAGGTAATTGCTCATTGGCCATTGTTGAACACACTGCAGCAACCAACTTGAGGACCCCAATCAATCACGAAAAGTATAACCTTGGCCAATTCCTGGCCAATCTAGGCCAATTTCTGGATATCATTAACAGGCAAGAGAAGGAAACTGAGGCTTCTGATGAACCCCTCTAGCTATCGAGATTCCTAACTAAGGAATCGGAGAGGAGCAAAGGGATGAAAATTGGGGCTATTAATGTGTCCATTAATTGGGACGAAGAGGAATCTTTGAACAAATGTAAAGACAGCTTCATGACAGAGCGTGAAATTCTTCAAGCAATGGCAACAATTAGGTAGGAAGAAGGAAAATGGTCAACAATGTACAATAAACGTTTTGGAATATTTTGGTGACGAGAAAATAACTGGTCAATAAACGTTTTGCAATAGAGACCTACGGTGACCAGAAAAGTGGTCACCAATTAGTAATAGAATTAATTTGTTGTTTATCATATAAACTTAGTAAGTTGGTTAAATAATAAGTGAATATTAAAATGCCAAAATATTTAACTTTTTGAGTGTTATATAGGGAAAGTTTTGTGGTTGAATCTCCTGTGCTACATTGTGATATCTAATATAAATATTTCCATAAAAGTTATTATCTTAATAAAATTAATAAAATGCTACGAATTAAATTAATGTTGTGGTTGCTGAAGTGGCAACTTTATTTAGTATTATGGCTAAGGTCACAAGTTTGAATCTCTCTACAGATGCATTAAATAATTAACTATTTTGTTTATGGGTTGAATTAGTCATGTTTTAGTACGATGATATTATATTATTAAAAATATCTACCTTTACATGAAGAATAATGTCATTATTTTATTATGTTCAATTTATTCACTATTATTCATCCGTATTTAATAAAATTAAACTATTTAAAAAAAATAGAATATAAAAAAATATATATGTAATAAAAACATTTATAAATATAATAAAATAAAAAAAAACAAAAATTTTTTTTTTTTTATAATTTAAAAAATAGTTAAATATCAAACTATTGTATTTTAATAAAACAAAAAGTAAAAAAGGTGGCAATAGGCATATGGCCTTTCACAGTTATGTAACCCTAAAACCCAAACGTATTTCTCGCTTCCCTCTCTCGCATCTCTATCCCCTCCCTCTCCCGCCTCTCTCTCTGCCGTCTCTCTATCCGCCTCCCTCTCTGCCGCCTCTCTCTCCACCTCCCTCTCCCGCCTCCCTCTCCTACCTCCCTCTGCCGCCTTCCTCTCCTACCTCCCTCTCCCGCCTCCCTCTCCTACCTCCCTTTGTTTCCTCCCTCTCTTAACTCCCTCTGCGGCGCCTCTACTATTTTTTAGGATGTCATTTCAGTTATGATTCAAATGAAGGGTACATATTTGGTGATGAAAGAAATTTGGTTCCTAAGTTTTGACTATATATCAAGTTTTTTTTAGTGCATTCAAGTTTTGTGTTTTAAGTACTCATTTTCCCCTGATGTTAATCAAGATTGGAAAATATAGCAGTTAATACTAAGATTGCCTCATTATTCAAGAGCTCTTCCTCTCGGTTTGCCTCTTTCTCTAAATCATTAAATTTTGATTAGTCACATATTGATTTTTCAATCTTACAAGTTAGCGTTGAGATTTTTTCTCATTCCATTCTGTCGATGATGTTCTACAGAACCCAAGAAATACAAGCTGATGGAATTTACAAATCCCTTTATTGCTTCAATCAGTTACTGAAAGGGGCAATTGCACCCTGGAAATTCAAACCATTATTATGGGAAATTATTATTTTAGTTTGGAAGTCAATTGTTTTCAACATAGTAACTCGGGATTTCAACAATAAGTCAACCGATTGCAAAGGATATTTTGTTGTTACACGTCTTTTACCAAAAAAAATCATGGGATTAGAGTATGACTACTGTTTGTGTTTGTTTTCGTTAAGAAACTACCCAGAATGACAGTAAGCTTGGACTGCCTCTAAATGCATGCTCCTTTATAGCATGTTCAAGCAGGGCCTTAACATTTTTCCTATACAAACTGACTGATAAACCCATATCTTTGTGTGTTTTGTAGTAAATGCATGTTTGAAACAGTGAAAACGTTTTTACAATATGGCTCAATTAGTTGGAACAGATGGTTTGGAGTCGATAGAGATAGAGCTGTCAGATTTGGGAAAAATCAGAAAAAGATTAGACAAGTAAGTCTTCTTCTCCTTTTGATATCTTATAATTTACATAGTTTTATGTAAAAAGTTGCTTTAATGCAGTGAAATCCATGACATGTTCCTATCAAGAAGAAGCTAGCAAAGAAGCAAAGGCAGAATAGGCCTATCCCGTACTGGATTCGGATGTGCACAGATAATACCATCCTGTACAACACCAAGTGATGTCACTGGTGCCGCACCAAGCGATGTCACTGGTGCCGCACCAAGCTCGGGTTCTAAGAGATGTGAAAGCTGCTGCCCTTCGCCACCATGAAAATGTTACCATTATTATTCATTTTCTTCCCAAATTTTTTGTTTGACTATTTAGTTGTTTAAGATGGTGGTGTTGTCAATTTTGAAACTGTTGTTAGTATCAGAGCTGGGGCATTGGAAAGTAAACCATACAATTTACTCTTTCATTGTTGTTCAGGTATGGCAATTTGTCCTAGGCTACTATTCTTGTTATCATTGTGCTCCTATATTGAGTTCTTCGTATTGCTTTCATCCATGTGACTTGTGCAATTACACTTCTTTGGGTACTTAAATTCCAACTTTTGAAAGACATAACGATGTGAGGATCTCTGGTATCTTTTTGTTTCATGAAATTGATTGGTGCAAAATGTCTGTATGTTCTTTGTGTGAATTAAACATGTTTACTTAATTAGTTGATTATGAAAACAATTTGACACCATTGTAAACTTGGGAGAAGGCAACACATGGATTTTTAGCAGTAGTCAATATAATTTGAGAATGTGATTCTTAAGAATGCACATTGTTTATTCATATGCTTATGGTTTTCAGTTCTTCTCAAGATGTTTTATGTGCCTAAAATATTCTTGTGAAAACAGTTTAGTATTTTCTAAGTTGAAATTATGTGCTTAAATTCCATGGGATTGATCACCTCTTGATCATGTTAATTGCTTATGAATTTTGTTGACATGTGTAGGTGTAATTTGGCTTGTAAAATTCCGGTGAAGTATGGTGATGAGCTTGGTGTCTTTTGTGAAATTCATTTTTCATGACTTAATAGGTTGTTTAAAACCTTGGCTTTGTTTAATGCGACTTAAGTTTGTTGAAATTGGTTCAATTACACTTTGAACAAAATACTTTCATTAGTATAAAATTTGTGAAACTCACATGAATATACATGAACATATCTTACATACACTTGCTATCCATGTAATGTTTGGTTTTGAATAATGCCATGATTTTACTTTTAAATTCTTGAATGTGACTCATGTTGAGTGTTGTTTCCAACAGTGGAACTAAATTATGAAATATTTATTTATTATTATTTTTTAAAAACCGTAGTATATACCAACATGAGCAAAATACGTTGCCGAATATACCCACCACACCGTTACAAAAACAAAAGCAAAACTAGAAAATCATAAATTTGGAGTACTACTCCATTACATGCGAATTCCTAAGTTTAAGGTCGAGATATAGAAAACCACTACTAAAGGCCTTCCCGAGTAGTGATATTCTTTATCCCACATTTTATAAGCTATCTAGGCGATATCATTTTCAAATTGTGCAGCTTGACAAGTAAGCTATACCAAATCTTCAAATAAAACATGCGGCCAAAGTTCACTATTCCCACAACTCTCGGCAACCAAATAATTTTATATGAACAAAATAAGTGATTTCGGCATAAATCAGGTCTATACAATATGACCTAGCTATAAAAGTTTGCATTTAAGCCAGCCACCTGCCTCCTTCAAAAAACATTCCCAGGCTAATCCCCAAGATTACCGAAACCAACAAACTAAAAACTGAACACCGAAAACATTTTTGAAGCAAGAAGGCCAGTAAACCATCTGCGAAATCTCTGTAGATATTGCTTCACAATTCCTCCATTCTTCGTCAGTCTATATCTGCCAATATGGATTCCTCCCATCATTCAATCTGGGTTAGAGGCTAGGCTTCTTGTGCAAGAAATCAATCCTAAGTTCAGCTTAAGTACCATGTCCCTCAGGAGGCAATACCATGAGTAAACAAAGAACAGTAATGTCCTTAGGGTCAGCCAGATATGACATAACATCACGACAGCATGAAAGCAAAAACTCTAAACCTCTCACTCCTTACAAAATTCTAGTCATCAATTCAAACAATATTCACAAATTGGCCAATCTGATATGAACTATGAAATATTTATTAAATTGGCACGATTACACATTTAAAGTAGTTTCTGATTGGTTGAAGATTTGTGAAACCCTCGAAGTATATTCATGAACATGTCGTATGGTTATACCGTGGAAATATAAATTAATTGGTTTATAATTTTTGTAACCTAAAAAAATATGCACGAACCTGTCGTATGCATATTTGTAGTCCAAGTCTTGTTTGATTTTGATTATAGTCATTCTTGTAACTTTCAATACTTTAATATTACTCTCGTGGCGCATTGATGCTAATAGTTTGACTAAATCGTGAAAATTTAGTTAAATTGGCACGGGTACATTTTGAAATACACTTTGATTGATTTAAAATGTGTTAAATAGAAAAGAATATGTATTACCATGTCTTATGTATACTTGCTATCAATATCTTGGTTGTTGTTAAATATTGCTACTTTAAATGCTTGAATATAGTTCTTTTGGCATATTATTGCTTATATTGGAACTAAATTTGTGAAACCCACCAGAATATGTATGAACATATCTTATGTAAGCTTGCTACCAAAGTTTTGTTTGGTTTTGAATATTACCATTCTTTTATCTTTAAATGCTTGAATATAACAGGGTACATTGGCCATTTTTACTTCAGGTCATGAGACTTCTAGGATTTGGAGAATTTCAATAGATGTGATATGGAGATTAGTCTCCAATATATGGTTCTCTATCCTAGTTAATGGCTCACCAAAAGGTTTTTTCAAATCCACTAGAGGACTAAGACAATGTGACCCAATTTCCCCTTTACTTTTTATTTTAGGAGTTGAATATCTTTCTCGAAGCTTGAATACCTTACTGCTGTAACATAGGATCCCTAAGTTCCTTTTACCAAAGGGCTGCCCCCAACTGCACCACCTTGCATATGCGGATGATATTATTATTTTTGGGACTACCCATACTACATATGTTAAAGTTGTTATGGCTGTTTTGAGTCATTATGAGAGGGTCTCGGGCCAGAAAATTAACTCCCACAAATATAGGTTTATTACCATAATAAGGCGGATAGTGGGGTTAAATTCAGGCTTAGGAAACTCACTAAATTCTGCCAAGATGAAATTCCCATTAAATACTTAGGTCTTCCATTGCATTATAAAAGGATCCAAGCTAAGCACTACTCAGCCTCTATTGATAATATTTCAACAAAAATTCACTCATGGAAAGCTAACTTGCTAACCGTAGGAGGGAAGATAACGCTCATTGAAAGTGTCCTATCCTCACTTCCTTTATATTCTTTAATGGCTGTTAATCCTCCAAAGTTAGTGGTTAATCAAATTGAAAATATTATGTCCCACTTTCTTTGGAATGGTGCTGAAAAAGGCAATAAACATCATTGGATTGGGTGGAAGTCCTTGTGCTATCCCAAGGAGGAGGGAGGTATATGGCTTAGGCCCATGAAAATTGTTATTAAAACACAGTCAATGAAACTTTGGTGGCGTTTCAGACGGAATGACACTTTGTGGACCAATTTCTTGCATGCCAAATACTGCGAAAAGCAACACCCTACACAGATCCTCCCTAAAAGAGGGATGTCACAAGCATGGCTTAGGCTGCTGGACATTTCCTAAGCGGCTGAGGAGCAGATAGACTTTACTATTCATGAAGGGAACATTCATTTTTCGCTTGATAAGTGGTGTGGGCCAGAAAACCTAAGCACCATGACTGGCCTTAATGGAAATCATAAAGTCTCCCATTTTTTGGTTGATAACCGATGGAACATAGATGCTATACTTGAAGTCCTTCCTCAAGAATGGACGACTAAAATTTCAGAAATACATATATTTGATAGAGGTATTATGGACAAGATGCATTGTTGTCTAAATAGTAGTGGAGATTTCTCATCCTCTTCTGCCTTTAAATACCTAAGACCACATCAACAAACTGATCCTTACTTTTCACATATTTGGGAACCTGGTTTACCTATCAAATTCTATTTTTTCATGCTTAGGAAAAGGCTATATAGACTCCCCCATCATAGAAATCTTCATATATTTCAAATACATGGACCTTTCATGTGTCCAATGTGTTGCAAACAAGGGGAAACCCAATTTCATCTTTTTTCTTGTTGCAGTTTCATTACACAATTGGGAAACATTTTTGGGGCTGTAGTAAGGATTTACAACCACTATTTTCAAAAACCTACACAGTCTAATTCAAATCAAAATAGGTAGATGGTTTACAAAATGTTGGGAAAAATTTTAGAAAGAAATCAACACAAATAGAACCCCAGAAAAACTAACTACATCTGCATGGAACCCTCCTATGGAGGATGTTTGGAAGCTGAACGTGGCATGCCTTGTATTCTTTGATCATACGAAAGGGGCAGGAATTATCAGAGATTCCTTGGGAAATGTTATTACTTGGTTCATTATCTCTAATTTCCCTTTTAGATTAGTGTCTAAAATGCAGGCTCTCATTGTATAATACATAGAGGAGTTCAGATGATGAAAAAAAGGTCTTCGATCTCTTTGGAGCTGGAAACAGATTCAAAAGATCTATTTTACCTATCCAAACAGACAGAGCATGAAGATTGGAGATGCATCCAACTGAAAGACCAGGTTCATGCCCTTAAAGAAATGAAATCTGTTAGGATAATCTTTAAAGAGGAAAACAAGATGGCCAGAAGTTTAGCTGAACATGCTACTTCAGATACAAGAATACTGCCCCAATGCTGCTTAAATGCTATAACTGCCGACAAAATAGGGCTTCCTCATATTAAAAGAGAGGTAAGAAGGTAAGTTTGGCCATTGTCTACCGATGTTAGGACAATTTGCCTAAGTACTCAAATCAGTTTCTCTCAATTGCCTGCTAATGTTAGGGCACTTTCAGTCTATCTTTATGCTGCTGCTTGCTAGATGTTCCATTTTTTTTGTAATGGCTCTAAGAATGATTTTAAGGTAATGTCCAGGCACCCATCTTATGATCATAGCTGTACGATTTCATGGAATATGCTAATTATTTGTGATTTTTGCTCAATGCATAGAGCTGGACTCTTAATACTATATGAATTTACTAGTTTAAAGGGGAATGCCCCTTATTTATTGTATTATCTCCAGCTTGATATAATGTTCTAAAAGGAGTAGTACTCCTCTTTTGTGACTAGCTCTTTTGTAAATGGAGTAGTACTCTACGTTTAATCTTTTAGACACCCTTGTAGAATAATCTCCTATTAGTAAATGGGGGAATGCACTCAAGGTCCCTTTTATGTAAGAGTGATATTATAGTGATGTTAGGTCTCACTGTAAATGGAGGAGTCCTCCACATTTGATTTAGTTTATCCTTTGATCACACCCCCATTAGGCTTATAGCTTGTAAATGGGATTGCGATCATAAAGGATCTTTTGCTATACAAGTGATTTTAGGGTAAGTCCATCACTTACAAAATTATCTAATAAAACTAGGAGTGGCGCCCCACCTCGAAATAGAGGTTCTGCCAAAAAAAATGCTTGAATATAACTATTGTGGTATATTGTTGATTTTTGGTTGGACTAAATCGTGAAACTTTGGTTAGATTGACATGGTTATACATTCAAAATACACTTTGATTGATTTAAAATTTGTTAAATGTGTAATATTATCCATGAACATGTCTAATGTATAATTACTTCCCAAATTGTTTTTGGTTTTGAATGTTGCTATTCATTAACCTTAAATGATTGAACACTGATTGGTTTACTTTTAAATTGAGATATTATATTATTTCTTCATGTTTGTGATATTTTATAATGGTACATGATATGTTACAATAAGTTTTTAACCTTTTTATTCGAACTATTATGAAGGTTGAAGAAAACTAAAGAGTTGAAGTGTCAACTCTCCTAATGGATGAAGAAATAAATGGTGGGCGTTCTTGACACTAGAGAGTTAAAGTATCAACTTTTTGTATGCTGGATTAGTACTTTGTGTTATATTTTTTGGATATTAGAATATTATTAATATTATGGTATATTTCTTGATAGTACAATGTTTGACATTTGCCATGTATTGGTATATTTTGAGAACGGGTGTTATTATAATGTTTGTTCGATATATTGGTGAACAAGTTTTATTTTAATGTTTGTTCGATATATTGGTGATATTTATTGTTATTATGAACAAGTTTTATTTTCTTGTCACCAATTCCTATAAATTGACCGCATTTTTTTGAATAGTGACGAACAATATTTCGTCACCATATTAAAAAATTGACGAAAATATTTGGTCACCATTTGGTGGCTACCATACTAGTCACCAATGCTTCTTCATAATATGGTCACCAATTGTTCTTTGGTGACCACAATTTTAATCAGCAAAACATCAACTCTTTGTGGTAGTTTATGACCTTTGTTGACCAAATATTTAGTCAATAATTCATTATCATTGGTGACCATACTTTTGCTCACCAAACATCACGTCACGTGCTGTTGTTGGTCACAAAAAATTGGCACTTTGGTGACCAACATTTAACTTTTGGTGATTGAATTGGTGACCACTTTTTCAGTCACTATTTTGGTTACCGTATTTGTTCTATTTACCAAAAGTATCCTTTGTTGACCATCAACAAAAGTGGTCAACCCAGTGACTGGCCATTGGTGACTAACGGGTGACAAACTATAATTTTGTCACTAAACTCTTTTGTTGACCACTTTTGGTTTGTTGGTGAACATATACTGCATGTCACCAAAGCCCATTTTTCTTGTTGTGCTCCTTGATCAAGAGGGACATATCTTATTGTTCACCTTTCTCAGCTTGGTCCATTAAGGTATGTACAGATTTTTTATCTTGTCCTACAATAGGACCCTTATCCAAGATGGTCCCATGTGCCATATGGTCTCTATACAAAACTCATGGGTTCTAGTGTAATAAAAAAGAATTTGGTTTTTCGTTTTTTTATGGAACTTAGGTTTCGGGTCAAGAAGGACTCATTACTAGTCCTGTAATAAAAATAAAGCCAATCTATCTCTTTACCTGAGGTCTTAATGCAGTAAAAATATCTAAAAAGAGACAGTTTGTATTCCAACTTTGGAATGATTACAGAAGGCTTCAAATCCCACTAATGTCTGAATAGCATTAGGGATTGGTTATGGTAAGCTTAACTTATAAAAATCTAACACATTTTTAAAGAAGAAAGACAAGGGAAATCTAAGACCTACCCAAAGTTGGCATAGGTAACCGTTCATATAGCCCCATCGGAGGATGATACACAAATTACCAGCAAAAGGAATAATAGTTGCATACATAGAAAGTATATAAAATTTGCAAGTTGTTCTTTTTAGTGTCTTGAGATTAATAGAAGAATCCAAAGTAGTTACAATAGAAGAACCTGGGTCTACAGGTAGTAAGAGGGTAGAATTATTGTTATAACCTATTTCGGCAGAAGGTTTGCTTTTAAGATTCCTTTTGGCATAATGGTTATCACTTATATTTAATTTTGCACAAGAGTTACTTTTAGAATTGACCTCCGAGCATCTGCAGAATCAAGGGGAAGGGGCTTTTTCTTACACTAGAGGGGAGTAGTAATCCTCCTCCACCACTTCAGTACCTCCACTTTTCAACTTCGTCAGGGTGTGATGGCACTACCTAATAGACTGCAACAAAGGCAATTCATTGCCTTATTTTTTTTTGTTTTACTTCAAAGTAAAACAACATTGTTTTACTCCGAGTAAAAAAAACTCTTAAGTAAACTGACGTTGTTTTACTTAAGAATAAAAAAAATTCCAAACATGAATTTTTAAATTCTAATTACTAAAATCTCATTCCCAGCTTAATTCCTGAACTCTAATTGTGAATTTCTCTCCCCCACCCTAATTCTTTAATTTTAAACGTGAATTTCTCTTTTTGCTCCCACCCTAATGTCTGTGGCCTACTCTTTCCTTATGACATCACGTCTGTCGACTCTGTCCCCCATTTCTATTCAGATGAATTATTCTAGTATGCTAGAGGCTATTTCGCCGTTATCAATGTTGTCTCTTATTGCGAGTTTTATTTTTGTTTATTTCTAATATTAGTAATGTTTAAAATTTGTGTATTTTTGGTGAATTTTTTAATATTATCAATTTGATACGTTTTTCTTGTATTATCTAATATTATCATTCTGATGCTTTATTAATTACACATATTTGATTTATGAAAAGAATTGTACGATTATGCCCCCCTAAAAAAATTTTGATTCTGCCATTGTCTCCGAGGGAGGACTTTCTTAAGAAGTCTCTATAGAAGAATCATCAGAGGAACCTAGTCAATACTGAAAAGGGGCCATGTTTATTTAACTAGTAGAGGTTATAACCTAAGATGTGGATTTTCCGTTAAGAAAATTACTAAAAGGTGCTAATCTTTCATTCACTTCAGACATCACAACATGGGTATATTCTAGGAATTTAGAAGTGTCACTATCTGTAATAAAAGAATGTAAACTATTTGATGAAAATGAACAAATTGGGGATGTCATACTTACTTAGAGGTATGTAAGGGAAACAACAAGCTGTCACTGGTGTAGAAAAGGGATGACCAGAGCACACATTATGAAGAAATAATCTAGCTAAAGGAGTTTGGATTTTTTGCAAGGAATATACAAGGTAAGGTTCTCGTATAATAATGATCCTAATATATATATATATAAGTTGTGGCAGCAAAAAACCCTATGAGGGGTCAGGTAAAGCGGTAACTAATAATTGGAAGACAAATTGCGTTTTCAAATAAAAAGAAGAGACAACATCTATATTTAGGTCATTATTACGACTTGAAATCAAGTTCATATCCAACTAGATCAATTAAAGAATTTAGAATGAGGTAAGAATGTGTCCTTTCATATCATATTGAATATGTTTAGAATAATTTTGGAGGGTATTGATGAGCAGTATATTGGTAATTTAGTCTGAATTCGATAATTTGTTAAGAAAGTTTGATCATGACATTATTCAGATATATTTTTTATTATAAATACAACTTGTTGATGATTAATGAGAGATTGGTCTCTCTCTACTTATTACAGTTTTAATTATAATTATTGCCTTTACCGACTTAAGTATCAAATTGATCTTTCTAAGACTACCTGAGGAATTTTCACTAATATTATCTCAATTGTAGGTTGGGTCATACGAAGGTGGAGTAATTTCGTGGCTTCTTGATCCCGCTTATACACATTTCATGTTGAGCTGAAGAGTTAGGCCTCTAAGAGGTAAGAGTTGCAAAATTGTCTAGATCTCCGAGAAGGGGTAATTTCTTAGAGTCATAAAAACTGTAATGGCATATTAGATGTGAGATATTCTTTTAAACAATTTTTGTCCAAGCACTATTGAAATGGAGTAAAGAATATGATATACTATAGACAGATAATTAATTATTACGATTGTCTATTAACTGGGAGTTCATTACACTTTTGGCTCCATTTTTAAAACTTCTATTTTCATCCCTCATATTACAATTTATATTTCAAATCATCCTTCATCCTTTTTTCCGATTAAAAATCTAATTTAAACAACTAAATCACACACACATGATAAATTCAAGAGCATAAAAATTAATAGAGATGGATATATACATGTAAGATGATTATTGAATTTGAACTTTTCTTACATGAAAAGTGGACAAAGTACCAAAGAAAATCAAAAGTACAACATGGCGAACGAAAATAGAATGCTTTAAAAAATAGGAATAAAAGTGAAATAGGAAGTCAAATTGAGAAATAATTTAAATGATTTATTTTTTCATAGACTGATTTTAGAACGAATATCAACTTCTCAAGGTTTTTCAATATAATTAGTCATTTTTAGTTTTTTTTTTCACTCAAAAGCATAATTTGGTAAAAAATTGTCTGCGAATACCTTGATGGTATATTTTACGAAACACAAAAACTCCTGTGCAATCATGCGACGGGATTAATGATAAGCCCCACGAACACGTATAATGCATTTCATGTATAAAGGATTATGATTAGCATATAACGTATGAAATGTAAAGTATGAAGGCATTCTGATTGGCATGTAAATAGTTCGTGTTTAAATTATCAATTTAGAGTTCTAATAGCATTCTAATCCACGTAAAACATATAAATAGTTTGTGTATAAATTATGAGTTTAGAGTTCTAATAACATTGTGATTCGCGTATAACATATAAATAGTTCGAGCATTCACATTAGCACAACAATTTTTAACATACCAAATTTCACTTTTCACTTTAGCGTGTATTACAATTCGCATATAAATTTTCACACCAGCGTACAATTTCTAACATAAAAAATTTCACTAAATAGTTCGTGTATAAATTATTAATGCTAGAGATCTAATAGCATTCTAACTCATGTATAACGTGTAAATATTTTGCACATTCGCGTAAGAATTATAAATTTAGAGTTCTAATAGCAATCTGATTCATGTATAACATGTAAATAGTTCGCGTATTTGCGTATAACATATCATTTATTAACATATAATGTATCGTTTATTCGCGTATAACATACCATCTTGAATCGTATCAATGTTAAACAAGTCTTTCCTATTTGTGCATAAAGTGTCATCTATTCGCATATCAATTTTCATATTCGCATATCAATTTTCATATTCTTATATAGAGTATCACCTATTCAAGTATAAATACTACTCACACGTGTGATACGAAACATATATACGACCATTTCACAGGAGACTAACTCTTTACGAAAATGCCTATTGATATCCTATTAACATTTTTCGAACACAACTGGTACATTCCAAAATTACCGTTACTCGCAACTCAATAAGAAACATGTAAGTTAATGATTTGTGGCAAAATATGGAAAGTAAAAATTTTTCAAAAAAAAAATTCTCCTTTTTCATTAAGGTTTTACAACTTTTGACTTTTGTCCAAGAATAAAAAATCATGAAAAATTGTCCAGAAATGCTCTTGATGCTCTATTTTTTATTCCCAATCCAATGATAAACATGTAAGTTAATGGTTTGTGTTAAAAAAATGTAAACATAAAATTTTTAGAAAAACATCTATTTTGGACGAGTTATAAACTTTTCTATCAAAAATAGAAAATTAAAAAAAAATTGTCTACTAGTGCTCCAGATAATATATTTCTTAGTATCAACACAACAAGTGACGTGTAAGAGATTTGTGCCAAAAGAATGGAATGAAATGTTTTCGAAAAATCTCTATTTTCAACAACTTCTAGCTTTTGGTTTTTTCAAAAAAACTTGTAAAATGACCCTAGTGCAGTCGATGGTCTATTTCTTGCTTCCACCTCAATCAAGAATATATAGGTTAGTAATATGTATAAAAAGCTGAACAACAAATTATCAAAAACTTTTAATTTTGGATGAATTATTGATAAGGTGACGATTTTCACCTTATTGGATTCGTTTCACTTAACCTTTGATTATCCTTGTAGCATTTTTACATGTTTTTTATGTGTTTTACTGTGTTTTTTAGGAAATTGTGGCCAATTATGAGCAATGGAATGAAGAAAGAGCGAAAAGGGCCATTTTACAAGCCAAGGAGATTAACGTCGCGCGACGTTCCTCACTAATGTCACGACGTTGGGGCAAATTTCAGCAACGTCGCGACGTTCCTCACTAACGTCACTAACGTCACGACGTTGCTGAAATTTGCCCCAACGTCGTGACGTTTACAATGAATTACACGATGTTCAAAAAAGAAGCAAAATGAGTTTCAATCAGAAAGCTCCGTCATGCCAGAGAGAGTTCTCCGTCGCGGTACTGAAAATCAGTAGCAGGATAAACATCGCGACGTTCACAACAAACGTCGCGCAACGTTAAGCAGCACTGCACAGATTTTCCAAGTCAACTTTGCACTCATTTTTTGAGTCTTCAATGATATTTTGGGAACTCTTTAAGTACACAAGGCCAACCCTATTTCTTTCCGTCATATTGTGAAGTCTAGCAAGAAGACAAGAAGGGGAGGAAGATAGAGAGGAGACCCTTCAACAACCTAGATAGGGCAGATTACGTAGTTTGATTAGATTAGATTTAATAAGAACACATATTGAGTGTGTGTTCTTGGTGTAAATAGAATCTTTTGAAGAGGAACTCATGCAAGATCTTGGCTCTAAGGACTTGTTTTCTAAAGAAAGCTTGGAGCTTGGGTTTGGAACATCAAAGGGGAGTACAACTCTTTGCATTTCTATGTTTAATTCCTTGATTTAATTAATTATTTTGATGTTCTTATTAGTCTTGATGTGCTAAATTGCTAGTACCCTTGGAGATTGGTTATTGATTGTTGAATTCTTATACTTTTATGTGGGTTTATGTTGTGGGTAATCAAGAATTAGGAACTACAAGCTAATCTAACATTCCATACTAGTAATGCTTAAGATAGATTAGTATGTGGGTAGTAGATTAGTGGAGATATGCTAGCATTTTCTTGCCTCCTCCATAAAGGGGAAATTGGTTAGCACATTGATATACCGGTGTTAGGGTTGGTGAATTCGGGTAGCATGAACTAATTTAGACCTTGCCTTTCCATAGAGGAAGGAGTAGATTAGGGAGTGGCATTCAAAAGAGTGACTAGATTCGGCTCTTGCATCCACTATAGAGGAAGAGCCGAATTAGAGTGCGGTAAGCTTGGGGAAACATGGGGATCTTAGTTGACCTAAATTGGCAAATCCTTGCCTCTGCCAAAAAGGGGGGATTAGTTATGAAGTCAATTTCTCGTAGGTGTCAACGTTATTAGGTTCTAGCTTCCGCCATAAAAGTGGAACTTGATTGAAGTTGTCACACTCTTAGTTTGTTAACCCATTCTTGTAAACCACATAAAACACTATAATTAAAGAAAACAAATACTCCAAGGGTACACTTTATTGCATGAATCCTTTTCCTTGATGCATTTATTCCTTGTCTTCTATTTTCTCTAGTTGTTAGATTAGGTTTAATTACTTGTTTTAACTCTCACTACTACACACATGTTTACACTAATTGCAAAAACGTATCCCCTCCCCGTGGGAACAATCTCTACTTTCTCTAGCTACAAAACATCAGTGTATTGATGCACCTTAAATGTCATGAGGATTAGAGTTATAAATATATTTGATTCGGTTAGGCCTTTGCATTTCACCCTAGCTCCAAGACCGCTATCAAATTGGCGCCGTTGTTAGGTAGGGCAATCGATTTTAGGATTGGTGTTTATGTGTGTTACGTAGTTGTAAATATTCAGCTTGTGATGTTGTGCATATTTGTTTATTGTGTTTTCTTTCATTTTTAGTTTTTTTTTGTTGTTGTGTTGAGGTTTGTCCAAATATGCCTAGGTTGTTTGGGGACTTTCTTTGAACTAGATCATGATGACCTACCATTTGTGGTGGATGATACAAGACCACAACCTAGGATGTTTGGAGACTTCTCTCCTTCAGAATATTGGGACACCAATGAATGGGGACAAAATGAACCACTAAGATATTCCCCTTTTCCATGCTTTGTTAATGATGAACTTGAGGATAGACATGCTAGGCATGAGGCTCAAATGGCCGAAATGACCAAAACTTTGAATGATATATAAGTTCAATTGAGTAGACATGCACATTCTTGTAATTGGTGTCAAAGAGGCAATCACACCTTTCAATGTTACTCACATGACATGAGAGGAAGTGATAACCAATGGGACCAACATTTTTTACCTTACCCTCACTCGAACCTTGTAGGTCAATCAGGCTACAATGAAAAATGGTCTAGCCATAGACAAAACCTTGAGTACACCATCCCTCCTAAGCTTGATCACCTTAGGAATGAAGAGACACCACACATTAATGCATATTATGGCTTGGAAGAAAATGATTTGTTAATTGTCAAGGGCTAGCTAACATAGTGCATTCATGTATGATGTTGACATCTTATATGGAATTTATTGATTTGCATGAAATGGTAGATGTCATTAGGTGTATGTACAATGAGAAACCCGTACATGATTATGATGCTCAATGTGATGTAAATGAGGGTGAATCTCAAAATGAACTCCTTGTAAGCTTTGATGAGGAAAATATGAATATTTTTTGTGAAATAGCTAATTTGGTTGAAAATACCTTTGTCTATGCATCCATATTTGAAATGTCTTATGATGGTGAAGAGACCTTGGATGTAGAGCCTATAGGCAAGCCATGTAGAGAGATATTACTTAGCATGGTAAAATTTGAGATAGTCTTAGGGAAGGTTAAGTCATTGGTGACCCTAATAGACAAGGTGGAAGTGAAGGAGGTACCTGCAATGGAGGAGCAACAATGGTACAAGATAGAATTTGTTGACGTTGCATCTTATGTACTTGAGCTCAAGTACCTCCTTAAAAGCTTTAAAATGGTTCCTTATAGAAGACATATGAGTGCCTATGAAATGGCATTCTTTTGGTACCAGGATGGTTATTCCGATCTTGAGGGAATAGCCACAAGAATAAAGTCTATCTAAGGACTGAATAAACCTAGAACTGCAATTTCTTTCCAGTTTTTTTTATTTAAATGCTAGTATTTGTGTTTGTTTTGTGTGTTTAGAGTAATTAGGTTTGTTTTTCTTGTAGGAGTTCAAAGAGAACAATAAATTTGAATGAATGACTATGAGAGAATGAAAAAACAAAATGAGCATAAGCGATAAAAAAATAGCTAAGTGTGGAGGGGGATTCATACCTCTCACAGAACTTGCTTAATTCTTTATTCTTTTTCACTCTCATGTAAGTGACACACAAACACACTTTTCACTCTAAATCACTTCATAAATTTCAATGTTAAATTGCATAAGTTAGCATATGTGGTGATGTTTTAAAAGCTTGATGTGTGCAATTTTCATATTTGAGGTTAATGGCACATTCATAGTTTACCTAGCATGAATTCATTAAGACTAAAGTGCACATGAGCTTGATGAATGAGACTAGGATTTGAGCATGATTGTGATGCACACCTAGCACAAGAGCACTCACGTGAACACAATGTAAAACCTTCTCACACATGCCATAGAGTGATTGTGAATATTTTTGTTTTGAGTGATTGCGTTTTAGTGTCATTTGTAGGTTCTTATATGTTGAAATGTTTTCTTCATGAACTCATACATAAAAATAAATTTCTTCTTTTCTTTATTTTATCTCTTTCTCGGGTTTTCCATCCATAAGGAAACAAAAAGAAGAGGCGTCTTCATAATGGCCAAGTTCAATGAAAAGATGGGCATAATACATACACCTTGGGGATACCAAGCAATACATGTTCAACGGGTGTTTTCTTATCCCTCTCTCTTCTATTGAAAATAATGCATATTCTAAGTGTGGAGGGGATGATACCTATTGATGATGCTTGAGTGAGATTGTACTTAAGTGAATATTTTGGGACTTGTGGATGTTCAACTTGAATTTATAGTTGTTTTTCTTGTTTAGGTTAGATTTTTGGTTGATTCTTGGATCGTCTTGCTTGCACATTCAAAGTTCTTTGTGTGTTTTTGAAGTTTTAGAGGTACCTTGTGCTTGAGGCTTGAAGCTCTTTGATAGAAAATCCATAGTTGCTATTTTGGGACCCCATAATGTCCA
Source organism: Ophiorrhiza pumila (assembly GCA_016586305.1). Classification (NCBI taxonomy): domain Eukaryota; kingdom Viridiplantae; phylum Streptophyta; class Magnoliopsida; order Gentianales; family Rubiaceae; genus Ophiorrhiza; species Ophiorrhiza pumila. Next base: position 15,342,323 of record BLIW01000007.1, on the reverse strand, counting down.
TAGTTGTTGAGTTTGAGTGTTAGTTGTCTTGTTATGATTCTTGTGAAATTTTCATTTTTGTGTCTTTGTGAACTTTTGTGGATTTTAGTGATTATATATATATATGTGTGTGTGTGTGTGTCTGTGTGTGTGTTCGTATTTAGTGTTTAAGTGTTGGTGTTGGTAACAAAAATGAGAAAATGTGTCTAGTCGAACTTATATGAGATGAGTTTTGTGTAGCCAATGATGTGAATTGTTTTATCATAGAAACTCGACTTGTGATAAGGAAACACTACTACAGAATATATAATTTAAAACAGTCTATTTAAAACGGTTATTAATAACCCGTTTTAGATAATTGGGGCGGTGGCATTTTTGTATTAAGAATTAGGAAAACGCAAACTTTCTAGAACGGTTACATTATAACCGTGTTAGAAAGTCTCTTGATGTCAGTTTCTAAAACGGTTCGGGAGACAACTGTTTTAGAAACTGTTATCATCTCCATTTTAAGAACGGTTTCTAACTAACCGTTTTAGAAAATGTACCGATAAAAATCTCCCCCAGCATTTTCTTCTCCTGTAGAACAGATCTATAGATCGATGTGCAACTCTGAAGAAGTAAAAACCGAGCAGCGAAGTCTGTTGACTATTCCACTTTCTCATCATTTTACATTAGTAAAGACTAAAGAGCAGTAATCATCATCTACGACTATGATGGCGATGCAATCTGTCGTTTCATGCAGTGGACTGGGTCGTTTGATGGAAGCAAGTGGGCGGCGGTCGTCGGCAATCGCTGGCCTCCGCTACTTCAGCGACGATAAAGATCGTGTACTCAGTGAAGAAGAACGTGCTAAGGAGAACGTCTACATTCAGGTTTGCTTTTGATTTTTGATTTTTTAATTTTTATACTGATTTCTGGTTACTATTAGTATTTTTCTTTGATGGGAGAAATGGGAAAGGGAGAGATTGGAGAAGCAAAAGCTAAAGGCTGAGAAGGAGAAAGCATTTGAGAGTGATAAGAAATTTGATAAGGTCCGTCGACATATATGTCCTCCATTTTGATTCATTCCTTCCTATGTATTTGTATTTGTTGATTTGTGTGATGAAAATATTGTTGGGTTTTTGTTTGAATATCTGTTCTGTATCAGAAAGCTGAAAAAGTGAAGGAGAAGCTGATAAGAGTTGAAGGATGAAGAGCTAAGTCGGCGTGTGTGTGTGAGTCTGTGGTGGTGACTTTTGGATTCATGACTTTTGTATTTTAGACTTTTAAGAACGGTTCATCAACCGTGTTAGAAAACAGACTTTTAAGAACGGTTCATCAACCATTTTAAAAAATGTAGGACTTTCTAGTCCGCCCATATCTAAAACCTGTTTTAAATAACTACTTTTAACCGTTTTAGAAAGTGAATTCTGTAGTAGTGAAACTAACATGTTACATAAGGGGAGTCGGGTCCTTGGTGGAAAGTTTGACATTTTGAGTTTATTGTTAATAGCACAAGTGGGGAACTCGTGGAGATTGACAAATTTGGTTAATAAGATAGGTCGGGGTACCTTGGCACTTTGTTAGTTTAACTATTGGACTAACTTTCCCAAAGAGACATGTGTAGATACTTTCAAGTTTGAAGAAATGAATTAGGAATTATGTGTTTGTTTTTAATATTTTTTTTTGTTTTTAATATTTCGTTGTTTATATTGAATAAAATTCCTCTCCAATGTGAGACCACTCCTTTACTACACAAAAAGGTTGAAGGAGAATTCATATGAGTTGGAATGGTTATAAAACGCTGAAAAATCCTTGGCAATCATAACAAGAATAAAAGTCCCAATGATCTTGTAAATTTGTTAGTATCTACATCATGGTCAAAGAGGTGATTGTAGGGAATAGAGTATAACAAAACTTAGTTGTCAGATCTCTTATCTATGGCGTGGACATGAATAAGTCAATGCCCAAGTGGTACCCATTGTACACACACACACACACAATATACTCAACGTGTTGAATGCGTACAAAAGGCATTTTAATGACTCTTGTGGACACATGGGGTGATTACTTGTCAATTTATTCGAATAAGCTATGAGGCATGTACACAAACACTTATCAAGTGCTTAAAATGATTAGATATATCGTTCAGTAAAGTAAAGTTGCCAATCCTTCTAACTTTGTTGTATATATATGTTTTAGCATGATTTTGTTTTGTTGCACGAGGGTGAGCAAGGTTCAAGTGTGGAGGGTTGATAAGGTGACGATTTTCACCTTATTTGATTCGTTTCACTTAAACTTTATATGTCCTTGTAACATTTTTACATGTTTTTAATGTGTTTTAATGCGTTTTGTAGGATATTGTGGCAAATTATGAGCAATGGAATGAAGAAAGAGCAAAAAGAGCCATTTTACAAGCCAAGCAGCTTAATGTCACGACATTCCTCACTCACGTCACGAAGTTGGGTCAAATTTTAGCAACGTCATGACGTTTACAATGAACATCACGGCGTGCAAGAAATAAGCAAAATGAGTTTCAATCAAAATCCTCCGTCCGCCGGAGAGAGTTCTCCGTCGTGATACTGGAAATCAGTAATAGGATGAACATCGCAACATCCACAATGAACGTCGTGATGTTAAGCTTCAAGTGGATGAATGTCGCGAGGTCCACAACGAACGTCACAAAGTTAAGCAGCGAGGGGCAAATTTTCCAAGTCAACTTTGCACTCATTTTTTGGAGTGTTCAAGGGTATTTTGGGAACTCTGTAAGCACACAAGGCCAACCCTATTTCTCTCCCTCATACTGTGAAGTCTAGCAAGAAGAGAAGAAGGAGAGGAAGATATAGAGGAGACCCTTTAACAACCTAGATAGGAGTAGATTATAGTAGTTAGATTAGATTAGATTTAACAAGAACACACATTGAGTGTGGGTTCTTGGTGTAAATAGCATCTTTTGGAGAGGAACTCATGTAAGATCTTGGCTCTAAGGACTTGTTTTGAAAAGAAAACTTGGAGCTTGAGCTTTGAACATCAAAGGGGAGTACTACTCTTTGCATTTGTTTGTTTAATTCCATAATTATTGTGATCTTCTTATTAGTCTTGATGTGCTAAATTGCTAGTACCCTTGGAGATTGGTTAGTGATTGTTGAATTCTTGTGCTTTTATGTGGATTTATGTTATGGGTAATCAAGAATTAGGAACTACAAGCTAATCTAACATTCCATACTAGTAATGCTTAAGGTAGAATAGTATGTGGGCAGTAGATTAGTGGAGATGTGTTAGCCTTTTCTTACCTCCGCCATAAAGGGGAAATTGGTTAGGACATTGAGATACCGGTGTTAGGGTTGGTGAATTTGGGTAGCATGAACTAATTTAGACCTTGCCTCTGCCATAAAGGAAGGAATAGATTAGGGAGTGGCATTCGAAAGAGTGACTAGGTTTGGTTCTTGCCTCCGTCATAAAGGAAGAGCCGAGTTAGAGTGTGGTAAGCTTAGGGGAACATAGGGATCTAAGTTGACATAAATTGGCAAATCCTTGCCTCCGCCATAAAGGGGGGATTCGTTATGAAGTCAATTGACGTTGTCACACTCTTAATTCGTTAACCCATTCTTGTAAACCTCATAAAACACTATCGTTAAGGAAAACCAATACTCCAAGGGTACACTTCATTGCATGAATCCTTATCCTTGATGCATTTATTCTTTGTTTTCTATTTTCTCTAGTTGTTAGATTAGGTTTCATTACTTGTTTTAACTCTCACTACTACACAGACGTTTACACTAATTGCACAAACTCATCCCCTCCTTGTGGGAACGATCCCTACTTCCTTTAGCTACAAAACGTTGGTGTATTGATGCACCTTAAATGTCATGAGGATTAGGGCTATAAATGTATTTGATTCGGTTAGGCCTTTGCATTTGACCCTAGCTCCAAGACCGCTATCAATTATAAACTTTGCTTCTGTGATAAAGAGAAAATTTTGAAAATTTGATCATGAATGTACTTGATAGTGTGGTATTTTCTCACAAATTAATATAGGAAAATCTAAATTAGTGATTTATGTTCAAAAATAGAAAATTAAAATTTTCAAAAATACTTCTAATTTGGGTGAGCTATAGTGTTTTTTTATATCAAAAAAAGAAAATAAAAAAATTTGTTTAAGTGCTCTTGACCGTCTATGTTTTACTCCTAGCCCAATGAAAAATATGCAAACTAATGATTTGTGTCAAAAAAATAGAAACAAATTAAAAAAATTTTTAAAAAATAGATTTTAGTGAGCTATAGTTTTTGATGTTTCGCTAAAAATAAAAAATCACAAAAAGGGCTAATTACCAAGAACCCCTATGTGGTTTGCAAAATTTTTCTATAAACCCCATATTTTATAAAATATATCGAGTACCCCCATGTATTTTGGGTTGAACTAAAAAGTGGATAGAAATTAGGTCTTCTAACAAAATCGTTAAAGTTTTCCACTATACCCTGATATAAATAATCTCTCAAAGTCTTAAATTTTTCAATTATTAAAGTTTTGGGGTCAATTTTTAAATTATTAAAGTTTTGTGGTAAAAAAATATTTTCTTCTCCTACATCACCTATGTCATTTTTTCTTTCCTTTTTTTTATTTTCTCCTCTTAATTCAATCAACAATTTCTTTTTTTTCTTATTTCCTTTTTTTTTCCTTTCACTTTTTCTTTCTCCTTCGTGGATTTCTTCATCACCACCATCACCATCATCACTAGTATCACTACCATCACCACTAACTTACCCTTTTCCTAATACCTGTAACAATTTCTAGATCAATATAGACACGGAAATAAAAAAAACTACTGCTATTCTTTGCCAAAAATCTCCAAATTTAAATAAATTAAGATCTTTATGATGGTGGGTATTTGTTAGAGAAGGATAACCATGGGATCCAAGTATTGTGCCTTGAGGATTTTTTAGTAAGATAGATTCTTTTTTTTGGCAAATAGAAATGATGAAGTGAAAAAGAAGTTTCAGTATCCACAACACATTCTTACAATAACTTGGACTTTAAAATCAAGATACAATTGAAGACTTTGTTTATAATTGATCTCAATCCTTCTTCTCTTCTACATTCTTTGGCTTAATACCATTGACGAAGGTGACTGCTTCTTTTTCTATGCTTTCTTTGACTTTGGTTTACAGCAACAATACAACTACTTTTATTATGAAACGTAATCTTGCATTTTGTTGTAGACGGTTTGGGTTGATAGTTCACGTTTGGTGGTGGAATGAATTGTGGGCCTCGTTGGTTATAGATTTTGTCAAAAATTATTATGGTGGTGACGACTGTCGACTATGTTAGAAGTTATTGTGGTGGTGGTGATGGTGGTGGAGGAGGGTGGTGGTGGTGGTGCTGGAATTAAGGACATGAAAGGGAAAAAAGAAAAAATAATAAAGTAGAAAGAAATGAGAAGAAAGAGAGAGACTAAGAAACTAATTTAATTTTAGTTAGCACAAATTAAGGAAGATGCTAAATGTATGAAAGAGAGAAGAAGAGAGAAAGAGATAGAAGAAGAGAGGTAATTTAATTTTGGTTAACACAAATCAATGAAGATGTTAAATGTAATTTAATTTTAGTTAACACAAATTAAGGAAGATGTTAAATGTAATTGAATTGTGAAAAAGATAAGGTTGGTGTTAATAAATAATGTTTTGGTTAAAAGATATGGTTGGGGTAATTTAGAAAAAATAGAAATATTTAATTAATGAAGTAATATTGAACGCCCTTAATAGGCGCGTTTCACACACTGTCGGTTAACGTGCTTGTTTTCTATCTACTTTTTATTTCACTCTAAAACACATGGGGGTACTCAACACATTTTTATAAAACATGGGGGTTATAAGAAAATTCGGCAAGCCATATGGGAGTTATTGGTAATTAACCCAAAGGAAAATAGGTTGTACAAAGTCTACATCCATTCTAGCTATTGTAGGAAGCTATATTAGTACTATTAGCCCCTAGATACAATCTAAGAGGGGGTGAATTAGGTTACACAATTAAAAATCTATTCAAAAACTATTTTTCCTAAACTTATGTTTCTTTGAGGAAATTTATGAAACACTTGGTGTGTGTGTGTTTGTGTATGAATGTTGTGATGTCTATGAAATCTATCAATTAAATTTACAAAAATTCACCAAATACAGTTAACCATAAAGAATTAAACTCAACTAAATATATGCACCAAGTAATTATCACAATTTCACTATAAACACCAACAAAACATATATATCTACGAAATGAAATCCGGGCATATAAATAAAGACAAGAGATTTATAATAGTTCAAATCTCCCATTGGTGCACTCTACATCCACTATCTAAATTCTCAAAATTAGAATTTCAACAATCCACTAAAAATGATGTCTTCACCAAAGGTGAGATTCAAACCTTTTACAAACATTCAAGGATGAACTAATCTTGCTAGTTACCAATGTTATAAGAAATGGTTTTACTCTCCCTCTTGGAGAAACCTTTCAAACTTATCAAGTTTGGAATATTACAACTCTTGAAACCCTCTTGATTGGGTGGATGATTTACAATTGAAAGCTTCCACTACTCTTCTTGGATGATTTTTACAAGAGGAAATATTGGCTCAACAAGATGAATACAAATTAGAACTCAAGATTTTGATCCTTTTGATTGATTATCAAATCTCTTTTCTTTTGATTTTTTTAGAGACTACTCTTTACAAAATTATGCTCAAGGATCATTAGAATAAGTTTGTGAAAATCAAAATATAAATGATTTGTAAGGCAAATAGAAAAGAACTTTGATTTTCAGAAAACTAGACGTTACTCACAAGTTTGGGGAATTCGGACGTCCAATCCTAAATGAGGTCGTTCAAATTCTCTTTTAGAAAAACTTGAAATTTCTCAAATCGATAGATACGAACATCCGAATACCAAAGAGGTCATCCGAATTCAACTTTAAAAACCAAGTTCGAACGGCTGAATACCTCTGAGGTCATCCGAATGTATTTTCTAGTAAGTTTTCAAAAATATTTAAAAATCGAGTTCCGACGTCCGAATTCTTCTAAAGTTGTTTGAATGTACTTTTTTCTCAATTTTTTGATTTTTGATTTTTTGAATATTTTGAGAAAAATTTAAAACAATTTTATTGAAATACATTTTCAACTTTTATTTTTGATTTATTTTACTTGACCGTTTAAATGAATCAAACATGTTATGAACCAATGTACAATGTAAATTAGGGACTGGGGGTTAGGGAATCTACCCTCATTTACATAGTTCCTATTTCTTCAATGTCTTCAACACTTTAATCTTTATCTTTCCAATTCGCATACCTATAACTTCAAGAAGTTTACTGAAATATTAGTATAGATAATTGTTTGATAATCATCAAAACAACAAGTAGATTTAAGATACTAGGTCTTTCAATTACAAACCCTTTGAGATAAACAATCGAGATATGGTGCCATGTAGATCCTCTCTAAATCCTCGTATGGAAATATAGTATTCCTCTAATTAATACCTTTATCGGTTCCCCCATCACCAACAAAACAATTGGACATCACCATAACATTGTTTCTGAAATCAAATAACAAAATCAATGAGTAAATATTCCAATGTACCAAAGTTAAGATTTCAATGCCTACTTTGTGATCCACAACAATAAAACAAGCGAGTTTTCAAGAAACTGCTCGAGTTTTAGCAAAAGCTGCTCGCAAACATGTGGTGAGAATCAAAACTTTTGAAGCACATTGAAACAAAAAAAAACAAAAGCAGTTTGTATCAAAAGATATGCAAAAGACAATTTATACCTAACAACAATTTCAAAAATCTCTGTGAGAAGGTTACAAGTTGCGTGAAATTCTTATAACAATTAAATTTTATTCGTTATTTTTTCTATTACTTTGCGTTATGACCTTATTACACTATCATTTCAAGGAAATTTCACATACTAAAGTAATCAAATGTAAGTTTTAATGTGTTACAATACAAGTTTATAGAAGTCTAATAATATGCATAATTACCTTCCTCCCAGAAAAGGATAGCAAAGTGGGTGTCTGGTAGGTGGCTCTCCTTGCAAGGCTGAGGCAATGCATGACATTTTTCTAATAACTTCATAGTCTTCACTGTAACTCTCATAGTATCTTTCCTTATCTTGGATCTTCTATCATGTATTTCCAAGGAAGACCTAAATGTGAAAGGAAAAAAAATAGAAATTAGTCAAAAAATTTACATTCTTGCTAACAAAAAAACTCATAAAAAATATATCAAACATTAAAGTTGGAACCATTAGTCCATTTCTTCCCTAAAAATAGAGAAATTTTGGGAATACAAAGAGAAATTAGCAAAACTGGAGCCAACGGTAAAAAAATCCAGTAAACAAAAAAGGCACAATAGTGAATCATGGCATAAAAACAACACCAGAAAGAATAAAAAAAAAAGCAACCAGGTTATGCAAAATTAATGCACAAGAACAACTACAAAAAGTAAACGTATATGATGAAAACATAATTGGCTCATCTTCTTGAAAATACATCATTTTGAGAAACAAAAAATATTAATCAGTCAATCATTTTAATCATTATCACCCTAAATAACATTCCACATCCCATACTACATAGTAATTTATCAGTCTAAAAATAGGTAAATACCCTAAATTATATAACAACACCTAAAAAACTATTGTTCTAAAAATGTCTCAATAAAATTATATAATACCGTCATAGCTTCAAAGACTGGTTTATGGGTTCCATAAAATATTGACAAAAAGCAAGACAAAACAGAAAAATAATCGGTAAGAAAGGAAAAAGAAAGAGATGAAACAAGCAGCGACCAAACATCCTAGGTTTGACGTTTGAGGGAATAGAGAATTGGTAGGAAAGAAAAAAGTAAGGATGAAGCAAACAGCAACTAGGGTTTCACGTTTGGGGGGGAGAGATTGTGAGATTAGAGAAAACTAAGCAGATGAGATAATGACATAACCCTCATACAAAATAATTTTCTATTTTTAATATGATTGTGGAAAAACCTTTGCAATTTTACCTACGGTTGCCACAGAATAGCAACCCTCACTTGCTAACGATGAAAACTTGGCAATTGGATTCCCCAATGATAAGTATACTTCTTAGAAAGTACCCCTTACTTAAGATAATTTGATAAAATTCTTACAAATTATGATGTTGAATTCGATAAAATCATGTCTAATCAACCTTTTCAACACTAGATCTTTTGCTTGGATCGTACTGAAAACAAAGCGAAATAAAGTATTGAAAATCATGTGAACATTCTGGAGGTGCTCCTGGGTGTTCACCTTCGTATGCAATTTGATACACTAGACTTCTCAAATCATTCCTTTAAAATTTTATTGGAAAATGTCCCAGATAAAAAAGAACCATGTATAACCCCATGCTTTAAACATTGGAATTGTAAATACCTCAAATGATGAGTTTTGTGTCTATCAATTCTGTTTCCGAATACTGCATTGTACCAATGCTAGTTAGAGGTGATCATCGATTTGATTTTTGAGTTCTTCGACTTGTTCGATTCAGTTTGAACATCTAAGAACTCAAATTCAAAATCCAAACTCATTTGAATTCAATTCGATTTTGGTTTTTGATTCAAATTCGAATTCAATTTAAAGAAATCAAAAATGATATTTGAATTTAAAATTAAATTTTAATTCGAATTAAACAAATTCTTACAAACAAATTGAACTCAAATTTGGTTTTAACATAAATGAAATTATTTAAATTACACCTCAATTTAGGATTCAAAACAATAATTTAGTTTAATATCATATATTTTATAAAATATTTTATATTAATATTTTTTATATATATGAACTCGGTTTTCGAATTAGAATCTCAATTCGAAAATCAGACCATAAATCAAAATTTGATTTTTGATGAATTCGAATAATTCGAATTTGGTGAATTTGATTTCGGTCGGTTATTCGAGTTAAATCGAACATAGCACGCCCCTAGCTCTAGTCAATGGCAATTCTTGTTGAGTTGCTATGTCAACGCAAGTCTTGACATCGCTTATTTAGATCATATGTCAACGCAAGTTTTTAGATAACAAGATATTTTCAGGTTTCATACCGTTGTGTGCAATGCTACACTATTTCAGGTAGATTGTATATATATATCTATTACACCTTTATAAGAGGGAGTTTGTCTAATGGCAAAACTAAGATTTGGGTGAATTTCATCCAGGGATATCCTTGTCTTTCTGCTTGTCCAGTTGAGGGTAATATTGTCTTTTTAGATGACTAAAATTGATGCTTAGGTTCTTTTGCCACATTAGGAGCTGACGAGGCAATTGTGACGACACGATTTTAGGTCACTAACTTCTATATGCCTCTTCCTCTCTCTTCTATCTACATCACTACCTAATGAAAACCCAAAAAAATTTCTTCATTCTTGCTCTTGCTATGAGCCTTTTCTTTGCTTATCCTCCACTCTTTCCTACAATCCCACCTCACTAAGTCATTCACTTTGTCTCTTCTCTTTGATTCACTGATTACTTATGAAAGTCCGAAAGAAAAATTGTTATTTTTTTTCTTTTGGGTTTAGCATGTTGTTGATTGGAGTCTTCAGGTGCTAGTGAAATGGATTTTTCCATGTTTTGTTTCTCTAGCAAGAGAAGTGTTATTTCATCATCCAAATTCTGTTCTAATCTCCGAAAACCTCTCTTCACAACAAAAGATTAAAAAACTTTTGAAAGAGAGGACATAAATTTAAAAAAAAAGAACAGAATTTCAATACCGTCTGTAGCCCCAACTCCATAGTGATGCACACAATCAGAAATCTTGGGAAAAGTTAACTACTTCATATGGAATTGAACAGCCAGAAAGGTAGGTTCTTTAAAACAAATTAATTTTAGTTTTGTTTTAGATAAAGTTGCATATTGGTATGGGTTTTAGTAATTTTTTTCATAAATTTTATTTGCTGAATTGTTTTATTTTTTGGATTTGTTTGATTAATCTTGTTGCAAATACCTGGTGAGTTGTATGTTTAAGGAAGCAGCCATATGGGAAGACAATTAAAGTAGACAATGAAATATGGTACAAGAATTAGCAAATGCTTTATACTTTTTGAGTTTATGGGTGTTGTTTTGCTGGATTACAAGATGGATTTGAAGAGTTAGCAATTGGGCCTATCTTTAAAGAAATTGTTAAGGGTTTGATGTATTTTCAATTAAGAGTTAGAAATTAGTTATATATGAGATTTTTGTTTTACAATTACCTCATTAAAGTTTAAGATTGTCCATGCTATGAAAATCTAACTCTTGAACAATTTCGTACCAGACATAGTCTTCAAGTTTTGATCTCCTCTCTTTTCCTCTCACTCTTTCTTCTTTCTCCTTTCTCTTTTTTATTTAAGTTTCTTTAAGTTTCAGACAAAATAAAAAATTTAGTCAGATCTGTGATTGAAGTAATTCTTCAAAACATTGTTGTTTTGGTTTGATTAAGAAAATTAAGAAACCTTTTGCAAGCATAAACAAGTTAATGTCGAGGCCAAAGAAGTCAAATTCATGGCTAATGATGTATGTGTTTGAATCCAGGTGCTTTTCGACTACAAGAATGGCGTAAGAAGGGCCACCTTATGGAATGGTATGTTTGATTTGTTCAGATAATACGAAAAAGAGAAAGGAAATTTTTGCAGCATTTCATTTTTTTTGCAGTTGTTTCACTGACTCATCTTATTCCTTACCTTAGTCTTACTTTATCATGTTTAGATTTCCCAGATGTTAAAACAGTTGGGCGATTTTGAGAAAGATCCCACTATCGGACTTGTGATTTTGAAAGTAATATAAATTTCTTTTTCATAACTTTGCAAGTTCATCAGGTAAAACGAGACATGTTAAAAGAAAATCTATTCATAATTGTGGCTTGATTATTCAGTACTACTCTTTGCAAAGACTTTCCAATACTACTGTAATGTATCATAAACATGTTATTGAAAACTAGCAGTATATATATATATATATCCGTGTGTGTTTTCAACAATATCCAATGTTCGGTCTTCTTCTTTTTTTTTTCTTTTTTTTTTCTCACTTTGTTTTTCTTGTTCCCTTTCACAGGGAAATGTAAGAGCGTTTTGCTCAGGTGGTGATGTTAAAGGTGTACTAAATTTCACGATGAATGATGAGAGTTGTCAACTGAACTTCGATATTGCGATTAAAGAACTACAATAAATAGGGAAAGAAAAGATAAAACAGAAATGAGTAGTAGTGCATCTCTGATTTATGGACTAATTATATATGTTATGCTTCCCAAAAGTTTTGATGTAAGTGGAAATAAGTCTAGATCATACTTTTATGAAAAACAAACCTAAAGTTTATCTTGAGTCTAAACCAAAAGGAATACAAAATTAAAATCTGTGGCCTTTCTAAATCCCTAGTAATGAAGGAATCATTATATAGGGCATTAGAGTTTTGGTGCAAGTTTTTTCAGGAGGTAACTTGCCTTAGATTACAGAGTTGGCACATAATATGGGAAACCAGTGGTGAGATACTTTGTTTATATATGATTTCCCTTTTATTTTTTAATTGTTTTAACATTCTTCTAGTACTCCATCCAATTATGATCGATCACCAAATATAAATAATCTCAGGTTTCCGTTTTAAAAGGAATTGTCATGGGAGAAGAGCAAGTCTATCTATAAATTCAACCTTACGGATTGTCAAAGAAAATACTATACGATGTCATCCTAACCGTTTCAAGTCAGTTTTTGTACAACTATTTTAACTTGCAAACTCTCAGAGTTATTCCAAAATTGACAGTAGTTCTTTATTTGGTTTTACTAATATTGTACAAAGCAAATGATGTAATACAAACTTTCTTTGTCTGGTACAAGAATTAAACTTGCAGATATTTGCCATGCCGAAAGTTGCAATTGAACATTTTCCAAATTTTGATGCTTCTTTTTTCTTTTCTAGGCTTCTGAGATTTTTAGGTAACAACTTGTAACAACATGTACAGTTTGTTCTCATATTACACTATTGAAATATTTATAGAACTACTGATCAATAGCATATTTATATTATATATGTTTGAGATTGGTTAATTTTCCTCTTGTAAATTATAGGAGAATACTTAGGATTGACAGGCGCTCATTTCGATGGGAACGAGATGCTGTCATGTGGCCTTGCATCTCATTTTATCCTTTCAAATGTACACTCAAATATTCTCAACTTTTCTATTTGTTAATTTCCTCTCCTTTTAAGGAATTATTAATGTTGAACTAGTCAGCTTGAAAAATTGCTATTTTTGTTTGTCATCAATTCAGAGGTCAGAAGTTGAGGATTAATATAATCCCTAGTCATGTTTTTGTAAGAACCATTTTTATTTCATTATATCTCAAATCTTGTCCAATTGATGGACTTAATTTAATGAAAATTTACCAAATCGATTGAGAAATTATCTATGGAAAATGCCTTCCATTTCATTAGTTTGTATTCTAAAACTATGTATGGAAATTAGTTTCCTTCAGGATCTTGCTTCAATGGAGGATTCTCTTGACTCGTTGGCAGCTTTTGGATTGGTGGATGTATCAACCATTTCTAAGACAATCAGTAAATTTTCTCAACAAGTATATCCTTAAACAGATAGTATGTTCTTGAGGTAATTAACTCTTTGTTCTATCATGAGAAAGTGCATTTTAAAGAAAATCATATATGTAATTTTGTTTGAGGAAATTAAAATTATTTTTTGTATAGTACTATTAACATTGTTCAAAATTTTTTTCGTCCATCATGCACATTCTTCATGATTTCCTTTTGATAAAACCATGAAAAAAATTTTTAACTAGATTGGAGTTCATCAATGGATACTTTTACAAGGAAATGGTTGAAGAAATATTGTCATTGTTGGTAAGTTCATAAAGAGCAGCTCCATTCTTGCACGATTAAAGACATGCACTACTCAAAAGTTTAAAGATATTCTAAAGATTAATTTACTCATCTTCTTTGGAAATATTCTTTGGCTTCAGAAAGAATTGGTTGCAGACAACAAAGAAAAATTGATTATGAACCCAATCAACTCCATGAAATTAGTGTCTCCAACAAGTCTCAAGCTCTTAATCAGGCTGGTAAATGATAAATATTTCTGCATCTAGCAATTAAATTTGATTCATGTAATTCCATGACTAATATTAACTATGATTTAGAGAATGTAAGTTGATATAAGCCCTTTTAAAATGATGATCCATAGATTCGAGAAAAACGTACAAGTAACCTCAGACAATGTCTTGCTAGAGAATACAAGAGTTTTTGTCACATCTTTTGAAGAACCATAATTAATGAATTCTATGAGGTTGGTCAAGGATTATGTTGTTTTAGTATTTTTAGACAAATAAAATTTTTGTATATGACATTGCATATATAGTAAATTCACAGCAACAATATTACATCCAGTGCTGTAGTTAAAGGCATAAGGTACTCTTACCAAAAGTCTATCTTTGAAATTAAACTCAATTCCACTAAAGCAATAAAGGGCCAAAAAAATTTATGCTTTTCTAATCTTAAAGTTTAGTTCTTGGTTTGTAAATTAAAGTTCTTTCATGTCATTTTGGCATTTCATGCCAAAATATTTACAATTTCTTGCATTTTTGCATCCTTGGTTTACAAGATTTATATGGAGTTCAATAATTTTGATGTTCATGATTTAATTATGGATAGTTCTGTAAAGGTTTTCATTGGAATCTATATTTCTTTGTTCTTCATTGCTTTTCTTATTCTTGGTGCTTTTGGGTGCTGACATCTGCAATGAACTAAATTTGATTAAAAATTAGTGCCTTGTGGGAATCGGTTTGATTTTTTGAGTGGAAGGAGGAGATGAGAAAGAGAGATAGTCTGCTATTGAATAAAGCAGGCTGGAAGAGGATCGTAAAAAGGGAGATAGGATTTTAGAAGGGCAAAAAGATTGGGACTTCGGTTTGTTTTTATTGCTTAGTCCATTTTGTGGGTGTAGAATTGATTCTTGAGAGAGGGGTGGGTATCTTAGGGTTTTCTCCTTGGACTTTGATAAAGAGATGGAGAGGCAATCCCACCTAGCACTGAGGTGTCTGTGTTCTGATATTGGGTGAAAATATGCTATTTTTTTGAATCTCAAACATCGGGCACTAATGTAAGTCCTTTCTTCTGCTGCTTTCATTGTGCCAATCATCTTTTCATTGGCAATTTAATGACTTTTTTTCTTTATAGAACTAAAAGCAAGGAATTCATTACTTTTGGTTTAGTTTTACAAGATTCCTTGGCATATCAGAAGCACGCCATCACAAGCTATTGTTGAAACTGGAATTTGAGATAACACATCGCATTTGCATGTTTTTTCTAGGTAAATTATGATTTAGATTGGTATAGGCCTCTTGCTACATGATCTCCTGGTTGCAATCCGAATCTAAAATTTCAAGGTTGTGGTTTTTCTACTAATTTTGATGAGAATAATGATCTTTCATTAGTTTTAAGTACTACCTTTGTTAGCCGAAAGTTCACTTTTCTGAGTTCTTGACTTGTATTATGACCTTGAAGTGTTTTAGTTTAGGTGCTGTCTTTCACTCTAAAAGTTTGAGATGATGTAGTTGTGACTATTCAATGTGGCATGGAATATAGTCTACAAAAAAATTTCTGAAGCATGCTTTTCTTTGCATATATAATATAATTAAATATAAATGAATAAATGGAACATGATGACAAAACATGATCTATATAGCTATCCCGGATTAGCTGCTTCTATTGTTGTTTGCTCTTCTTCTGCATGGCTATATTTTTCATATTTTTAAGTTTAAATAGTCTTGGTTCTTATGTCTTTGGATATCAAAATTTCATCTTACACAAGATGCTGACTTGGGAGGATGCATACTATTGACAAAAATGATAATAAAGAGGAGAACTGTCCCAGTAATTTTATGAGTAACTTGCAGAATCAAAGTTAATCACATGATTCTCTTGGGATAGCTTTGGAAAAGATGTCTTACCATGTATATTGCCTGGGGGAAGGGTACGATGCTTTCCATTATTATTCTTGTCTTATATATATATACTAGGATTCTGCATGTGCGTTGCGCAAAGTGGTGCCCGTGGGTGGTAAGAGAGGAGGAGGGAAATTGAGTGTAAGGAGCTGTTTTTTTTTTCTAAGCTGATGAGAAGTTTCTGTTCAGCAGGCACATTTGATTGGTTTTTGAGATTCATTTTTTTCTTTTCTATTGACTTATTTGTATGTGGTATTCTCATGAGGCATTCATCTTGCTGTATAATACAGTGAGAAAATGTAATAGCTGGTGTGTAAGAAAAACGTTTTGTTGAATCTTCAGAAGAAACTGTATGCTTCCTTTAGGTTCCATTAGATTTCAAAAAAGAGAACTTTGAGTTAATTAATATGTCAAACTATCTTTGAGAGATTGAGAGAGGTAAAAGGTGGTCATACATGCTTAAACTAACAGCTCGAACTGCTATTTACAATAGATCTGGAATTCATGTCTTCTTTTTATTATTAATATATATCAATATATAAAATGGAGAAGATGATGCACAACTACACAACAGAAGGCAATCACTTATAAACATAAATGTCAATTATTGCACAAAAATTGCCTCGCCCACACATTTATATCATGAGCTGAAAAAAAGGTTTGAGGGTTCGCCGCCGTTCATTGCTGTGCTTATTCGCTTGAGGGTGCAATAGCAGGGGCGGCCGATGAAATTGACGCACCCCAGCAGACTGAAACTGAAGTTCGCGTCTTTGGCTTTGGGAAAGTCTACAGTTCCACAGGGGCAGAGCTGCCTTCCATTCGACGGTATTTAATCGAAAGTAATGGGTGGGAGGGTAAAGCAAGTTTTCCTGAATTCTACATGAGAAATCCCAAAACGGCAAACAATGTTCTACCGAAATAGAAAAATTTTATTTTATGTCAATCGTATTTTCTAACATGATTAGACTAACAAAAATCATGTACTGTAATTTATTTGATTTATTACGCCTTAAAGTTAGCTTTTTTTTTTCAGGGATGATAAATCTTTCCGAAGAGTATTTCGCGGATATCTACTGGACAAAATTTCGAAAAATGCGATTTTATCAAGTTTATAAGAAATAGTACATGAAACAGCTGGTAAGTTATCAGAAAAAATTATTTGACCTTCATTTTATTATATTTCTATTATTATTATACCTATACATATGAGACTCTACAACAAAAGTGTAAATATTATGCTTATACATATGAGATTTTACAACAAAAAAATATTTGTTATTTGTACTTTATTTGTTGACAATTCTATCGAAATTTAACGAATGTCTCCAACTTGCTGTCTGTAATTGCAGCCTATTGCTGAACATTTTACTAGATCTTTGAGACATATTTTACCACAAAGTGTAATAATACGACACCCATGAATGTTGTCATGGAACTTTGATGTTGTTGAAATTTCTGGTGTCTTGTATTTTGATGGTCAATGGGAAGGGTTTGTCAAAGACCATCAACTTCAAGAGGGTGATATAATTACTTTCAAATACAAAAAGATGAAGGGATTGATGCATTAGTTTTTGCTGCTAAAACTTTATGTGAAAAAGAATCAAGTTATTTTATTGATCTGCGATACAGTACTGGTGTATACACCAAAAAGACAGTTGTTCAAAATATTACTGAACCATATATGGACAGTAAAGTTGGGGAAAGCAAAAAAGTTCCTGTCATGCCTTTGGCAAAGAAAGTTGTACATTACAAAGTTGCAGAAGACAAAATTCAAAATGTGTTGGAGGGTAGCAAAGTCTCCAATAATGATGGTGTGAAAGATTTATCTCCAACAATGTCAAGCTCTATGCACAACCAAAAGGTCACTCCAACACACTCATATGGCAAAGGTACGATTGTTTTTTCGCCTGACATACACACACAATACGCATCTGAGGGGGCCCGGCTTAGTGAGTCTTTTCTTCCGTGGTGCTCTTCGACATGCTTGTTTGAGGGGGTAAACCTGCATTCTCGCTTCAATTTTGCTACCTCCACCACCTGCAAGGAGTTGTCTGTTTAGGATGAGCTTCGAGGAAGGCAGGACAAAAGAGGCTGGGTCAGGAATTTTAGGGTTGTAATCTTCATCAATTTCTGCTCGGTTTCTATTTTTTTTGTTTCAACTGGTTTTCAGATTTTTCATTGTTGTATGTATTTCGGCAGTTGTGTGGGTTTTAATGATTGGGTAATTCCAGCGACGTATCTCACTGGAAATTTCTCAAAACTTGTCCAAAAATTCAACCAAAAATCGCATTTTTAACGTCGCAACATCCAGGGTCTTCAGCACGACGTGCACCCACGTCACGACGTGACGGGTCTGACTTCGCGACGTGTAGAATTTTCTTCAACAATTTCGCGATATTTCTTCCATTTTTCCTCTACTTTGCAACCAATTTGACTCCTTTGTGATTTCCCTCTTCCAAGAACACACCATGGTCAACAAACCTACAATTAAAACACTAAAATGAATAAAAACGAACAAGAACGACCAAAGAATTAAGTATAAACCCTACATAATCGGTGAATAAATTCACCTCATCATGGGATTATAGGGAAACATTGGTATCTATGAAATCCAGCTTGACATGGGCTCTTTGTATATTTATATTGCATTTGATTTGTTTATACTATACGCATACATTCCAATATACTCTGTATATACTAATTTAAATGTTAAAATAAATAAATAATTAGTATCACTTAGTAAATAAATTATAATAGTTAAAATAATATAGAAAATTTTGTTAATATATTTTAAATACTGTCATTTAGGATAGTAAGAAATAATCACTTGGCAATGAATTTGATAGAAAACAATTAACAAGATGTAACTGAAGCCTTGATTTGATAATTGATAATTCTAATAGTAAAGCTTTACATTAACACTTGTGTTAATTAAGATAGCAATACATTATCTATTGTCTTTGAATATAATAAACTTCCTTAAATTACATCCTTAGGTCATATCTTCAATGCGGTATAAAGTAATCTGCACTTTGTGATTCAGGAAAGTTGAAGTTGAGCATAAAAGTGATATAATTCCTCGAGGCTAAACCAATCTTGACGCATCTGTGATTTACAATACAATAAATTTGAGTAATATTAATCAATAGTAGGACTGGAAACATATACTATTGATATGAATATGTGGCAATTAAGATCTCACAAAGTAAGGGTAGCCATTAGACAGAGAGAATGTCTCAGGAGCTCGATCGAGGAACAACTTCACGTAGTAAAGGACAAACCTTCCACAATCGTCTCCATTTGTTTGTTGTGGTACCTATTAGGTGATAAATTCTATTTTAGACTATAAAGGATATTTCATATTTTAAAAATTGGATAGTTAAAATTATCTTACCATGGGAATGGAAAGAGGAATTTTCTTAATAGCCTCCTTGCTCTGTGCTGTACCAGCAATTCTATACATGTCAAACAGAAATCTATGCATGTGCAAAAATATGATGAGTTAGACAAAATAAAACAAATATTAGGAAATGATGTTATGAAGTATAACAGTGTATTTTTTGGGCATACTTTTTAATTCCAGGTTCAAGTCTAGTAGGATTCAAGTCATGAAGCGAATCCAATATCAAAATCGAAGGAGTTGTACTTGTTGATTCTAGATTTGCGTTGAAATTACACAAGATTAAGAGACTCCAATGAGACCTACATATTTGATATTCAGGTTATACAATAAGTTAACTTCAAAATTATTTTTTGTATATTAAATTTATAAAAACAAACATACATACCATATTACAATGGGAATGAAAACATATCTTTTTGAGAATAGTTTCTTATTTTTTGTCCATTCCAACACTTTTTCCTTGTTAGAGCTGTTCATGTATAGATAAAACGACATGCAATCTAAATATGCACAGGAGGCTGTCTTTGTTTCCTGAACTTTATTCCATATTTTCCTGGAATATGTAAATTTAATATTAATAATATATAAGCAAGAAATAGCATCTAGCAAAAGATGATGTGAATGACTCACTCAAAATAATCTTGGAATGAGTTGAAGCTTAGCCTTCCTCGTACATCAAGTGGATTATGAGAATATAGACATTCCCTTTGTTGATGATCACCTGAAACATGTGTTGTATGTTTTCTAATTTTTTTGGTCTGCTGTTTTGTCTTTGATGATCCTAATTGAGAAGGTTTATATTGAAGGTCTTTTTCCCAATGGGTGAATGTACTGTATATTTCGACATCTAACATATTTTTTTTTCTTTAAGAAAACACAAGCAAATCTGCCTCTTTTAGCGAATGTTCCTTTACAAAAGCCTCCCATTGTCCATCAAAACATAACATTCGGGAATGCTGGACAATATGGAATTTCCAAGACAGCATTTTAGAGCATCGCATAATTATGCTGTTAGGTAATATATCTTTAACTCTTTCAGCAAAATCCTGCGGGATAGGCTACAAGAAATGACATTTTGAAGTAGTTCATATTAAGAAACGTCAATTTGCAACTAAAGTTCCAATCTATTTAATTAAAATAAATCAAGTTTCATCAATATACTGTAGTGTCTTTACATGCATAGTGAAAAGAATGTTGCAGATGTATGTAGTATTTTATATATGTATGTAAAAAAAAGTTTTGTTATTAGAAACATCAATGATTAGATTAAAGTGCAATATTGAAAGAATATATTTACAAGTTATAAACTTACAAGTTGTTTTGAATATGATTCTTGATATATCTGAGCAAACTGTACTTCTCCAAACTAATCCCAATAAATATCGATTTTCTTATTGAGCCGAGCATCCATATTCCCAAAAATCAATTACAGTTTGCTTTCCTGTATGTTGGAAAAGAACAGATATAGTACATATGAATGAATTTTGAATATATCTTTTATTTAAGAATAAAGCATTGGAAGACGGCATAATGCATACTAAGGAAAAACCGAGATACATGATAAATGATGTCGTAATAAAAATAAAACCTAACTATGACAGATTTAAAACTTAACTTTGACAATAATCTGAGACAGGAACTATCGATAATTTGTGTTGAAACTATATATGCACACTGAATTACAAATTGATTAAGATAGCCATGCAACTGTGAAATCGAACAGTATACTCTTATGTCAAATAAGAAGCTATCAATACCCGAGACAACAGATTCTGAGTAATTATGTTTATTGCACTGAGGCGGAACGGGAGGGATTTATCGCGTAGTGAATAGTATGTCGATTAATACGGAAGAATCCTATTGCTGATGAATAGTTTGGAAAAAAATGTCTTCGGAGTGCGAAAACTTGCAATAAGATGATCTTGAGTGAAGGTTAGAGCTGTTGTTCATTCGTTGGAAATAAGCGCCACAACACGTTGTGTACAATATATAATGAAAATAACAACCTGGTAGAGATTTTGTTATTTTAGGGCACAACCTTGAGCTAATGTGGGTGACGTCAAGTCAATATTTATTTGTTCACAATGGTATCAATTCTATATATATAGGTAATAAGAGGGGGGAGAGAAATTGAGTTGACTTGTATTTTTTTGGAACCAAGTATGCTATTTTTTTTCTTTTAGAACTGAATTAAATCAGGATAATTACCATCAACAGAAAAGAATAGCTAATTTGATAAAGGAAGTTACAAGTAGAATGAGCAGGACAGCACGGCGAATGAGGAAGTCACTTGAATGGACATTTATCAAACTTGAGTATTAACAGCTTAAGTTGAGTATCCTAAAGAGGCAGCTCCATTAATCTGACATTTAGAGCAACATTCTAAACCTGCAGAGAATTGTTAATTGTTATTATACGTTGATTTTTTGGTGTACATTGAATTGTCCATTGTTATTGTAATTTATTGTATTTTGAAATGCTTGTATAAATTGGAGTTTACGTTTATGTTCGTTTACGAGTAGTTTTCTGAGTAAAGCTTACATTTTGTTTCTTGTAAATGGAGAAGAATATCATAGAAAATCAGAAATCAAAATTTTGTTTTGACGGTATTTGTCATGGGATGAATGTTTTAACACTTTGTTTTCAAAGCAATTTACTTGCAACAAAAGTTATGCATCCTAAGTAGGCAGTTCCTTTAGGGTGAAATTTAGAGATAGATTTTAAGCAGGCAGCTGCTGGAAAAGGGGAGGGCAAAAATTAAGTGTTGAAGAAGAATGTCAATGTAGGGACCATCTTAACAGCATTAGGCAACCATGTTGAAGCAAGCATTTAGAAGAGGACCTTGTTTGTACATTTCCAATTGCACAGCAACATCCTAAACAGACAGCTGCTGGAGAAGGGAGGAACAATCCCAATTGCATAACAACATGTTCACAATGTAGGGACGGGTTATCGCAATTGCATAGCAACATCCTAAGCAGGCAGGTGCTGGGTAAGGGGAGAGACTGTATTACAGGTGTTTAAGTTGAGTTGTTCATTGTTCTTACATGTGGATTTGTTATGTAAAACATGGCTGTGTATTTTTTTTTATTTGGGAATTGTGTTATAAATAAGAGAGTTGTTTTTGCTAAGATTAATTTTTTTGCTTTGCAGATGGATAGGACATTTTGTTTTGATGATCTTTGTTATGGCATGAGTTTTTTAACGCTTGCTTCTCAAAGCAATTTAGTTGTGAATGATGATGTTCAAGGTGGTAATGTTAGGTGTGGTGCTATTATAAGAGTTGATAATGAACAATTGGGTCATGAAGTATATCATTTTTTTCAAATTTTATATCGTCAGCAGATTTCCAGTGATGTTGTTGATAGTACTCTTGTGAGGTATGGGCCGTTTCCAATTTTAGAAGCTTTTGCAGATTTTATCCGTGAAGAGCAGATTATTGAAGCTGAAGCAAGTCGTCATGGTTGAGTCTTGTATGAGTTTTAACTGCGTTGTCTTCTTAATATATGTAAATTTAGGTTGTATCGTTATTATGTATTTTCACAAATGTTGATTTACTTTTTCTTGTAAAAAATTGCTATATAATTACTATTGCTAGTGAGAGTTTGATTGTGGTCTTTTTCTGAGAAGCAATAAAATTGTAGTGTTTGTTGATGTGTTCAATGTGAAGTGATTCAAAAAAGCTTTCAAACTTTATGACAAGTTGTGTTTTTATGGGTTTGAAGTCTATGGCTTCAAGGGGGATCAAATTCGGCAGGAAATGATAAATTTTCAGCTATCAAGTGCTGGTTTATCTGCTTAGCTACTCCAACAGTTCGCCTTCAGCTCACCTCCAACCCTTGGTCAAAGACTCTCAGATAGTCCTATCAACACGAGATATTGAAATTCCTGGGGAGTTATATATTTGTGTATTGATAAGACCATTCACTATTTCTTGAAGCTCGATCTCTCCCCCGGACGATAACTTTTTCAGCTCAGTTAAGGATGAAATTTCAGCCGGGGAATTCTTGCAAGATTACTCTTTTCTTTGTGCCTCCACTTCTACACGAGCTGTCCTTCTTATTAAAAAGTATTCTTTTTTTTAATTCACTTATATAATTAATCTATTTTTTGGCTCTCTCTTTAGCCCCCACTTTTTGGGGAATATGAGTCGAAGCAATAACAAGAATCTTTCTAGTGGAACATCTTTCATCTGTTAGATTTGCAACTGCTGTTGATGGAATGTTGGGAAGAACAGCATGTATATAGAAGCAAGATAGAACTCTGGATTTTGATATTGTTAACAACTGTAACATAGTGCAGAATTTCATGCCATATATACAAGATTGATGATTATGAATACACAAGATGTTATGTAACTTGTTTGCAGGTGTTTTTACAGAAACCAAAAGTGTAGGTAAGCAAAAACGGAATATGGTAGAGTAGGATAACGAGGGATTTAGTTTTGCCGAGCTCTTTTATGTGCTGGTTCTTCAGTGGTGACATCTTTTGAAATGCTTTTCATTCTCTTTATGTCTGCTGATTTTGTTGCTCCTGCTTATGTTGAGAGTGAGGGGGTTTTCTTTGGCAAAGGATATATCATACAGCTGTGAATTTATTTTCTCCTGAGAAAGAGGATTGATATATTGCTTTTTTGACCAAACATATCAAGTTCTGCTCCTCTAAGGATTTTATTATTGTCTCAAAGTCGATGGATCCCTGTTGGTAAGCCATGCTGAAATGTTAAAACTCAGTCATATACACGCAAAGCAAAGAACAATTATATAATGCTTATAGATCAATTTTTTTGCTAACAAAAATGATTGCTATGTTGGTTTTTTGGCCAAACACAACAAGTTGTTCTTATGTAAGGATTTTGTTATTGTTTTGAACTCGATGCATCCCTTCTGGCAATTCATACTGAGATGTTAACACTCACTGATATACAGGCAAAACAAAGGCAGAATCAGATAGCACAAAACTCATATTGAAGATGAAATGATAGTTATGTAATGCTTAAGCATATGAAAATGGCCTTAGGGAAAAAAAGGCCTATTTTCTCTGCAACGTTTGATGTTGTGCTTAGTCTAATGTAATCAGCAGCATTAACTTATACAATGTATTGGAAAGCATGGTGGCAGTAGTTTATTTTGAAGATTGAGAATGCATTTCCAAACTTGAAGTAAGAAATTGAAGCTTTAATAGTGAGCTTGTCGAAAAGACAGGAGAAAGTGGAGGGGAAAAAGCATATAAGAATGGACTGAGGGGAAAAAGTATCTATTTTTTCTGAAAAGTTTGATGTTCTGCTGACTCTAATGTCATTAGCAGCATTAAGTTACAAACTGTATTGGACATCATGGTAGCATTAGTTTATTTTGAAGACTGGCAATGCATTTCTAAACTTCAAGTAAGAAATTGAAGATGTAATTGTGAGCTGATCCAAAAGTTGATGGCATATATACAAGACTGATGATTATGAGTAGATAACATGTTCTATAAGTGGTTTGCAGCTATTCTTACAAAAAGCAAAAGTCTACGTAAGCAAAAAAGGAGTATGCTAAAGTAGGATAATGAGGCATTTAGTTACGCCGAGCTCTTTTGTGTGCTGTTTCTTCAGTGCTTGGATCTTTTGAGATAGTTTTCATTCTCCTTATGTCTGCTGGTTTTGTTGCTGGTGGTTCTGTTGAGAGCGTGGGGCTGTTCTTTGGCAAAGGGTATACCATCACAGCTGTAAATTATTTTCTGCTGAGAAAGAGGATTGGTATGTTGCTTTTTTGACCAAACATATCAAGTTGTGGTCCTCTAAGGATTTTGCTATTGTGTCAAAGTCGATGCATCCCTGTTGGTAAATCATACTGAAATGTTAGAAGTGAGTCATGTACACAGAAAGCAAAGGACAAGTTATTTAAAGAATGTGTAGTAATATAGCTACAAATGCAAAGTTTAATATATTCATACTGCAGAAAGCATGTAAAAATGGGCACAGGGAAAATAGTACTCATTTTCTCTGTAGAGTCTGATGTTGTACTCATTCTAATTTGATCAGTACCATTAACTTACAAAGTGTATTGGCCAGTATGGCATAGTCCAGAGGATAATGTATAATGGGCTTATTTTTTTTTTGAAGAGTGATAATGCATTTTCAAACTTCAATTAGGAACTTGCAAATGTAAATGTTGGCTGATACAAAACATAAGAAAAATTGCGGGAATTTTTTTAAAAAGACAATGTAAAACATCAATATTTTTTTATAGCTTGTCTGCAGAGAAAAAGTAACAAAATAAGTATGTCATACAGTTCCTTTAAGCTTACGAAAGGAGTATTAAAATGATGATGATGATGTTTTGAGATCATATAGTTTGAAGTCTAACATTAATTTATATTTAAGACTAATGCATGTTAGCCTAACATGTGTTTGTAACGTTAAAGTGGGAACCTCTGGGCTGGTAAAAAAGGATAAGGTACAATATGAAGATGTTGAATGTCTCAGGTAAAGCTTATTATTGAAAACTATTCAACATAGGAAGCAGTCAATTAAGAAGTCTTACTTGTTCATCCTGTTGCTGGAGTTCAGAGGCATCAAAGGGAATTATCTTCTGCACATCTTCTCCATGTATTTCAGCTGTAATTGTGGCAGAAGGGTCACTGAGTTCAATAGTCATTCGAGACCTAAATGGATTTTTTGTTTGTCAAAGCTTAGCTTATGAAACTGTTACCAGATTAGTTTTGTAAAGCTTTTTATAATCTGGCATTTCATATTACCTCGGTTCTACATGAATGGATGATTTACATGCAGGAAATTGAAGTTCCCATTCAGGGTTTGACCGCAAGGATTTGTAGCAAACAGGACATGAGAGATACCAGAGTTTTTGTTTCCGTGCAGTAAGTTCAGCATTTCCTTTGACCCAACTTGTTTTGTGCTGTCATATTGGAAGTTCGAATTACAGTTTAGTTTGCAAAACATTGCTACAGAGAAGTTTGGAAACAATAAGCATCACATCTACCGGATTTTTGCAACTTACTTGTCTTTCATTCAGGACTTGGATGATGGGCACAATGGCGTCATCAGTTGGCATTGGCAGCAGAGCACATCTGTTGCTGTACACTTTTGTTTCAATCATGTTTGCAAATGTGTTGTGATGTGCTTTATACCTGTAGTGTGAAATTCTTGTTGTAATAGATAGTTGAAATTTTATTTTACAGCAAAAGACAAGTGAAATACCAATTTTTCAGCATAGTTGCTTCTTCAAGTGGTGGATCAATAAGAAATACAGAACCATACTTTGACTGGAGATTCAGTGCTGTCAATTGGATGCGTTATAGATGTGAGAGAATAATTTTTTTAGACAATGCTGTTGTGAAGGCAGAATAAAAAATAGAATGCTTACTATGGTAAGCAGTGACTTTGATGTGTAATGCTGCAACAATTGGAAATGCTTCTATTTGGTTTGCTATAGTAGATCCCTCGGATGTTGCAAACGTTTCCCAAAGTGTCAATATAATAGCTTGAGATCTGTTTAGTAAATTCAGTAATTATTCATGAGTTTTTGAACTTTTCGATTGAGTGATCATTTAGGTTTATGGACAAGTTATAGCAGACATACCTTTCATTGACAATGACTATGTCTCTAGCAGTAGTTGGACCATTATTTCCATTTGCTGCTCTTACCGGTGTGACATATATTGCAATTCCCAAGACGTCTACATATGTATATATGTATCAGTTTTTCATTTCTGCAGGTTTCTATTCATAAGAAATTTGTACAGAAATAGAGCTCTTACCAATTTGTTGATTTTCTTCCATGTACTTGTAGAATAGGCTGAATGGAGTAAACTGGAAAACAGATGGCAACTGTGGTGGTGATGGTTCATTGATTGCTTCAACAATGGTTGAGTTGTCAATTGTCCAAAAGCATTCGTTTGGCCGTGTAGTATAGGTTGCATTGGTAGGTTTTACTTTTGCATTGGAAATATAGTACCTTTTGTAGAGATGAAAATGGTGCTGGAAAAAAGTGATATCTGGACCAAAAAGTAATGCCTGTATTTTGTTGCCCTGTAATGAAAATTCTAATCAGCTGTTCATTTTATATGTTCCTATTCATGATACAGAAATTGGTTTGTAGTAAAACATAGTTTTCAAAAAAATGTGCTGTGTCATTAGTTTAACAAAATGAAATTATAGCAGAAAATGATAATACAATCAGATATTCTATGTTTGTAAAATTTGCTTTAAATTAAGAATGGATTTGAAAAGATTTATGAACATGCTGAAATTCAGATTTTCCAAACGATGAATATTGTATCATTGAGTTAGGGTTGTCTATAGACCGAGTTTTTCAGATTTTCATCACTTGTTATGGTGATATAAGTTTTGCTTTTAAGAGAGTTCTTCTTATCAGAAAGGATGGCTAATGATGTTTTCTTATGCTACAGTTAACACTATATTTGCAAGCATGGTATACTTCAGAACACAATCAAAGAAGGCAAGAGTTCACTATTTAGTAACATTAGTTGATCTTCAATAGTGGAAATGTTATTCTAATGTTCAAGTAAATCAAAAATACATTCATAAGGTTGAAGTATGAGGATATATTAGTAAGGACATTTTTTAAACAGCAAAGTAAAGCATCAAACTTTATGTGAAGATGTGAGAGGAAAAGTGAGAAAAAGATAGAGGCAAAGTGTTGTAGTCATTCTAATTTTGTTAGCAGTAGTAATTTGATGATAATGATGTTTTCAGATAGTACAGTTAACACCATATTTGCAAGAATGGTATATTTTAGAACATATTCAAACAAGGTGACAGTTGAGTATTTAGTGGCATTAGTTGATCTTTAGTAGTGAAAATACTATTCTAATGTTGAAGTAAAGCTAAACCATGACCTTTTGTGTGAACATTATATGAAACAAGTCAGAACAAGAAATCTACAGCTTAATGTAGACATATGACAGTAAATATAAAAAAATTACTTCAGGTAATACAACTCTTGTAAACTGCTTTGTAGGTATGGTGATGATGTACTGAAGCCTTGAAAGAAGGCATTTTCTGTACAAAGTTTGATGTTGTAGTCACTCTAATGCTATTAGTAGCATTAACATGAAGAGAATGATTTTTTTTGGATAGCCTTTTTTTATTTCACTACATGTCTGTATATGTTGTTGTCTATAATTTCTTGTGGAATGAGATGTAGACTTTGTTATATGAGATTTGGTTCGGTGACTGTATTCAGATGCTCCTATTGTTATTTTTTTTTTTTTGGCTTCACTCTGACAATGAAGAGGTATATGATCTCTGAAGTGTTTGGAATTTGGGAATTAGGATAAACCAGTGGATGAAAAATTTATACTAAGGTTTGGAACGTAGGTAGTTCATTAATAGGACAGTTCAGAGGTTTTTTTGGCTTCACTCTCTGAGCTGAAGAGAAACTGAATATGTTGCATTTCAGCTGCAAATGGAAAACTGTAGATGCAAATGTGGAGTCTTAAAAAGAATTGAAACCTTGTTGGCAGAAATTTTAAAAGGCCAGTGTGAATCATGCAATTTTTAGTAAAGATTGCAGAGAGAAAGTCAGAAAAATAAATGAGAAATCAAAATAAATAAACATGATTTTGAGGAATTTCTACCAAATATATATGTAAAAAAATAGTCCTATTTCATGAGAAAATAGCTTTGAAAAAGAAATATTAAATAGTATCATCCTCTGAATGAGTATAATTGTTCAATTGATGAGATTTATACATTATGAGTTTTAGGCATGTAATTAGTTCATCTTGAAGAATAATACATCTTACTCTAACATATATTTGTAAGGTTGAAGTGGGAAGGTAAAACTGGAAGTGTGGGTTGCTAAAAGAAATGATGGAAGTGGGGAGAATTTCTTTAAAAACATAAAGAAAAGTATGAAGCTGTCTCTGAAGCTTGTAGAAAAACAATGACAAGCAAAAACACCAAAGCAATAGCAATGCACATCATCATGATGAATATCTGCTTAATAAAGTTATAGAAAGCAAATAGTCAAAGCTGATGAAACAGCAGTTTGCAAAGAGACACAGCAACTATGAAGATGTTTTGCTTGAGCATATTGGTTAAGTGTTCGACATAAACATAATTCGTTAGAACCAATGCAAATATGAAGCAGTGAATTAAGCAGCTGGCATGCAACTATAGATCAGACATAAAGTGCTTTGTAGTAAAAGCTTATGTTGAACTATTTACTCAGTTATAAGTTACATAGGAAATGCAAGTTTATAGTAAGTTAACTACTTACTTGTTCGTCGACAAGTGCAAGCCTTTGGTAGCGGTTTTGTTTTAATTTTTTAGAAGATAAGAGTGCTCAGGTTTTCTCGATTACTTGAACAAGAGCAGTCCAATTCTTTTCGCCAGTAGCAATCTCTAAAATCTGCTTTGTTTGTCGGTCCATGTTTCTGCACATCGTACAGTCATAGCATAATGTCATAAATAACAATTTTATATGCTAATTAGATGAAAGGATGCAAGAACAAATGTCAGTTTTATTTGTAGACAATCAAGTATGGAATGGCCAAAATAACTTTAGAAAATACACATATGATGATCATAACAGAATGAATAAGGCACATACAAACAGAAAGCATACATAAATTCGTAATTATACCTGTGTTTTGTGTTGTAGCGAAAAAAAATTAAAAAAAATATTGGCATGCAAAAACTAATTTGTAGATTTCATTTAACATGCTATACAAATTTGGTTGTTTACAAATGCTAGTTGAAAATGTAGTATATCAAAATTTCCTGAGAACAGCTTTACAAAAACAGGAAGTATGACAAGTAATGATGGTTTAATGAAATCTGCAAGATGACTTGTCAGAATCAAGAAAGGAATTTGGTATACGCAAAACTTCAGGATACACAATGTTTTTGGTGTAAGCATCTGTGTTATAGTCAGCAAAAGCAGGCCGAATTAAAATATTGATGTCTTTGCTACTTTTAGCTCTAGACAAAGCAACATAGAGTTGGCCATGTGAGAAGACTGGCTCACGTAAATAAATACCAACAAAGTCTAAAGTTTGGCCTTGAGCTTTGTTGATTGTCATTGCAAAACAAAGGCGGAGAGGGAACTGTGTCCTTTGGAAAGGAATTGGAGATATCTGATCACTGGACACTACAAATTTGATTCTATAAACAAATACTTGTTTTCCAATGTGCTCGCCTGCTGCAATTACTGCATCTATCACATGATCTCTTAGACCACGACATACTAATCTAGTTCCATTGCATAAACCTTCAGCGGGATCAATATTGCGTAACAACACAACAGGACAATTGTACTTCAGTCTCAATCTGTGAGGTGGAAAACCATTTGGAATCAATGTGTTGAGGAAATCTTCATACAATGTTTGTTCAGTACCATTTGTAGCTTCATCACGACTAAAATACTCCATCGAATTTCCTGGGAATTTCTCAATCAACATTGCATTTATATCATCAACGTATTCATTCTTTGTAGTCAAGATTGCTTTGTTAATTTCACATTTATTCCTGAACAAACACCAGTCTTCAAAATTTCCATATACAATATCTATTAGTCGTGACAATGATTCTTCTTCAGATATATAAGGCAGCAGCAAGGCCTGAGGAATTTTCACTTCATCTGTTCCGTTTGTTGGTTCTTGATCATTGCCAATACTTAATAAGTATGCTGCAAAGTCTGGATCTGATTGTGCCCGCATATTTTCAGTCAGCTGAATCTTTGTTAAGGTGACCAAATATTGGAATATACTAAGCTTGCTGTGAGACAGTCTTGCTTGCTACCTTTTGGTACAATCGGAAGTATTTGTCTAAAATCACCACCAAAAACCATTACTTTTCCACCAAAATGACAGTTTGATTCCATCAGATCTTGCAAAAGTCGATCAACTGCCTCAATGCATAATCTATGTGCCATGGGGGCTTCATCCCAGATGATTAGTTTTGCATCTTCAATTAATTTACCAGCTGAGCTTTGCTTGCTAATATTGCAAACGTATTTGTCATGGATATCAAGTGGAATTTTGAAACGTAAATGAGCTGTTCGTCCACCAGGCAATAATGCTGCAGCAATACCTGAGCTAGCATTGGCCAATGCTACATAACCTTTTGATCTGACTTCTGCAAGCAGCACACTGTACAAGAAAGTCTTACCTGTTCCACCAGGGCCGTCTAGGAAAAATAGAGCAGGCTGGTTGTTGTAGACCTTTTCTTTAATCATTTCAAATGCTCTTCTTTGTTCAGTGTTTAATTTTGCATCTGCTTGTAAATCTTTGATATTTATTTGAAGATGTCTTTCAGATAATGCTTCTCTTGACTCCATATTGTCTGTATCAAAGTTTACAAATCTGGGCAGCAAACCATACATGTTGAAATTTTTTCCCATCGACTCTAAAATTCTGCTAATATGCTGTAGCGTTTCGACATCAATCTGCTCATCAGTAGCAAACTGCAGCTTTCTAAAATCTTCTTGCATCAGGTCTCTGAATTTTATCCATAAAGCATGAGGATCATTGGGTGGTAGATATACTAAAATTGTAGCAACAAGTCGCCTTAGGTTGTATGTCATATGGAAAAGAGAAGTCTCTTGTAAACATTGTTCTTGAGCATCATTTGTGGCAAATAAACCTCTTAAAACTGCAGCCTCACGAAATGTACTCACATAATTGCCATCAATCGTTTTTAAGTCATCATATGATCTAGGGGCTCTAACATGCAATAATAAGAGGCATAAAAAATACCTTTCACCTTCTATTGGATTTGCAAGAACAATTCTGCCAATAACATGCCTTTGTTCTCTTCGTTTCCATCTCCGTTCACCTTGAAGCCAAACAAATTGTTCAGGGAATTCTTTGTATTCGTGTTGTTCTTTTTGCACTGACTGATCATATTTATTGAGTGCAAAAAATTCTGTTAGCATTGTTTTCTTCAAAAATGCATTACTCAGAACAGTTTGTAAGTCAACATCTTGTTCAAAGCTCAAGTTCTGATAATTCTCCAAATGTAGTTGTAGACGTATCACAGCTGACTGCATTTCATTCAGAGGAAATCGAAAAATACGCCACATTGCTTCAGGTGGTGAAACCCATCTTCCTGTTTGGAATTCTTTGATTTCATCTATAGCAGATGTTGTGTCATCACCATTTAGTTGGAAGTGCATACGGTCATGTCCCTTGTAGATGCACTTATAAATATACTTCACAGCAGTAATAGTCGAGCAGATTTCCATTTTGATGTGACAATTGAACTTTGCTAATAAGTATGGATTATGTGGGACGACCCATCAGTTGTCAAGTAAGTAGCCACGAACATGAACTTCAACTCCATTATTCCGCCTTCGATACAGAGGTTATGAATTGAGTTGGTGTGTTGTATGTTCAGCCCAATCTTTAGGATAATGGTTTTTACAACTGCCATCGCTCTTCATACAAACATTTGAAGGATTTAATTTACCACATGGCCCATGCATCATATGTTTCTTCACAGCTTCAAATAGAAATGGATATTTTCTTTCATCAGGTAGTTCAGCTGAGACTATTTTATCATAGGCATCCACTGAATAAATCTTTGCATTTCGCTTTAAGAGGCGTAAAAAATGGGCATGCGGTAGACCTCTTTTTTGGAATTCAACAACATAAGTGTAAGCAGCAACTTCCCCAAAAATGTGCTTTTTGAACAGCTCATTCTTTAATTCTTGAAATTTTGCCCAAAAAACTCGAGCAATAAGATCAGGTCTATTTCCCACCACATCAGTTTTGAGCATGTGTTCCTCAACTTCAGGCCAAGATGGATTACAAGTTACTGTTATAAAAAGGTCAGGTTTTCCAAATCTTTCAACTAATGTCTTTGCATCAACATACCTTTTGTCTCATATCTCGTGGTCCACCAATCAAAGATGCAGGTAGAATGATTCGCTGACCAACTTTTGATCCTTCAATCTGTCCGTGCATAACACTGTCCATGATTTCTTGTAATTGTTCTCTACGTAAATCTTTCTGCTTGCTTCTATAAAAATCCAGCCTTTGTGTCTCAATCTTCACATATATATCAACCACGTATTGCTGCAACAATCTTCCGCTATGCAACAAAATGGAATTTGTAGTGTGTCGCATTTGTAATTTGTAAGCATAATATTCCCGCATTGACACATATTCTGCTTTATCTCTGCCCTTATTTAAATCTGCATACATATTGTAGTATTTTATATGTTAAGTGTGATGAAAATAGTTGCAGATAGAGTTGTAGAAAGGAAGTGAAAAAGAAGTGGTTTAATTTACTTGTTTCCTCTTGAGAAAGCAGTTCTTCAACTGTTGATACTCCTTTTGGATGAAAAATGTTGGGGTGTCGTTGTTTCTCTGGTTCCAATCTCATAGGAAAATTCTGAGCCTTTTTTATCCCTTCATGCCATCCAGTTTCACCAAAAGGATGCAATAATGGATATTGCAATGGATCATAACAACCATAATAATATTGAATCTGGTGACTTCGTCATTCTTTAGTGTAAACACGAATGTCTCTTTCAGATGATCCCTCAGATTCAGCATTTTCAACCTATAACGCTGCAACTTGAGAAACAGTTGGCTTATTGAAGACTCGTTGGTCGCTATCAGGATGCATCCTCAATGCTATTTGATAGGATTCAAGGCTCTGAATGCTTCTCAGATGTCGGAAAAAACAAGCGTATGGATTCTGATCCATAACTTCCATTAGTTTGACTATAATGTCTGCATTTACTTGCTGACATACTGCCATACGGTTTTCCAGCTCATATTCAGTATCATGAAAGTAAAGTTGCAAGAAGCTGGTCCGACCTTCAGCTGGTTCTAAATTGTTGAGGAAATGGTAGATTTGGCCTTGGACTTTAAAGATCTATGTACCAGTGTTTTTATTTGCCAATGAAAAAGATAGAGATTTGGTAGGACCCTAGAAAAGGATGATGATTAGTAAAGGTGATCTAAAATGAGAGTTTATAAAATGAGTATTATTTATTAGAAGCATTTAGTTTTTTTTTAATCGAAAAATGATGCAGAAATGATTCATTAAATCTAATTACATAGGCTTTGAATTATAGTACAAGCAGCAACAATTACATAGCATGTTTGTGTACAAAAAATCAGATACAACAATTTGTTCTGACAATATTGTAGAGCTAAACATGAAGGAAAGCCAGTAAACCTGTACAGAAGAAACATTTGCGAAAGGGCTTTGACAACCTAAAGTCGTATCAGCTCAATTTTACCCTAAACTACTAATGTAGTAGTAGTGAGAGGGATCGTATCCACAGGGAAGGGGATGGTTCAAGAACTCAGAATTTGCTCTCAGAATGTCACGAAAGAAACAAAACTAAACACTAATTAGTAAAGAATCAAATGCAACAAATAAGTGTAGAAACAGGAAGAGAGTGGATGCTCTAGAGTAATTCCACCAGTTGAATGCACATTAGGCCATGATTGCAATGCTCTTGACACACAAGTAAAACAATGAGGAGATCTCTATTGCCCAGGAGGCTAGCTAACATTTAGCATGGCGACCACAGTGTTTTCTATACTCCTAAACATTCCACTTTTCCCATGGCGAGGCCTAAGTAGAATGGATTCAACCCGCAATGCCTCAACTCTCCAAAGTTAGCAAATCTAACATGCAATTCCTAGGAATTCCCATGGCGAGGCCTGACCAAGGTATGAATGCCTTCGTTACTATCTTAGAGAGTTTCTTTAACACTTCTTCCTAAAGTTTCATTCCATCGAAGTTTCCCATGGCGAGGCCTAAATCTCAGTAATGAATTGATCGGCTAAGACAAGTGTAAAGACTCAGGAAATCACTTTCAAGTTCTCATCTCACACAATTCTCACAGATATTGGTAAAATCTCACTTCAACTCAGCATGGCGACCACAATCGAAGTTCAATTCATTCAATAAAAGTGTGAATTCATAAAACTCAACAAGATTCAATCATTAAAAACACATCCGATTTCATCCTTAAGGAATTATGTCAATTGCATAGCATTGTATAGTCTAATTATACATTTAACCGGTTGAAACTCTAGAACATAAGAGATCTAGCCATAGAACTTCATTACCAATTCAAGATCAACAATTTGGAACTTGAAACAATTCATTTTTAATAAATGGAAAGAGTTTACCAATTGAATTCTTCCAAGAGCTTCCTTAATTGATAAGAGAGTTATAACTATCGGAGCAAATCTTTGATCGGAATAGAAAATGGAGCTCAAAAGCTAGAGAGAGAAAGTAGAGAGAGAAAGTAGATCTTCAAATGAATTCTCGCTCTCCAGCTCTCAAAAGTTTGTTACCAAAAATGTAAAATCTAACTAATGGATGAAAAATAATAGTCTCCGGGATCCCCAAAAGTCTCCCCTTAAAATGTTTACTATACCTCTATATATAGAGGTTACAAAAGAAACGTAGATGGTACGCAAACGTATAATGACTAAAATATTACATGATTACCACTACTAAAAATGCCTAAATAATATAAATGACACAAGCTCAAAGTGAAAGATTTCCACTACTGCCTCCACGCCTTTGAGCCAAGCATTCAGCTTCTTCAACAGCTTCTGCACGCCTTAAGTTCAGCAAGAATCACGCCTTCAGGTTCTGCCCAGCTTCTTCACACATCACGCCTCATAAGTGTAGCAAAACACGCCTTTTGTTTTCCGGCTTCTGCACTCGCTTACGCGTCACGCCTTCTCCCTCCAGGAGTACGCCTTATCCGCCTGTGCACCTTTGCAGCAACACTTAGCCATTTTTCAGCCATTTCCACAACAGCTTGACGAAGTCTCGCCATCTTCCACGAAGCTTCGCCATTGCTCACGAAGTCCTGCCGAAACCTCGCCATTTGCTCACGAGGTCTCGTCACTTGCTGATCATTCGTTCACGAAGTCTTCATCAAATGTTGCAAATAAGGAATGAAAATAAACATGAAGTGAAAAGAAAGTGTTGTAAACCAATGTATGTAATTTGTATCAACAAACTAAAATTGCAAATGAATTTTGTTCAATCATAAAGATAGATCATTGTCAATGTGAAGTGCTGTGAACAAGATTATGTGCAAAATGAGAATGCAAAATTGAGTTCAATCACCAACATCAAAATCACTTAGAATGCTCAAGTACTCAAAAATTCGAGCAATCTTTCAGCCAAAATTCGAACATGATTCTATGAGAATTTGAGGAAACTTAAAATACCAAAGTTGCTATTTCTCATCTTTCCATAGCCTCTTAAATCACTAAAATCGGAGTTCAAACAAAAGAGTTATGTCCAAAACAGTGAGACGTGGTGGAGCTTGTGCGAGTGTGTGCGAGTGAGCGCGCGACGAAGTGCACTTCGTCGCGTGCGTGTGTGCGGCGAGGTGCGCTTCGTCGTGCGCATATGTGCGGCATCAGTGCGGCGAAGTGTGCTTCGCCGTGCGCATGTGTGCGACGAGAGTGTGTGCTTTGTGCAGCAATAGCCATGCATGTGTGCAGCAATGGTGCCCAAGTGCTTATGTATGTGTGTGCTGAAACTTCAAGTCAATAATTGAATAGGTTGCACTGAGAATTCAAGTAAACTTAAAACACGAAAGTTGTAGAACTACCTCTCATCTCTTCAACAGTTCAAGAATCAACACCATTGAATGCCTGGAACTCAAGTTATTAACAATTAACCAAACTGTGGCAGCAATACTCATAAAACCCTAATATTGCATTTCGCAAAGAAACTCCTATTTCATAGTCTTGCACACAGATTTAGCTAATAGTTGAAACATAAGAATTAAAGAACACTCAAAGAGCTTTCCATAACATCCAAGATCTCATCATTTGGTTCCAAATCGAGAGAGATACACTCAAATTAATTACGACAACCATTCTGCCAAACTCAAAATAAACACATTAAGGCCAACTTTCAAATCTCTTTGCATCATTTCTTGTTCCTTAATTTGAAACTCACATTTGTTTCATTTAGCCACATTCTTGGTCTTTTATCTTCATTTTAGTATTTCAAACTTCAAGCCACACAATTGCACACATTGGCACAAAACACTACACAATATATGAAAAACAAGTCAAAAGCTTAAGTGAAATAGCATATTTAAGTTGGTACAAAACCAACTTATCAGGCTTGAAAAAGGTTGATCTGGAACCAATTATCATCTAGTGTCATTTTTGGTTCAATAGAATAGGACTAAGTTTTGTCTAACTTTGTGTGTAGACAATCACAGTGGTATGACTTGTATGAATCATTAATAATATTCCAAATGTGGTTCATGTCTCAAGTACGTAACACATATACTGAGAAATAGTCCAAAGCATTGTTAAAAAGGAAGCAAACATTGCTACAAATGTGAACCACCATGGTACAGAAAATAATAGAATGTAAAACTTCAAGTTTAAGGAGATAGCTACATGAGTTGTCATCATTTATGCCAGACATGCATGAACACGCCCTATTGGAAGGTCACAAACAAATTTTCAGTTGGGAAGGAATCTTGCTGTAATGAAAAGCTGTAAAGAACACATACAGTGTGCGTATATAGCGAACAATTAATGGCAAATGATTACCAATTGATGCAATGGGTCTTTATATAAGTAGGCTATATCAGATAAGGAAATTAGGTAAACAGCAGAAGAATATATGCAATGCCAATAGCATTCAAGCTTCTTTGTTACTTTAAATGAGCAGTTTAAGTAAACATCATATTTTTTTTAGCTTGAATGAAAAGTGGTTTTTGTTTGCATAAGTATAATTCTCAATAGAAGATTGAATGTTCTCAATGGTATATAAAATAATAGAAGAATAAAATGGCAACAAAGAATCAATGTGGGAGTAAAAACGTAAGCTCAGCAATAGATAAAGCTTAAAATATAGTGATTGTTGATTTGAATATTTTTATTATAAGTAAAAAGTGGAGGGAATCAGTAGATAGCAATGTAAAACAACTACAAATATGAGAAAATGAATGAGATGCAAGGTATTGAGAAAAAGCAACAAAATAAGTTCACCAACATGAGTTGTTGCGTAATTTTTTTCTTTGTCACTGGAACTCTGCACTTAGAAGCAGCGAAGTTACATTGATTTGGTTAAAAGGGCTACATACAACGTCAAGTAATCTAATCTGTGTAACCTACCCACATCATTTCTCAATTATAGCTAAAATTTTCCCGAGGCTAAAAAAACCCACTACCCACCATGCGAACCAGGTTGAAAACTTTCACTTTATTCTGTCACCTAAACTGAGCTGTTTCATGGATACTCCTGTTTTATTATGAGCATGAATTTAATGTCAACTTACATGCAGTCCGTCAAGAATGGGCAAACAATGATTGTAAACAAAAAGTTAAATGAACAATTGTATTTCATCGATAGACAAAAATATGTACATACAAATGCTTACTTTTTGTTTTTGTCATGTGAGAGCTTATAAGTTCACTGTCAATTTTTTGCTTTCCAGCTACTGCATCAAGTCGATTACTTAAACTGTTGCCATGATTTGTGTCAAACAATGCACCTGTCAACAGTAACAATTTAATTCTAAAATTTCTATTTCATTAACAAGATACTTGTTGCATTGTGTAAAAAAGTGCTAGTTGTATTATGCAATTGATTGTGCTAAATTGACAATGCTGTTTCTAACAATACATTATGCTTTTGGTATGAACCATTAGAAGCAATGCAGATTTTATCCATATGAAAGTAGAATAAAAGTGGACAGAAGATAATCATGTAGGGTTTTGACTTAACCGTTTGTCCAAAGGGGTCCAAGATTATGCCTTGTAAATTAAGGCATTCCCCAACCTTAACATGTTCATTAGCAGTAGATGTTGGAAGATGCATGTCAAACCCAGTTAATTTTGTTTCTCTTGTAGCTACACATTACACAGAAAGGGAAAAAAAGCCTTTTAATTATATATGTGAAGCTAAGCAGATTGAAGTTCTACTGATGCTCAGCTTCAGTAAAGCAGGTTTTATTTACCATTTGATTAGGTCATCAAAAATAATTTGTACATGTGTTTGTAAACTTGTATATAGTTTGTTGTTCCATGGCCTGAACATCTGAACCAAAAATAAGGTTGTACATATGCAAATAACCATATTGTTAATCATTCGTGATAAAGGATTTCACTTGCTAAAAAATTAAAACAACTGCAAGGGATAGTTATTTGAAAATAATAGTAAGGCTACATCTCATAAAAACATGAGTAGTTCCATTTGATTTGACAAATACAAAATAAGATAGAAATGACAATGTTTACCTTTGCTGTTTCTTCTTTGCGAGCCTAGAACTTTGGTATGCAATCTACTGTCTTCAGTTACAACATACGCGATATTAGTTACTCATTCATCAACAGCCTTTTTGGATGGCTCACCTTAAGAACAAGCATGCGAGAGAAATTGACAAATCAGTGAGTGGCAAAAATTTTGCTGTATAACAAGGACGATGGTAATAGCATTCCTAACCTGGTTCATATATGCTGAAGCTACTCATAATGCCTTTCATTTTGAGACGAAGATCTGCTGCATGACCAACCAGTTGTGTAGCTACATAGGCATACATTTAGTACAAAATGTATGAATTTTGCGCAGTCATGAAAATGACATGAAATATAATAAATAAAGATGTAAAGCTTATTTGACATGAGAGCTTGACACAAGTATTGTGAAAATTTACAGACTGTTTGACATCAAAGTACCTTGGGATATCTCCATATGGTGTTTAGTGAGTGCTTCACTACACCGTCCAGTCATGCTTGGTGCCAGGTTTTTTTCACAGTCAATTTTACATATCGTTGGCACATCAGCATTGTATGTTTGATTATGATGCACAGCAGTTAAGCCCTGCTCAGAGTCATGCTTTTGATTATGTTGCCAATCATCCATGGTCTTCATCATATTTATTAGCAAATCCTTTTTCTTTTTTTGCGCATATGCTTCCCTTCTTTTCCGAAGTCGTTCCAACTTGAGACTTTCACTAATCTCTCTTTTTTTTTCCACACAGGTCATGGCAACATTGTCTGTTTGAGTATCATACACAAGAGTTGAGGTGTTGTCAAATTTTTTTTTTGATTATGTTTCCAATCATCCATGTTCTTGATGACATTCGTAAGCAAATCCTTTTTCTTTTTCTCCGCATATGCTTCTCTTCTTTTTCGAAGTCGTTCAAACTTAACACTTTGACTAATATGGTTTTTTTCCCCTGCAAGCTCATCACAACATGCACAACAATTGAGGGCTTGTCGGACTCATTCTTTTGATTATGTTGGCAATCATCCATGGTCTTCATGACATTGGTAAGCAAATCCTTTTTCTTTTTCTCTACATATGCTTCCCTCCTTTTCCGAAGTCTTTCCAACTTAAGAGTTTCACTGATCTGTTTTCTTTTCCCACCCAAGTTCATTGCAACCTTCTCTTCAGCAGGCACATTTGTATTTTTTTTTATTATCATGCATAGCAATTGAGGGCTGGTGAGACGCATTCTTTTGATTACGTTGGCAATTATCCACGCTCTTCATGACATTGGTAAGCAAATCCTTTTTCTTTTTCTGTGCATATGCTTCCCTTCTTTTCCGAAGTCTTTCCAACTTAACAGTTTCACTGATCTGTTTTCTTTCCCCCCCAAGTTCATTGCAACCTTCTCTTCAGCAGGCAGATTTGTATGTTTTTTGGGAATAATTTTCCTCTTCTCTATTCCCCTCTTTATATACGGGCCTCTCATAATCCTACCTTTGTGATAGTTTACGGGGCAACACTCATAAGCTTCACACACTTATTAAAGCACCACACTTCCCGTCCTACATTTCTAAAACACTAATCATAGCATAGCAGTAGAAGAAAAACTACAAGCATAAAGCAATCCAACAACAACACAGGAAATGATATTATGCGCAGCATGACTGGAGTTACATAACCATGAGGATGTGTAGAAAAGAAATATGAAATGATAAAACACATGCATCTTCATTCCAATTGCAGACGAATCTGCATAATGCATTACCAAACCAAAATAGGTGGTCTGCAAGAAAACCTTTTTTTTGAATTTTCAGAAGAAGGCATCTGCTATTATGCTGGAGGAACGTGAAAAACCAAAGCATATGTAAGGTCAGTACATCGAGATGATGTAATCAATGCTTCATATGTAGCTCAGGCAAAGGAACAATTGGAAAACACATAAAAAAACTTAAAGAACAGCCAGACCAATGAATGAAGAATTTGAAATAGAGTCAGCAAAACAGCAAAGAAAATGACGAAGCAACAAATGAGAAAGCAAAGAATCATTGCGATCATAACACTAAAAGCTGTCAAAAAAATTCATAAAATACTGACACCAATATTACAGAAAGTTAAAGTGAGGAGGAGGAATACAGAGGCAAGTAGTGAGAAAGCAAAGTTAAAAATTGATGAGAAAGAAAACAAATGCTGAAGAAGACTGACCTCAAAGAAGTCTGACAAGTGAGAAGAATTAGTTCAGTGAACAGCTGTCCAACTTTAACATTGACAGCTCAAGGGAGCCATCCTAAATAGACAGCTCTTTGTTGTAGCTGATTTTTCCAACACCATCCTAAACAGGCAGCTGCTGGCATTTGCTCAAAGACGGGAACAAAGAATCCAGCAGTAAAGCACAAAGGCTATGTACTGGAAAGACATCTTTACCCTGACAAACAAACATGCTTGGTGACAAATTTGTTAATTCTCTCTTTTATATGTTGTGTGTAGTTTTAGCGAGAAGACAATTTTAGCCCTTGCTAAGCAAGCATATTCAAGAGGAGTTGGTTGACAAAAATCTGTTAATTCCCTTTTAGAATTAATGCTAAGGGAGTGGCTGCACTTTGCGCAGGCTGCTGGCCATGAGAAGTGAGAGGGAAGGGCCGTATGTTTGCATGGGATACTTGTTGTAACTGAATTTTTATCGAAAGAGATAGTTTAAATTTTTATTTGTTTACTTGAATCTTCGAATTTTTTTTCGTATTGTCCTAAGAGCTTTTCTTTTCCGTGATAGGGGCATCCCTATCCATGCTAGGGTAAAAAGTAGCGATTAAAACCATCGAACTACAAGAAGCGGAAGAAGTAGCAGATTGTTCACAAACCATTTGTTCTTCTCATTGTAGCATATTTCCTATGCAAAAGGGAAATTTGATAGAAGGAATTGCAAAATAAGGGAAACTACATTGATGTATGAAAAAATCCAAAAAAATATATTAAAGAATCCAAAAAAATACATCATCAATAGTCCTTAAGCTAGACAGAGATATATATCTAAATTTTCAAAGAAACTCCATCCATGCGTACGGAAACTAATCACACTGATGATGAATCAGATATATGAAAACCATTTTCCTCATTGCCCATATCAAATTTTGTCGCAAGGCTTGTGGAATTAAACTTAAATGCAACCGTTGGAGAAGTTTGATACTAAAAAACAGGAGTTGCTCTCATAGCAGAGAAGTTAGATGCTTTTCGTTGCTCATGAAATGATACAGCACGAACATATTTTGGTAGTTGTTCAATTTGTATATTCAGCTGCGTCCTAACATCAGACAAGTAAAGAATCATTTTGTTGTATATTCTCATCAATGCACAAAAAACACAAAGATCCAGACCACATGAAACATATAGAAAGGACTAACATAACACTTTGTTGCCTGCATCTACAATGTGTTTGCTAAACATTTTAATCTGCATGTCGTAGGTTTTATGAGCAACAAAAAAGGAAGCCAGGTGATAATCAAACCCTTGTTGACAAAGCTTATCTATCTGATCTGCGTTGAAAATAGTAATATTGTGAACAATGTAAATAGATATTCCAGTTAGTTTGTGGACAAAATCCTAACTCGATTAAGAATAAAATCCAGCATAAGGGCTGAACAAAATAGAAGGTAACAGAACTACATAACTGAAACCTGTGACTCCACTGCTTGCAGAACTATGATGGCATACATGTTTCGCGATGCATCACAATTTTTTTTCTTTAGAGTCAGAGCGATTGGAGGATGTGTAAAAGCTGATAGTTGAGGCATAACTAACATCAAACAAACTGCTGATGATCTTATATGATGACACAACAGGAATTTAATAACAGTTTAATATTATCAAAGCTGAATTGTAAGATTCTTGAAAAGAATGAATTCAAATAGAAAGCGATCCCAACACATGCTAAATAAGATAGATTTTACTTGTATCATGTTTAATTTGGATCATAGAATAAGGAACACCTAATTAGAGTAGAAAACCAATACAATTATCATGTCAAACAAATGATTCAAAGAAATTGCAATGAGGACTTCCAAATGACTCGAATGTTTATGTTCATTAGCTAAAATATTCGTAACTCAGCAGAAACCATACAATCAAAATTGTGGAGAACGTTTTATTGTGAACATGTTGAGGCATTTGAAACTTTGAAAACGAAATTGGTGGAAGCCCCCGTGATAGTCACTCTCCAGTGAGGCATTGAGTTTGGAACGGAATGTGTTGAGGCATTTGAAACTTTGAAAACGAAATTGGTGGAAGTCCCCGTGATAGTCACTCCCCAGTGGGGTGAACCCTTTGAAATTATGTGCGATGCCAGTGATTACGCCTTAGGGGCTGTCTTAGGCCAGAGAAGGGACAAAGTGTTTCACACTATCTATTATGCTAGCAGGCTAATGAATGAGGCTCAAATGAATTATACAACTACTGAAAAGGAGATGCTAGCAGTGGTCTTCGCATTTCATAAATTCCGTGCTTACCTTTTGGGGTCAAAGGTTATTGTTCATACCGACCATGCCGCATTGAAGTATCTGCTTGCAAAGAATGAAGCAAAGCCACGTTTGATTCGATGGGTGTTGTTGCTCCAGGAATTCGATGTGGAGATTAAAGATAGGAAAGGCTCAAAAAATGTTGTGGCATATCACTTGTCAAGATTGGAATCCCAAGAGCAAGATTCACCTGACATTTCGGTTAGGAGCACTTTCCTGATGAGCAGGTATTCAAAGTAGGTGAACAA
Source organism: Ophiorrhiza pumila (assembly GCA_016586305.1). Classification (NCBI taxonomy): domain Eukaryota; kingdom Viridiplantae; phylum Streptophyta; class Magnoliopsida; order Gentianales; family Rubiaceae; genus Ophiorrhiza; species Ophiorrhiza pumila. Next base: position 15,298,031 of record BLIW01000007.1, on the reverse strand, counting down.
ACATTGCCTTGGTACGCTGAGATTGCCAATTTTGTGGTTGCTGGCCGGATTCCATCTTATTATTCCAGTGACCAGAAGAAAAGATTGAGAAGTGATGCTAAATACTACTTTTGGGAGGACAATTCTTTATATAAAATCTGCAGTGATCAATTGATAAGAAAGTGTGTCAAGGAAGAAGAAAAGGAGGACATCTTGAAAGCATGCCATAAGGGGCCATGTGGTGGTCATTTTGGATCAACTAGGACAGGCTTCAAAATTTTGCAATGTGGGTTCTATTGGCCACATATCTTCATGGATGCCAGAATCTGGGTTGGAAAATGTGATCGATGTCAACCAACTGGCAACATCTCTTCAAGAAATGAGATCCCGTTGAACAACATCTTGGAAGTAGAAATTTTTGATGTCTGGGGGATCGATTTTATGGGGCCTTTCCCTAAATAAAGGGGTATGGAGTACATTCTGGTGGCAGTGGATTATGTTTCTAAATGGGTGGAAGCTGTGGCTTTAGCTCAGAATGATGCCAAGAGTGTAACTGCTTTCATGAAGAAATACATCTTTAACAGGTTTGGAGCACCCAGGGCAATAATAAGTGATGGAGGGACTCATTTCTGTAACAAGCTCTTTGAATCTTTGTTGGCTAGATATGGTGTTACTCACAAGGTTTCAACAGCTTACCATCCACAAACTTCTGGTCTAGCTGAAATTTCCAATCGGGAGATGAAGAGGGTTCTTGAAAAAGTGGCAAATCCAGGAAGGAATGATTGGTCTTTGATGCTAGATGATGCATTGTGGGCATACAGAACAGCTTACAAAACCCCAATTGGAGCTTCGCCTTTTCGATTGGTTTTTGGTAAAGAATGTCACTTGCCAGTAGAACTTGAACATAAGGCGTATTGGGCAATTCAAACCTTGAACATGAATCTGTCTGAGGCTCAATCAAAAAGAATGTTGGAGTTGAATGAACTGGATGAATTCAGATTCAATGCTTACATGAGTGCCAAGTTGTACAAGGAAAGGACTAAAAGCATCCATGATGCAAAGCTTCAATCCAAGATCTTTGTTCCAGGACAATTGGTATTACTTTATAACTCTAAACTTCGATTGTTTCCGGGCAAATTGAAATCAAGGTGGAGTGGTCCTTTTAGAGTGGTTGATGTAAAACCTCATGGGACAATTAAAATCAAGAATGACAAGAATGGCAATGTGTGGAAAGTGAATGTCCATTGTCTCAAGCCATACTTAACTTCTCAGGACAAGGATAGCACGAATGTGGCACGAGATCCACATGAGCTATACTTAGATGATCCCATCATCTCAAATTGAGCTATGATGCACGGTCGGGCCGTGACCTTAAACCAAGCGTTCCTGGAAGACAATCCTGATTTTCTTCATTTGTTTTATTTGTTGTGATTTCTTTTCTTTGTTAATCCTAGTTTGAGTAGTATTGAGTAGCAAATTATGGCACAATCTCATAACATTCACTTGGCTATATTTTTTTTGTAGAGTTTCAAAAGGATGTTGGGCATTAATGATAGAAGCAGGGAGAAAAATTTCACTTTTCCATCCATGAAGGTACACTGAGTCTACATTGTTTACAACTAAGGTACCTCTGATGGTAAGAATTGTTGTTCATTCATGCATGATTGGTTTGGAGGTTTTTCATTATTGAGAAGAAAGGACATCCAGCTATGACCTGTCATTCACATGTGTTTGTTGGATAGTGAGTATGTTATCAGTATATATTGCACCTCTTCTTTTTGCATACTCAGTACTCTTTTCTTCATATTACTTTCCTGGCTAGTAATTTTTCATTTTCAAAGCATGGATTTCTATTCTCCCCACCAAAACCCTTTTGAATATGCTATCTTTACTGAAGATCCTGGAACCATATCTTCTTCCTCTTCATCTTCTTCAGCTGATGAGGAGATGGTAATTGATTTTGAGCCAGCTACTTGTCCACATTTTGTTAATGCATCTGCTGAAAACTTTTATCATGCCTAGACTCATAGATCAGTCAGAATTGAGCGACCATTTCAGGAGCCTTCCAGGAGATTTCAAGATGTGATATTCAGACAGTCGTGGTCTCATTTTGCTAGAGCCCCAGTTGTGGTGAATATGGACATAGTTAGGGAATTTTATGCTAATTCCCGAGCTAGTGGTGTTCATTCAGTGTTCGTGAGAGGGAAGTATGTGAGGGTCACCCGCCATAGTATTAATAGGCTTTATCTTCTTGAAGATTTTTCTCGAAATACATATGGCAGGTTGTTGAGAGCTGAGAACAGTGATCATTTGTTGGCTTCAGTGACCTTACCTGGCGCTACATGGGTGAGGAATGCGCAACGAGAGGCTTTATACGTGCCTACTAGTGAACTCACTGCCGAGGCCAAAATATGGTTAATGTTTATCAACTCCAGGATTCTTCCTACTAACCGTACCAATATAGCATCTAGGGAACGAGTTCTGTTGATTTATGCCATTTTACATGATTTCTCTATTGATGTTGGGCAGTTGATCTTAGAGTTTATCAGGCGGGCACAGAGAAGTGAGTTCGCACCGATGTATTTTCCAGCTCTGATAACGGCCATGGCTCGGGAGACAGGAGTTAATATCACTTTAGCTGACAATCCTCAAAATCCTTTTGGACTGTTGGGACCTCCTCAGTGGCTTGCTCTTCTAGAGGAGGAAAGAATTGCGAGATTGTCTCGTGGCTTTTAGAAAGAGGACAACCAGGTTCCTTTGTCTTGGTTGTTATGTATTTGTCACGAGGACCGTGTCTAATTCAAGTGTGGGGGAAGGCTTCACCAAGATGATTAAGGAGATTGTTTGCCATAATGGAATTGTGTCAGTGTTAGTATTTCATCATGTTGTTTAGTATGTTACATTTGCGTTTGTGTTATATTCTTGAGTGTAGTAGTGAAGAAATTTGTGTGCTAGTTTTTGGTGTAGATATTTTGTGTACATGGTCTCGGTTTCAATTTCACACTTGCATTGATGATAAGGATAGCTGCATTTCTGAACACTTCTGAACATGAATTGAATTTTCTGAAAAGCTGCAAAGGATTGGATTACTATTGAGCCGTGAATAGGATCATGACATGAAATGGAAAGGAGAAGGCTGACATTTTGGTACAACGTTTTATTTGGATGAGTTCAATTGTTAAATGAATTAGCTCTAGACTTGGGTTTGTGATCTCATGATTTTGTTTGCATATTGCATTATTTGGTTTGGACGTTTTTGCTTGCATTATTTGGTAACCGAAATAAGTGTGTTGGGCAGAGAAAGAAATCAGAAATCACATGCATGAGTTGAAATCACATGTCTTGCAATTTGTTGGGTCCCACCTTGGAATGACCAAATTGTTTCCTGTGTTTGGTGGACACATTAACTATTCAAAGTTGACCGAATGAATGCACTCACATGAATTGGCTACCTTTGTTTCTTTATAAGTGCAAGAGGTGTTGCTAGTTTTTGTAAGGCATCATAAGCAATACAAGTTCGTGGGTGGTAAGGCCATAGTTCTTACATTGATAATCTCAAATCTACTTACTTCCAAAATTACATTTTGTGTTGCTCTCCCGTAAGGTACGTTTCACTTCTCTTAAACATTTGACATTTGTTGTTGTAGTATGAAAATCGTTTAAGGTGGTGAATGTATAGAGCATGGAAATGTTGATTTTGTTGCTTAGATATTGGAAATGCTGAATTTGCAAGTTAAGGTATTGATTAGTTAAGGAACAATTGCAAGATAAGTGTGGGTGGAAGATTACAATTGATTGATTTCCAATTATTCCAGCTTTGCCACGTTTTAGTGTTTTAATCATAACTTGAGCTTGCAATGTTGAAATCGCATGATTCCAGTCCTAGAATTTAGCTAACGGGATAAGCTTCATTGTTTATGTTGGACATTTTGGCTAATTTAGCCTGGAACTTAGACTTAATTGGCTTAAAACGTGAAGTAAAAGCTGAAGTTAGAATGCTGAAATTTTGATTCTGCCCAGTTTTAACACCATTCGGTGTTATGGTCATAACTTGCTCAAATGTAGTCCAATTGGGTTGATTCCAGTTGGAGGATTTAGCTAAGAGATAAGGCTACAAATTTTATGTTGAGCACTTTCGCTAGTTTTGATTAGAAAGCAGCCTTATTTCAGAGTTAATGCTGAGTGCATGTTGATGTGTTATACTGGAATCTCTGGTTTTGAATGTTTGGGAATGTTTCGTTATTTTGGATATAAAGTGCTCAATTTTGATCCAACTGATGTGATTATTATCCCCGTGAGAATATGCTTGTTGCTTTTGCAGTAGGGAGTGTTTACTAATTCAAATGGGTTTACTGTGTTTCTTAGGCTATAGTGTGAAGTGCTAAAATTGAAAATTTGTCAAAATTTTGTCATAATGCAATGTGGTAAAGACGATATTGCAGTTTGGATATACATTGTTTACATTGGTTATTGTAAGCTCTAAAGGTAACCTAAGAGGGGGGGGGTTAATTAGGTTTCTAAAAATTCTAAGTGCAACAATCAATTTAAATTTTCTTAACCAAATTAAATCCAACACAAATGAGTATGTAGTGTGAATCACAACAAGTGTAAGATATATATATATTGATATTCCACAAATTCAATCCACAATATCAACACTTCAATATCAATAACCCAAAGCATAGGCAAATCAAAATAAGTGCAAAAATAAAGAAAATGGAAATCAAGGACACAATCAATTTAGAGTGGTTCAAGTCTCCCCCTTGGAGCACTCTACATCCACTACCCAAGTTTTCCAACTTAGGATTTCAACCTCTTCACTATAAACTGATCTTTTCTTGTGGCAAGATCAAAAGAACCACTTTTACAACCCAAGTAACCTTACTTAGGATTTCAACCAAGGCTCAACCTTTACACTAGCAATTCCAAGCTATGTGTACAAGGTTTTTACTCTCACTTGAGAAACCTTTTACAATCACTTTCAATGAATTGTTTAGAGATGAAGTACAATCCCACAAATTGGGTAGATATGATATTTTTTAGCTCACAATATGATTCCTATAATGAAATTTACAACTCAAACTATATAGCTCAAGAATAAGATGAAGAACTCAAAGAATGCTCAAGAAACTTTTGATCTTTTGTTTCTTTTGAAATCAAATTGAAATGTATGAGTTGTAGAGAGTGTTTTTCAAGATTAGATGCTCAAGGAATCAAGGGAGAAGTTGTTAAAACGTTTTAACATTGGCTAGTATTTATAATATAAGAGAAAAGACAAGAAAACGTTCATATTTGACTTTTAAAAAAACTAGCCGTTATGAGTTTCGGACGTCCGAAACTCTAAGGAAGTCGTCCGAAACTTGTCAGCCATTTTTCTATATGTTTCGGACCGAATTCGGAAAAATGTAAAACATCAACGTTGTAGCCCTTACTCTTAGCTTTCCAATGGTATATTAATTATTCAATTTGGATGTAAAATGAGAGAGATATGATCAAAATACAAAACACTGGCAGAAGGGTCCGAAACTCCAAAATAGGCGTCCGAAACTCAACAGAAAGTTTGGCAATTTTGAGACATAGTTTCGGACGGCCGAAACTCTGGGCGGCGTCCGAAACTAGCGTCCGAAACTCAACAGAAAGGGTGTAATTTTTTATACAATAGTTTCGGACGGCCGAAACTCAGCTTAGGCGTCCGAAACTGTCGTCCAAAACGTTTAACCGATTTGTCGATATGATCCTGACAGAATTTGGAAAAATGTAAAACATGAAAGTTGTAGCCCTTTCTCGTAGTTTTCTAATGGCACCGGAATCACTCTATTTGGACTTAAAATGAGAGAGATATGATTGAAATACTGAACCCTGGCAGATTTCTTTAGCTTAATCTCAATTTTTGTTTTCCAAATCATTTGTGCAACTCTTTGTGACTTTGTGCAAGTGTGTTCCTCACTTTTACTACTACTTTTGAAGTTCATTTGAGGACTAACAACATTTTGAAAATATTTTTACTTGAGCATCATTTGAAGATTAAAAAAAAACACTTTGAAAACATTTTTACTTGAGCATTAAAAGAGTAGATCAACTTCTTGAGCTATTTACACAAATAAACTAATTTACCATATTTTCATATCTTTTGCACTTCCAATTCTTTCTTCAACCGATAATACTCCGTGCTTGGCTTCTTTGTATATCTATCACATTGAAACGCTTTTTCAACCATTAGCATAAACATAATTGTTTGTTAAACATCAAAATAAGTAAGATTAAGACCCTAGGTCTTCACAGTTATCGTCTTGGAAATGTGAAATTTTGCAAAGGTGGAAGTTGTTGAAGAATGAATGCAACATGTTTTGGGGTGAATATCTTTTGGATGGGAAACTTTGGTATGATTGGTATTTGAGGAATTTTCAATGTTGACATTATCACTCATATGGAAGAATTTAAGAAAGATTCAAATGTACAATGTTAACTGTGTTGGTTGTTTCTTCACAGGCAATGGCTCCTAAGAAGGACACTACTCCAAGGAAGGGACAAGGAAGTGCTTCGGGGAAAGGGAAAGTCAAGCCGCGAGGAAAGGCACAAGTTTCCTCCGATGACTCTGATCCTGATTATAATGTTCAGGATGACTTGCCACTTTTCGAGGGACCTTTTGAGTATACTGTACAAGCACCAAAAAGGAAGAAGGGTTCTTTGGAACCAGATTTATTCGTGGAAGACGCAGCACAAGAACGATGGGCACATGTTATGGCTATGAAGATGCTTCATATTGAGAGGGGATTCACGGTGGACCAAGAGCCTTTCCAGTCAGTGATGGAATTCCACCGATTTGATAAAAAACTTACTGCAGCACCAGCTTATTGTAATGCAAGCCTTGCTCGGGAGTTTTATGCAAATGCAAAGTTTCCAAATACGGAAGGAGCCTACTATGTGCGGGGGAAGTGGGTACATATCACTAGTGAGATCATTAATACTTATCTTGGTACTCCAAACTTTCCGAAGGATCCTTTACATTATCCAACAAATGCAAACCTAGATGATGAATTGTTAGAGGAATTGGCTTTACCTGGTGCAGAATGGGTCTTGAACAAGAGAGGAGATCACTTGCATGTTCGTAATGAATCACTGAAGAGTGATGTGAAAATTTGGTAGAAGTTTGTGGTGTCTCGGTTGATGCCTAGTACTCAGACCACTGAGGTGTCACGGAAAAGGATGTTCCTCATGTCAGCGATCCGGGGGAAGAGGTCCATAGATGCAGGGAGAATTATTTTCTCATGCATTAGATCTGGTATTGACAATGAGAATGCTGCCTTGTATTTCCCGGTTCTATTAGAGGAGATTTGTGCCACTCAAGGTGTGGATGTTGCGGCAGGTGATTGGAGAAGAAATCCAGGGCCGATTAACACGCCATTATATCAGAAGTATATACATCTTGAGAAGGAACTTCTACGAGCTCAGATAGCAATGGGTGATGCACCTCAGGGGTTGAACAGGCATGAACATGAAGCTGGGGGATCTGGGAATGCTTATTCAGCTTTTGATTTTCAGTCTTTCCATGATTCATTTCAGGGATTTCAACAATCGGTTGAACATAAGTTTTCCCGCATTGATGAACAATTCACAAACATAGGTTCACGATTATCAAATATGGATGAGCGGTTGGAACGAATGCATGAAAATTTTGATAATATGCACCAGGAGTGGACGTCGCAAGCTGTACGCATGGAAAGTAGATTTGATGATCTATCCACGGTAGCTCAGCAGCAATTTGAAGTATTATATCACAGGCAATTGTGCATGCAGCGGGAGCTCGATAAGTGTAACAAGATGACGGTTTATTACCATTCAGATTCAGGACCCCCGAAGCCAACTCCAACTTCGGCACAGTTAGCGGGGTATCGAATCCCAAATCTGTCATGTGATATGGTCACTGGTTCCGTGCACGAGCTTCCACCTGAAGTGACAGCAAGCCCCTCTTTACTTCCGTTACCGACATTTGGTCGTATACCTCCTATGCCTCATACTCCTACATTCATACCAAATCCAGAGTTTGCTCCAGCTGCAAGGTTTCCATTGATAGCATCAGGCCAACCTCTTCAAGGACCTGTGCATGGCCCTTTTCATTATGTTCCATAGTCAATTGGTGTCCCTTCATTTGCCACAGCTACTTTGGATGGTCAGTCTTTCTCTGCAGCAGATGAATTTGGATCTCCTTCTGCCTCAGCTCCATCATCGTTCTCTCAGGGAGTTCTTCCTCCCTCTTAGCTTGTCACATTGAGGACAATGTTTAATTTCAGTGTGGGGGAGGGGTGGAATTTTGTGTGATGCGTGCTGTGTTTGCTATGCTTTGTGTGTTGATTGTGTTGATTGAATTTTTTTTTTTATGCATGTGGGTGTTTTATATTTGTGAGAAGGGGGGTTTGAATTTGGGAGTGATCTTGAAGATTCCTGGACTTTCATGTTGATTGAGATATGCTGAGTTGAAGATTATGTGAAGTTTCTTGAAGTGAGTAATTCTGAAAGTGAAGAATGGAATAGTTCTACTTTGATGAATCTTGTGAAGTGGTGCTTTGTAAAATTTGAAGTGTCTTTTTTAAAATTGTTGCTATGTTGATTTGCTAATGCCATGGAGGAGGAAATGTTAAGAGCTTAGTGCAGTTTTTCTTATTGTATTGTTGAGTGATTAGAAAGCAGTATGTAGTTGCTACTGGTAAGGGTTCTAATGTATTATGTCTCTCGAGTTTGTTTGTGGCCTACATTTTGAATCAATGAAATTGAAGTGTGTAGTGTTGTGCGCAAGGGTTTGAATTATGATGTGAGTTGGTGAGAAGAAAACGATTTGGTAATGTTTTGAACCTTTAGTCTTGATTAGAGGAAGAAGAATACAAAAAGAGAGTGAATTATCACCCTGTATGTGAAACTTTATTGTTAGTTCACTTTGGCTTATTCCAAATTCATGTTTTGAATCTTGCATGTGAAATTTTTTGTTCTTGGTACTAAGTTTGAAGAAATTGGTATATTTTGGTGACTAAGGCCCGATGTTAAAGTAAGATAGATATGCCATGCATAACTCAATTGACATAGGAGGTAATGTGTATGAATTTGTTTCCGTTTGTTATGCATTTATCTGGTGTCTCCAGAATTCGTGCATGGTTGGTCAATTTGGGATTCTTATGAACATGTGCTTGCACAAGAAATGATATGGGAGAAAAAGCCATATTGGCAAACTGGGAAGGAAAAAGCCATAAGAACCTGGCAATCAAATATGGAGAAAAAAGCCATAAAACCCAGGCATTATTTCAGTGATTAATATGTGCACCAATGTGCAGCACTAATGTGCAGAATAAGGGCAATGTCCCATAGAGTACCAATGTACGCATAGGTACCATTGATCTTGTGATTGCATGTTCATAAGAGTGGACAAAGAGATTGGCATGTATTGAATGATATGAGAGACTAGCTAGAGGGTGCATAACGAAGGAATAGATGAAGTGCATGTTCCTCAGCACAAACTTGCACGCATGACATTTTGGTCTTTATTCATTGTGCCTTAGTTGATAATTTGTATTGAAATCTGAGAGCTAGGTACCATGAACCATCAAAGTATAAAGTTGAGTGTGTGAAAAACCGTGTTGATGAATTTTGAAGTAGTCAGTGTGGATGAATGAGCAAAGTGTTTGCGTATGTGTGATGAAAAGGGTTAAATTGTGAGCATCTTTGCTTGAGGGCAAGCAAAAGTTCAAGTGTGGGGGAATTTGATAAGTAGGTTTTATACCTACTTGTATAGACTATTTCACTTAGCTTTTGGCTTGAATTGCATACATTTTTGTGGTGAAACGTGCTAATTTGTGCATTTATGTGGTTCGCAACTTGATGTGCTAAAATGGTGAAAAAGACCACAAATGTTGTTAAAATGAGGCAAAGTGTTTGTTCGATGCTAAATGATAAGAGGAGAGTTAAAAAGAGCTAGAATGATGAATGAGAGTTTTGAAGAAAACCCTAAAATGTGCTTAAATTCTTGAACTTTGACTTGTGTTAGTGCAAATGTGTGGTGTTTTAGGTGTTCTTATGCGTACATGTGTGTTAATTGGTAATGTTGAAATGGTGCAAAGATAGTAAAAATGGTGGAAAATAGAGTTAAAAGTGTTAAGGAAAAGTGGAGGAACCGAAAATGCACATTTGTCCAAATTAGGGTTTTGGGCAAATTTGTGTGCAACTTCATTTGAGTGTATCTCTTTCAATACTATTCCAAATGCTGAGTCCTTTAGTGTTCTGGAAAGCTCTATGTATACATTACAATTCTTATGTTTCAACTATTAGCTAAATCTGTGTGCAAGACTATGAAATAGGAGTTTATTTGCGAAATGCCAAATTAGGGTTTTATGAGTATTGCTGCCTCAGTTTGGTTAATTGTTAATAACGTGAGTTCCAGGCATTCAATGGTGTTGATTCTTGAACTGTTGAAGAGATGAGAGGTAGTTCTACAACTTTAGTATTTTAAGTTCACTTGAATTCTCAATGCAACCTATTTAAATATTGACTTGAAGTTTCAGCACACACATGCATAAGCACTTGGGCACCATTGTTGCACACATATATGGCCATTGCTGCACAACGCACACACTCTCATCGCACACACGCGCACGGCGAAGTACACTTCGCCGCATGACACCGCACACACACATGCGACGAAGTGCACTTCGTCGCATGATCCCCCGCACACACACATGCGACGAAGTGCACTTCGTCGCATGATCCCTCGCACACACGCATGCGACGAAGTGCACTTCGTCGCATGCTCACTTGCACACACTTGCACCGCTTCACACTCTCACTGATTTGCACCTAACTCTCTTGTTTGAACTCCGATTTCAATGATTTAAGAGGCTATGGAAAGCTGAGAAACAGAGCTACAACTTTGGTGTTTAAGTTTCCTCAAATTCTCATGGCATCATGATCGAATTTTGGCTGAAAGATTGCTGGAATTTTTGAGTACTTGAGCATCCGAAATGAGTTGATGTTGGTGTTTGAATTCAATTTTGCATGTCCGCTTTGCACATAATCTTGTCCACAACATTTCACATCGACAATGATCTATTTTACGATGGAACACCATTCATTTGCAATTTTAGTTTGTTGATACAAATTACGTAACATTTGCTTACAACACTTCTTCTCACTTCATGTTTTGGTTTTCATTTTTCATTTGCAACATTTGATGAGGATTTTGCGAGCAATGGATCAGCAAATTGACGAAGCTTCGTGAGCAGTTGGCGAGGATTCGTCAAGACTTCGCCAAGTTGTTGAGGAGATGGCTGGAAAAATGGCTAAGTGTTGCTGAAAAGGTGCAAAGGCGGAGAAGGCGTGCTCCTGGATGGCATGAAGGCGTGATTCCTAAGCGGGTGCAGAAGCCGGGAAATAGAAGGCGTATTTTGCTACACTTATGAAGGTGTGATGTGTGCGGGGTTTTGAACAAAGCTGAGCAAAACCTGGAGGCGTGATTCTTGCTGAACCGAAGGCGCGCAGAGGCTGTTGAAGGCGCTGAACGCTTGGCTCAAAGGCGTGGAGGCAGAAGTGGAAATCTTACACTTTGAGCTTATGTCATTTATATTACTTAGGCATTTTTAGTAGTGGTAATCATGTAACATTTTAGTCATTATACGTTTGCGTACCATTTACGTTTCTTTTGTAACCTCTATATATAGAGGTATAGTCAACATTTTAAAGGGATTTTTTTTCACTACTAATTTTTTTTACATATTGTAACTGACTTTTGATTTTAAAAAAGAGAGCGAGAATTCTCATTTTTTCTTTCTAGATCTACTTTCTCTCACTAAACATTTCTTCTCCAATCTCAATTCCGATTGTGAATTTGGACTGGATTCTTCTTTCTTATTCACAATTGACAAAGGAATTGACAATTCTCTCGATTTATAATGGTCATCGTTGGTCTCCCCCAGAAACTAAATATTGATTCTAGTTTTTCCTCTCTCTAGAAACTAAATATTGATTCTTAACCCATTGACCTCTGGTTTTAACCCAACCGTTTAGGACATAAACTCCCTAACGGTCATAATTAGATATCCGTTCCAACTAGCCTAGTACCCGCCTATGGCGGAGGGAAGGGGGCCGCCCCCTTCTCCGACCATCAAGGGCCCTACCACGGAGACGCGGGAAATATTGTCGTTACCCATTTCATATAGTGACACTGTCCGAGCAGGCAATCCAAAAAGGAATGGAATTTGCATATCCTTTGCAGATGTTAATAAAGTTCCCATCTCATCCTTTAAAGGAGAACCAGCCCTCCTGATGACGGAGGAAGAGGAAGACCTACTGGCATCGGAGCTTCAGTTTACCCTGGTCGGTAAGTTCTCCTGGGGGAGACCAACGATGACCATTATAAAAAAGGAGATCCTGAGCGCTGCATTCAAATGTGAGGTTTACTCTGGTCTTCTGGATAACCGACACATAATTTTCAGATTTGAGAAAGAAATAGACTTTCAAAGGATGTGGATGAAAAAAGTTTGGCACTTTGCTGGATTCCAAGCAAGATTATTCAAATGGTCAAAGGAATTTAACCCAGAGGTTGAGCCCTCAATTGCTCCCGTGTGGATAAATTTCCCACTTCTGCCACTTCAGCTTCGCCACCCGGAAAAGCTGTATACACTGGCAACAGTCGTAGGGAAACCATTAGAAATGGATGTCGCCACAGCGGCTGTTAAAGAAATGGTCAGGCCTAGTGAAGTTAGAATTTGCGTGGAAATGGATGTACAAAAACCAGTTCCAGAAAGGATATGGGTGGGAAGCAAAGAAAAAGGCTACTGGCAAAAAATGATGGTGGAAGACAAACCTGACTATTGCTCCAAATGCAAAAAGTTAGGGCATCGTTCTGATTCCTGCAGCCCTTCAACCCAAGGAAAGAGGCAACCTTTAAAATTCCCTGCCCCAGCTCCTAAGAACCTGCAGAAGGAATGGACTATAGTCAGGAAAAAGAATAGGGCTAATGGCAGTGGAGAAACAGCAGGGATAGACAACGGAACGGAGCGTGAAGACTCCTCATTTGCTCAAAAAGGAAAAACAGTGATCAAAGAAAGTATACCACAAATATGTAGTCCTGAAACTGAAGCTATGGTTGATATGCCAGAAGGCTCTAAGCATATGGAGAAGCAAGGCTCAATGAACACAGCAAGTATACCTGAACAAAACACAGATATCACTAAGATGGTAGGGGTAGAGGTAGCAAAGGGCGAAGACCAGGCATCTCTAGACCAACCGACTCTACCAGTGAACAGCTCCCTTGCGGAGGATAATGACATTCTTAAAGGCAGAGAAGGACTATTGACTACTAGGGATGAACAAGCTCCTGGAGATTCTTCCCCAACAGAGCAGTATGTCCCGTTCAGAGTGGAAGATGCAGTGGCCAAACAACTGCAACCAGTGAATCCTACCACCTCTGAAAATATGCCACAGGCCCCTCTGGGGGAGGAAGAGCACTAAGGAAGGAGGGTGGAGGCTCTGGACCTAACTGATACCTCAAACTGTCTGGAAAGTGTAAGGACTAATTTAGAGGCTGAGCATCCGGTTATTGCTGCTGATTTGGAAAATTCGGAAGATGTGGTGAGGCAGGATGACCAGTTTGATCATAATGTTGTGGCTCCCCAACCAATCTCGATCTCCCCAGCTAAGTCAATCCATTCTCTTAATACTCCTACCCAGATTGGTATAACAAAGATTAACTCATCTTCTGACTTGCAGGAACTCCTAACAGATTATGAAGGGGAAAAAATTTCTTTGGAAGAGGCTAATGTGGAGATAGTGCCCCCTTTACAATCTCTCAGAAAGAAACCACAGCTGGTCAAAGTAGAAAAGAAAATCACAACAGCTAGCAGCCAATCCACAGAGAGAGCTACCGAAATGCAAAAAATTGGGTTCCAGGAAAAAAGCAGGACAGAGTCAAGAAAAAAGATGGAATCTAGTAGTAGCAAAGCAAAACCACAGGTGGGAACTGATAGACAGCTTCGACCCAAGGATCCAAAGACTTGCTACAGAGAAGTAAGTTTCGATGATTAAACACTAATGTGGAATATTAGAGGTATTAAAGCGAAAGATAAGCTGCAAAGGGTAAAAAAAATGATTCGGAATAATCATATCAATTTTCTTGCTATTGTGGAACCTTTTGCTGACATTAAATACATGGAATCACTTAAAAGAAGGCTAAATTTTGAGCATGCCATTCCTAACAATGAAAGTAAAATTTGGCTTTTCGTTAGACATCCTTTTATATGCAAAATGATTGAAATATCTACACAACATATTACCTGTGAGTTGAAACATTCTGCTTTTCCTTTTTCAATAATTGTATCTACAGTGTATACTAAAAACACATGTATTGAAAGGGAGGAACTGTGGCAATCTCTATCTAAATATAACTCGGGTTCACCTTGGTTACTTTGGGGGGATTGGAATTGCATACTAAAATATTCAGAAAAGAAAGGGGGTAGACCATGTTCAGTTAAGGATATACAGGAGTTAGCTGACTTCACTGATCACCAGGGGTTGGTTGATCTCTAGTTTACTGGACCTCAATTTACATGGTGTAACAATAGGAGAGGAAAGGCTAGAATCTGGAAAAGACTGTATAGATGTTTAGGTAACTTTCCACTGCTGAACTCGAGCCTTCAATTAAGTGTCCAACATTCCATGAGAGCTCCCTCAGACCACTCCCCACTCCTAATAGATGTGAGCCTGAAAAAAGAGAAGGTCCCAAAAAGTTTCAAGTTCCAGAACTTTTGGATTGGACACAATCAATTCCTGGAAATAGTAGGAAAAGCATGGGAAACCCCAATGGAGGGTAAGCCTCTGAGAATATTCGTAGAGAAACTTAAGGCAGTGAAACTAGCTTTAAAGACATGGAACTCAGAGGTTTTTGGGAATATATTCTCTGACCTTGAAAAAGCTTAAAAGGAAATGGCAAGGTTAGAGAAGGAAGACTCTATAAATCCCCTACCTAGAGAACTCCTTAACCAAGCAGCAGCCAAACTCAAATTAGCTGCCAATATTGAGGAATCCTTTTGGTCACAGAAAGCTAATACAAAATGGATGCAAGAAAGTGATAAAAACACTTCCTTTTTTCATGCCATAGTGAAACAGAGACAAAGTAGAAACCATATTCATAGGATTAAGGGGGAAAGTGGAGACTGGATAGAAGGAGATAAAGAAATAGGGGAAGAGGCAGTCAAGCACTTTTCTAACCTTTTCTCAGCCATTGAGACCAGTCCTGGTATCAGGTATGGTCTGATCCCTAAGATGATATCAGAGGAATTTAATGAGTCATTGATAAGCTACCCCTCTATAGAGGAACTTAAGCATACTGTCTTCTCACTAGGAAAAGATAGTGCCCCGGGGCCGGATGGGTTTAATGGACACTTCTTTAGGAAAACCTGGGAAATCATAAAAGAGGATCTTATGATGGCTGTCAAGAGCTTCCTCAATGGAGAACTTGTCCCAAATGCTATATCTGCTACCTCTCTAGTGCTCATCCCAAAGGTCTCCAACCCCTCAACCTTCTCAAACTTTAGACCAATCAGTTTATGCAATTTTGTCAACAAAGTGTTGTCCAAATTGCTTGCTAACAGGCTAAGCACCATTCTCACAGTAATTATTAGTAACAATCAGAGTGGTTTTGTGAAGGGGAGACAAATAATAGATAACTATCTCTTGGCTAGTGAGTTGATGTCCCACATGTCTAGGAAAAATAAGAATGGGAACATTGCTTTGAAATTAGATATGGAAAAGGCATATGATAGGGTACAATGGTCTTTCTTGTTACAAATTATGAGGGAAATGGGATTTGGAGAAAGATGGATAGACATTATATGGAGGTTAATCTCCAATGTTTGGATGTCTATTCTCATAAATGGTTCACCCCAAGGATGGTTTAAGACCACGAGAGGTCTACGACAAGGGGACCCCATATCCCCAATGCTATTCATCATTGGAGCCGAATACCTTACAAGGATTCTGAATTCTAATGTGTCAAAGGCCCCAGGTTTTGGAGTCCCTAGGAAATGCCCCAAGATATCACACTTGGCATATGCCGATGATATCCTAATTTTCACTTCTGCCCACTCTAGGTCACTGACTTTGCTCATGGAAGACCTAAAGCATTATCAATGTGTATCAGGACAGAAAATCAACAAGCAGAAAAGCTGTTTCTTGACTCACAACCGTCTTCCTAGTGAAAAAAAGTACTTGGTCAGGATAAAAACCAAGTTCCAAAAAGGCACAGTCCCACTGCCTTACTTAGGAATCCCACTCCATTATGGAAAACTTAAAGCTTTACACTTTGGGGAATTAATTCAGAAGATAAGATCTAAACTGAGCTCCTGGAATACCAACTTTCTTACAAGAGGGGGGGGGGGGGGGGAGAATCACACTCATTAGAAGTGTGTTAGCATCCATGCCTATCTACACCACTATGGCAGTCAATCCTCCTAAAAGTGTGTTAAAACAGATAGAGTCCATATGTGCTAATTTTCTGTGGGAGAAAATCCAAGGACAGAAAAACTACCATTGGGTTAAGTGGAAAGACTTATGCTTTCCAACAAATGAGGGAGGGCTTGGTTTTAGAGCCTTAGAAGATATTATTTCGGCCCAAAGTATGAAACTCTGGTGGAAATTTAGGAAAGGTGACACTCTGTGGGCTCAGTTTCTGCACCAAAAGTATTGTAGCAAATCTCATACTGTTCAAGCTCTCTCAGTTAGAGGGGAATCCTCAACATGGGCAAGAATGCTAAAATTTGCTAACCTAACTGAAAATTTCATAATGACTCACGTGGGGGAAGGGAACTGCCATATGTGGTTGGACAATTGGATGGGAGATGGAAGACTTAGTCAAACTCAATACCATGACACTGAACAGGTTAGGGTCAAGGACTATGTCAGAAATGGAGAGTGGGATGTTTGTAAACTAGCAGGAGTTGATGAGGACACAAAAAATAGAATACTTAGGTTTCCAATCCCTAGGCTGCTAGGAAAAGATAGCATAAAATGGCTGTTAAATGAAAATGGTGACTTCTCTTTGTCTTCAGCTTTTAGCCAAGTTTGACAGAGTAGAAATTTAGACAACCTGCTGAAGGAAATCTGGTGTTGTCAACTTCCACTGAAAATCTCTTTTTTTATGTTCAGACTACTTTTATGCAGAATTCCTTTTGCTCAATGCCTAGCTAAATTTAAAATTCACGGACCTTCAATTTGCTCTTTCTGTTTTGCTAATGAGGAAACAATAGATCATTCTTTTGCTAGCTGTCATATAGTCAAGCAAGTATGGAGAATATTTGGTGCAGAGATGGGAGTGGGTAGGTATTCAAACTCTATCAAACAGGTTTGTGTGAATTGGTGGAAAGCTAGGCCAAAGAATGGACCTCATAAATTCTTACTAAAAGTCCTACCATCCATAATATGCTGGGAACTCTGGAAGGCAAGGAACAGGGCTATCTATGAGGAATTGAAAATGGAGCTTTATCACATCAAGCATCAAATCTCCCTCTCAGCTTCTTTGATGATTAACTTGAAGTATCCTGATGCTCACTGGGAGCTGAGAGATTGGGGATTTTTCTGGAACTCAGTGATGAACTATAAAAGAAAGATCTACATTGAAGTATATAAATGGAAACCTCCTGATGGAGTTTGGGTAAAATCAATATGGCAGCAAGAAATGATGAGTCCAGCCCTCGTTATGCAGGTATCATCAGAAACAAAGAAGGAGAGGTACTCAAGATTCTGATAAGCAAAAATGAGATTACTAACTATGCAGGTATATCAAGCATTAGAGGACTACTGGACTTGGCTCAAAAGGGGATAAATCTCTGCTTGGAGCAAGGATGGACAAATATCAACCTAGAATCAAGTGACAAAGACTTTGCAACATCATGGGGGAGATTAGCAATTTACACTGGAAGTTATCCAACCATTGGAAGCAAATCCTTTTTGTCCAGTCAAACAGCATCATCCGGATGATTCCAGCTGAGGAAAACCAAGCAGCAATATGGCTAGCGCATAAAGAAGTCCAAGAGAGGCAGATTCAGGAATCAAAAACTTTCCAAGAAATTATAATCAGGGAAAAACTTGGAATCCCACTGATAAAGAGAAAAGTAAAAGGCCAATGATGCTTGCCAAGATCAAGCAAGTAGCCATGTATGGGAAGAAAATGAGTATACCTCTTATGAGATTCAGTCGAGGATCAAGAACTTCAACAATTGAAAACTCAGGTATGAGAGAAGGTTCCAGTCGGTGGAGGTTAGTACTGGCTGGCCATCATGGTAATCTCAGTCTCCAGCTTCTGGAATGGTCTTTCGGGTCCTGGAGCAAGATTAGACAAAGAGAATTCACTGGCCTTTTGCCATGGCTGGAAAAGAGAAAGAGAAGCACTCCAAAGATGAAGGAAGTGATGAACTTCAAGCCAAAAGATGAAGTAATGCTGGCAGCATCCAGGTTTCATATATGTTGTACAATCTTGGGGGAAGCAGGCGGCAGCAGCTACAGCAAGTCAAAGGCTTTAACTTGTATGGCTCATAGATTAATTAGACTCATGAGGAGAAATCTTTTGTCACTCCTTCACATAAGGAGTCTTTTATAGCATAGATTGTTAATAGACTTAAACGTTAATGGAGGAAGTACTCCACACTTAAATTTACTAGTACCATATGTAGTTAAAGTTTTGTATTCATATAAATTAGGTAAAGGAGTAGTACTCCTCTTTTGTGCTCTCCGCTTGATCTACTTGCCATTAGGCATGTTAATGGTGAGTGGATCAAGATGGTTCATTTTGTGTAAGGGTTATTTTAGGGTAA
The DNA here is from genome assembly GCA_016586305.1 of Ophiorrhiza pumila. Classification (NCBI taxonomy): domain Eukaryota; kingdom Viridiplantae; phylum Streptophyta; class Magnoliopsida; order Gentianales; family Rubiaceae; genus Ophiorrhiza; species Ophiorrhiza pumila. The sequence continues at coordinate 15,279,207 of BLIW01000007.1, read as the reverse complement.
ATCCATCACCCAAACAAGATTTAAATGTAAGAGGGAGTGGCGCCCCTCGAAAATGGTCCATTGCCATATAAAAAAAAATCGGTAAATTCTTCCAATTAAGTGAGAATGAGCTTATCAACGTTCGAATTTGTTGATTTTGAAATGGGAAAGATGTTTTCTGGCTAAATTTACGATATCTCAGGATTCTTAATGGATGAATATGTGTTTTAGTAGATTGTATGCTATTCAATTTGGTCTAATTGTTGAGTATTGAAATCACATTTAAATTGAGCATAAACATATGTTGAATTTCATAATTCCTAGCTAATTTTGAAAGGATCAAGCTTCAATTGTGGTCGACATGCTAAATTGAGAAGTGATTCATCAAAGTTAGTGAAGTTGCATGAATTGAGAACTAAATTGTGATTGTTTAAGCCTTTGCACTCGTTTTCTGTAATCAAATCAATTCTGAGACTCAGGACTCGCCATAGGAAGTGTTAATGAATTGAACATTAAGAAAAGTGTTAAAGAAGCTTTCTGTGTTAACATCGATGACAGGTAAACCCTAGGATGGACCTCGCCATGGGAGTTCTTAGGACTTTGCATGTTAGAGTAGTTAACTTGGGAAGTTGAGACTTTGCGGAGCTTATACTACCATTCTCAAACCTCGCCATGGGAGAGGATGGTGATTTGGGGTACAAGCAGTGGTGTGGTCGCCATGCTGGCCGCATCTTGGACTTCTAGGCAATTTAGGTCTCCATTGCATTTAATCGTTTACTGATTGCATAGCATAAATTTACTAAGCCTATGTTCATCCAATACAAGAATCCTGAGATATTTGTTTCATCCTTGCTTGTTGCTATATTTTGCGTCTTTGTTTTCATTTTTTTTGTGTTGAATTTTTCCTATTTTCTAGTACTTAAATTCCGAGACTAAGACTTTAAGAACAATTTTGTTCAATTTTCTTGACCTAAGCCTTCCCTGTGGATTACGATCCCTACTCACGCTTCTACATTAGTGTTTAGGGTTAAATTGAGCTGATACGACTATAAGCTGTCAGCAACCATGATTTGTAAGATGAGATAGTAATAAAACTTTAGCGTGTCTGCTTCTTCTCTGAACCAAAATCAGAATAGCAGCCAAAAGTTCAGCAAATCAAATATAGAATCAACGTAAAAACTAAACCAATTCCAAAATAAAGCACAACAAACAGAAAGTTACATCCAATCGGAGTGGAAAGAAAAATTAAAAAAGCATACCAACCAAAACAAGATCGGGCAAAAAAAGGTAGGGAAAAACAAATACCCAAGAAAAACAATAAAAAGGGCATCTTTTAAAGCTATGAACACCATCTCCAAGCAGGAAAAATAATATAATTTGTTACCATTACCATCAAGGACAATTCCATAGGACAAAGGAGTGCCAAGTAGAAGGATCTCTTAAAGAAGGTACAACAAAGAAAAGCAGCAAATCTGGAATTACCCAACCATTAGAACCCAGACAACTGCCGAAATACATACAACAATGAAAATTCTGACCAATAGTGGGGGAAAAAAATATTGAAACCAAGCAGAAATTGATGAAGATTACAAGCCTAAAATTCCTGACCCAGCCTCTTTTGAGCAAAATTGAAGCGATAATACAGGTTTACCCCCTGAAACAAGCACATCGAAGAGCACCACGGAAGAAAAGACTCACTAAGCCGGGCCCTCTCTGATGCGTATTGTATGTGTATGTCAAGCGAAAAGACAATTGTACCCCTCCAGGCACACATGTTGAAGAACAGCTTTCCAACAACTCCCCCTTATATGTATAGTATAGATATATATATAGCCAAAGAGGGAAGTGGGTATGTAACCCATTGTTTCAGAGTTTTTGCTTGCAATCTCGTAGATCTACTAACTTGCAGGATAAAATTGAACTTAAACCTCGTGCCTATTGTTTTTCCAACACGGATTCAAAGCCAAATTGAGAAAGTGAAAGGCTAAATGGACCATTGTTAAGGGTACTAATAAGGTGATGATTTTCACCTTATCGGATTCGTTTTATGAATCTTTTGAGCGTTCTTGTAGCATGTTTCTATGTAATTTTTATGTGTTTTTATATATTTTGTAGGACATTATGGCGTAGGAGGAGCAACGGAGCAAAAGAACGATGAAAAGCGCGTTCGGAGGCTGAACAGGGCACCTCTCCAGCACGCCGAAAAATGGTGCATTTAATTGCACCAAAAATGGTGCAATTTTGGAGCAAGAGGCAGACTTCTCCGGCCCGCCGCAGAGAAACTTCTCCGGCCCGCCTCAGAGAAACTTCTCCGGCACGCCGGTGGCTACCAGGGTTTAGAATTTTGCTCATATCTCGCTCAATTTACGTCCGATTGGACTGACTATGGTTCCATTGGAAAGCTAAGAGACAGAGATACAAATTTCATGTTTTAGGTTTTTCCTAATTCATTATGGATCATATAGAAAAATGGCTCAAAAAATAGCATTGTTGATAATGCTGGCTCTCCGGCTCGCCGGAGAACTTACCGGCGCGCTGCTGGTGATCGCGAGGGGCTGATTCTTGACAGTTTTGTAATCCATTTTAAGAAGACTTCAAGGGCATTTTGGGCATGTGGGACACACATTCTAAAACCCTCATTTCCTCCTATATATGAGGAAAGCAGCAGCAAGAAGGGGGGAGAAGAGGGAGAAGAAGAAGAGACCAAGAAGGAAGCCAATTCTTGTTAGTTTTTGTAGTTAGTTTTTAGGTTAATTAGTTGTTTTGTAAGCTTCCCTCCCTAGGAACTCCACAAGAACACACAACTAGTGTGTGTTCTTGGTGTAAATAACTTCAAGTGGAGAGGGATTTCATGTAAAGTCATTGGCTCTAAGGTCTTGTTTTGATTGAGGAAGCTTGGAGCTTTGGCTTAGAACATCAAAGGGGAGTACTACTCTTTGTATTTCTTGTTTAATTCCATTACTTTAATTCATTATTGTGATGTTCTTAGTAGCTTTGACGTGCTAAATTGATAGTGCCCTTGGAGATTCGTTATTGATTATCGAATTGTTATGTTTTTATGTGGATTTATGTTGTGGGTAATAAAGAATTAGGAACTACAAGTTAATCTAACATTCCATACTAGTAATGCTTAGGATAGATTAGTATGTGGATAGTAGATTAATGGTGGTGTTCTAGCCTTTTCTTGCCTCCGCCATAAAGGGGGAATCGGTTAGGACATTGAGATTCCGATGTTAGGGTGGTGAATTCGGGTAGCATGAACTAACTTAGACCTTGCCTCCGTCGTAAAGGAAGGAATAGGTTAGGGAGTGATATTCGAAAGAGTGACTAGGTTTGGCTCTTGTCTTCTCCATAATGGAGGAGCCGAATTAGAGTGCGATAAGCTTGGAAGAACATAGGGCTCTTAGTTGACCTAAATTGGTAAATCCTTGCCTCCGCCATAAAGGGGGGATTAGCTATGAAGTCAATTTACCGTAGGTGTCAACGTTATTTGGTTCTAGCTTCCGCCATAAAAGTGGAACTTTATTTATGTTGTCACACTCTTAGTTCGTTAACTCACTCTTGTAAACCACATAAAACACTAATGTTTAGGAAAACCAATACTCCAAGGGTACACTTCATTGCATGATTCATTTTTCCATGATGCATTTATTTCCTTGTTTTTCTTTTCTTTAGTTGGCAGTTAGGTCATTTCCCTTTTCTTGTTTGTATTTTCACTACTTCACACACATTCACATTAATTCCATAAATTCATCCTCTCCCTGTGGGTTCGACCCCTACTTCCTCTAGCTACACAAACGTCGGTGTCTTGATGCACCTTAAATGTCGTGAGGATTAGGGTTATAAATTTATTTGATTCGGTTAAGCCTTAGCTTTCACCCTAGCTCCAAAACCGTTTATCAAATTGGCGCCGTTGCCGGGGAGGCAATTGGTTTTAGGATTTGTGTTTTGTGTGTTTGGTAGTTGTAAATAACTTCTTTTTATGTTTTTTATTGTTTGTGTTGTTTTTGTTATTTTTCATTTTGAAGTTTAGTTTGTACAAATATGCCTAGGTTGTTTGGAGACTTTCTTGATTCTTATCATATTGACCCACCAAATGGGGTGGATGACATTAGACCAACACCTATCATATTTGGGAATCCTTTTTTCCTAGATTTTTGGGACACTAATGAATGTGTGCAAAGAGAACCTTCAAGATGTTTCACCACTTCAAGCTTGTATGATAATGAGCTTAACGATAGATATTCTATGCTTGAGGCTCAAGTGGCCAATGTGACCAACTTGGTAAATGATATTCAAGCTTCTATGAGCAATGCTGATGTATTATCTTGTATGTTGTGCCAAGGCGATCACCACACTCACCATTGCATGTTAAATGTGTAGTCCAACCAATATGGAAGCTTTCAAGTTCATCAAGAGGCTTTCAACTAAAATTGGTGTAGGCAAGAGGATAGATATTGGGGGAGTGGTGAAGAAAATGGTACATACTACGAGTCAAACCTTCCAACGGAGTTTGAATATCGACCAAGCTAAGAAGAGAATTGGTCAAACCAAGAACAAAGCAATGAGTTGCATCCTGTGCAAGAAAGAACACAATCATTGGAGGATAAGCTCTATGAACTAATGGAGAAGGTCGACAAAGAAATTCAAGGGAATGAAAGATTTTGTGCTCAATTGGAAACAACCATTGAGAAGCAAGATGACACTTTGGAGGCTCAAGAAGATACTTTGAGAGAGCATGAAGCTTCAATGAATAAGTTGGAGATGCAATTGAGACAATTAACTCAAGCTATTCACCATAGTCCCCAAGGGTATATACATTTAATGCATTTATGGGCCAAAGTGAGGTACAACTTGACCAATCCCCTCAAACTCTCTCTTATTTTCAACAATGTGATTCATTTAATGATAATTTCACAACTCTTATAGATAATCAATTTGAAATCAATGATGATTGTTGTGCTAGTACAAAGAATCCTAAGAGTGTTGAAATTCCTTGTATTATGGATAAGTTTGAGTCATGCAGTAATAGTGAACCCTTGTCAAATGAGTTCAAAGTTAATTATCTTATAAATGAAGAAATATTGCACATAGATTCATATGTTGGCTTATGTGAAGATGATTTGTTAATTTGTCAAGAAATAGCTAACATAGTGCAATCTTGTGTTATTTTGACATCATACATGGATTTTCATGATTTAAATAATATGGTTGATGTCATTAGATCGACGTGCAATAAGGCATCCTCACTAGATGATAATGATGTTCAATATGTCAAAAATGAGGAAGTGCCTAGAAATGATCACTATGTTAGCTTAGATAAAGAAGATGTGCATATTTTTCATGAAATAGCTAATATAGTGGAGAATTGCTTTGTTGATGCATCCATACATGAACTTTCTAATGAGTGTATTGAGACTATGGATGCAAAGCCATTGGTTGAGTCTTGTAGGTCAAGCATGGTGGATGTGGAGACTATCTTGAAGGATATTGAGAATCCATTGGAGTTCTCTACCATCTTGGTGGAAGAAGGAGAGGAGGAGCCTACAATGGGGGAGCAAGAGTGGTACAAAGTAGAATTTGTTGATGTTGCTCCCCACGAACATGAGCTCAAGTGCCTCCTCAAAGGGTACCAAAGAACGCCCTACAAAAGGCATAGGAGTGCCTATGAAAGGGCATTCTTTTAGTACCGAGATGGTTATTCCGATCTTGAGGGAGTAGCCACAATAATAAAGTCTAGCTAGGGACTAAATAAACCTAGAACTATAATTTCTTGTATTTTTTTTATTTAAATGTTAATTGTTATGTTTTGTTTTATGTGTTTAGTGTATTTGGGTAGTTTTTCTTGTAGGAGTTCAAAGAGAACAATAAATGTGAAAGAATGACTATGAGAGAATGAAAAATGTGCATAAATGATAAAAAGAGCTAAGTGTGGAGGGGGATGCATACCCCTCACACCACTTGCTTATTTCTTTCTTATTTTTCACTCTCATGTCAAAGGGACACAAACACAAGTTTCACTCTAAATCACTTCATGATTTTCAATGTTAAATTGCATGAGTTAACATATGCTGTGAGGTTTCAAAAGCTTGATGTGTGCAATTTTTATATATGTGGTTAATGGCACATTCATGGTTTACCTAGCATAAATTCTTTAGGACTCAAGTGCACATGAGCTTAATGAATGAGATTAGGATTTAAACATGATTGTGATGCACACCTAGCACAAGAGCACTGACATGAGCACATTGTAAAACTTCTCATCCATGCCTTAGAGTGATTGTGAACATTTTCGTTTCGAGTGATTATGTTTGAGTGTCATGTATAGAGCTTAATTGTGTAAAATTTTTCTTCTTGAACTCATACATGGAATTAGTTCACTTGTTTTCTTTCTTTGATTTTTTTAGGTTTTCCATCCATGAGGAGACAAAAAGAAGAGGAATCTTCACAATGGCCAAGTTCGCATTGTACATGCTCAAATGAAGAGATGGCCATAAGGCATACACCATGGGTGTTTTCTTATCCCCCTCTTGTGTTTTGAAAATAATGCATATTTTAAGTGTGGAGGGGAGAAGATATTGGTGAAGATGTTTGAATTATTCTTCAATGAATATTTTGTGATTTATGGATGTTTAACTTGAAATTTTAGTGTTTGTCTTGTTTAAGTTTGATTTTTGGTTGATTCTTGTATCCTCTTGACTGCATATTGAGGATTCCTTGTGTGTCTTGAAGTTTTTGAAACTCCCTTGTTGTTGAGGCTTGAAGCTCTTTGATAGAAAACCCGTTGTTGCTATTTTGGGATTCCATAATGTCCATAAGTGTTGTGTTAATTGTTAGTTGTCATGTTGTTGTGAGTCTTGTGAAAATTTTTCATTTTTGTGACTTTGTGAACTTTTATGGATGTTAGAGATTATATATATTGTGTATTTGTGTTTTGTGTTTAGGTTTTGGTGTTGGCAACCAAAATGAGAAAATGTGTCTAATCTAAATTATATGAGATAAGTGTTGTGTAGCCAATGATGTGAATTGTTTTATCTTGAAACTCGACTTATGACAACGAAAATAACATGTTACATAAGGGAAGTCTTGTCCTTGTTGGAAAGTTTGACATTTTGAGTTTATTGTTAATACGCACAAGTGGGGAACACATAGAGATTGACAAGTTTTGTTAATAAGATAGGTCGGGGTACCTTGACACTATGTTAGTTTAACTTTTGGACTAACTTTCCCTAAGAGACATATGTAGATACTTTTAAGTTTTAAGAAATGAATTGGGCATTATGAGTTGTTTTAATGTTTTGTTATTTACAATGAATAAAATTCCACTCCAATGTGGGACTGCTCTTTCACTAACCGAAAAGGTTGAAGGAGAATTCATATGAGATGGAATGGGAAAAAACAGCCACAAAACCCTTGGCATTTGTTTAAGTTATGTGTTATATGAATTTTGATGTGAATAAGTTCCCTTCCAATGCGAGACCGCTCCTTTACTAACCAAAAGGTTGGAGGAGAACTCATATGAGGTGGAATATGGGTATAAAAAGCCACAAAACCCTTGGAATTCGTAATGAGAATAAAAGTCCCAATGATCTTTGATAAGTTGGTTTTATACCAACTTATATGTGTTAAATCACTTAGCTTTTGTCTTGTGTTTTATGCAAATGTGTGATGTTTTGTGCTACTTTGTGCATTTATGTGGTTTGTAAGTTGAAAGTGTTTAAATGGTGAAAAAGACTAAAAATGATGTTCAAATGAGTCAAGTGTGCATTTGAAGTTCAAGAACAAGGAAGGAATTGGAAAAGGTTGGAAATGATGCTTTGGGAAAACCTAAACATGTAATAGGCTTGTTTTTGGGTTTTGGGCAGATTTGGTATCAAAAATTCATTTGATTGTAACTCTTTCAATACTAATCCAAATGAGGAGATCTTGGATGTTCTGAAAAGCGCTTTGATTGTACTTCATTTCTTATGTTTTATAATTCCTCTAATTCCGTGTCTAAGTATGAGAAATGGGGGCATCTTTATGATGGCTACTTCAGGTTTTCGTTATAGAGTTCATATTGCCACAGTTTGGGAGATTGTTGATATCTTGAGCTACAGACCTCCAATTGTGATGATTCTTAAACCTGTGGAAATCCAAGAGGGAGACCTAAAACTTTTGTGTTTACTGAAAAACCTAACACGGCGAGACCTCGCCCCGAGGTCTCGCCCACAACATTTTGCTTGCGAGGTCTCGCGGCAAGACCTCGCCGCGAGGTCTCGCCCTGAAAATCTTCTCTGCCACAGTTTAGTGTTTGGGTCATAACGTTCTCGTCCTATATCCACATTGGGTGATTCAAAATGCTATGGAAAGCTAAGACATAGGGCTACAAATTTCATGCTTTAAGTTTTCCGAAATTCATAACGCATCAGGGATAGAATTTGGTTGGCAGTTGTTGCATACTTGCACATTTGCACACTTAAAAATTTTTGCTTGCGAGGTCACTTCGCCCTTTGGGTTTTGTATGGCGAGGTCACCTCGCCCTTTTGGGATTTGAGGGCAAGAACTTGCTGAACTCTCATGCTATCTATTTCATGAGTAAAGAATACGTTTCAGTGCAATTTTCTTGAGTATGCATTACATGCTTTGTGTTTCACAATGTTTCAAGTTTATGTTTTTGCATTCTTAACACTTTAGTCATTATACTTCCATTCATCCTTCACATTTCAATCACCTTTTATCACTCATACTCTTCACATCAGTTTTTTTTTTGTCATCCAACATTCACCATTAATTTCATTCTTAGTACATTCCCCATTGCATTTCATTTATACTTAGTCATGCACACACTCTTTACACTTACTCTTTTCTTATATCAACATTTCACACATCTCACTCAACATTCAACCTTCACTTCATTTCACTCCACTCTACATCACATTTCACTGCACTCTTCATCATATTTCACTCAATACTCACACTCTGACACACACACATTGCGGTGAGATCACCTCGCCGCAACACTCTCACACACACACATCACCTCGCCGCATGAGAACCTCACACACTCACTGCCCTCATGCACACATGCACTCAAACACACTCGTGCACATTTCACTTTACACACAAAGAAATTTACTTCATATCATTCTTGCACATTTCACACTTTATCTTCACAACACTACACTTTGTCTTACCACTCTTCTCTCACACTTCACAAGAATCACAACATTCATAACATTCTTCACTTTCATTTCACAATACTCAAAGCACTCTTTACCCTTAGTCACACGTAGCACAATATACATTCAGGTAGTTATTTGCATGTCATAGCTAAAACTGCCTTGCATAGAGTTTACATTGGTTTCCATCATTCTCCATTCTTGCTTGTTATCATAATGTCCATTTCACACTTTGCATTCTGGATTTCATGAAGTTTAGTTTCATTCATTCTTCATGCATTTTAGGTTCATTCTTTCATGCATTCCACACTAAACTCTACACACTTGCTTCACAACAGTTCACTACACTACATTTCACATGAGCATCCCACAAGCACTTTGCACGGTGAGGTCTCGCCGCGAGACCTCGCCCACAAACTCCACACACGGCGAGACCTCGCCGCGAGGTCTCGCCCATACCACTTTGCACGGCGAGGTCTCGCCGCGAAACCTCGCGCGCCACAAAAACATCCTTTTCTTGTTGCCAAAATTTTGGCAAAGTGTTGAGATGTTTTTTCTCTTCTTGTGTGCAGGTTCGGGAATGCGTGCTCTAGGATCGCTAGAAGGCATGAGGGGAGTAACGTGGGCATGAAGACCATTGGCTCAAAGGCGTGGATGTGTTTTTGCATGAATTGATTTTGGACAGTTCATTTTAGGCAGTGGCATTTTTGTAATAATATAATCATTTCGCGTTTGCTTATTATTTACGTTTTTTGTAACCTCTATATATAGAGGATTAGTTAACGAATGAAAGGGAGGACTGGAGATAGTTAACAGACTTTTGAACTAGAGAGAGAAAGTATCTCTCTCTAACTTTCTCTCTCTAGGATTTTCTCTCTCTAGAAATAGAACTCCGATTTCGATTCCGATTGCGGATTTGGACTTATCATTGTTATTCTTCACAATTCGCTTGTGGATTCGAGGCTCTTGAGCATAATCATTTGGTAAATTCTCTCTATTTTAATGAAAATGATTTGCTTAATGTTTCGAATGGATGATCGTGATCTAGAAATAGAGTTCTCTAGCTAGATTAACAATGTTCTAGGGTTTGAACCGGTTAAATGTATAATTAGACTACGCTATGCTATGCAATTGACACAATTTCTTAAGAATGAAATCATATGTGGCTTTGAAGCTTAAATTTTGTTAAGTTTCCTGAATTTGCAATTTTATTGAATGAATTGAACTTTGATTGTGGTCGCCATGCTGAGTTGAAGTGAGATTCGCCAATATCTGTGAGAATTGCATGAAATAAGGACTAAATGTATGATTGTTGAGTCTTCTACTTGCTTTTCCTGATCATGATCTGAGATGCGGTCGCCATGCCGGTGGAGGATCATTTGAATTGTTAGAAATAAGTGAGAAGAAACTCTCCAATAGTAAGCAAACACTCTAGGTCCTAGGTCAGGCCTCGCCATGGGATACCTTAGGAATTGCATGCTAGATTTGCTAACCTTGGAGAGTTGAGACGTTGCGGTGTTCACTCGTCTTGCTTAGGCCTCGACCTAGAAAGTAAGATGTTAAGTAGTGTAGAAGGCATTGCGGTCGACATGTCGGGTGTTAACTAGACTCCTAGGCAATTGTGATCTCCTCACTATGTTACTTGTGTGATCGTGGTCTAATGTGCATTCAACTGGTGGAAAACTCTAGAGCATTCACTCTCTCTTCCTGTTTTTTACACTTTATTTGTGAGCTTGTTTCTTTGCTGGTTCTCTTGTGACATTACTATAATATAGTTCTTTTGTGACATTTTGTTAACGAATTAGAATTCAAGAATCCATCCCCTTCACTGTGGATACGATACCCTACTCATTGCCACTACATTAGTTTAGGGTTAAAATTGACGAGGTGCGACAACTCGACCATCAATTTTTGGCGCCGTTGCCGGGAAAGGCACGGTTTCTTGAATTTTGATTTGCTCTATTTTCTTTTCTTGTGTAGTTTAGTAGTCTTGTTATTTTTCATTTTGGTAACTTTTGTTGCATTTTGTAGTTTTCGTGTTTTGTTGTCTGCTTTGGTGTATTTGTGTCAAGTGCAGGACATTGGAGTTAACTGTAATTGAGTATTGCACAAGTACCCAAGCATGTCTAGATGGTACGAAGACTTCTCTCCACCACCATATGAAAGACAATGGCAAAATCAAGCACAAAGCAACAACTCACACCACATTGGGATACAAGAGCTTCCTGTGGAGGACATGTTTTCTCAACTTATGGAAAAACTTGACAGAGGCTTACAAAAGGGAGAGCAATGGTATTACCAACAACAAAGCAATGAGTGTGATCTCAGAGAAGAGGCAAAAATGGAAAACATGTTGTCTCAAGTTTTGGAGAGAATTTATAGAAATGAAACAAGGTTCGCTCAACTAGAAGAAGAGCTTCAAGGGCGACAAGAAAGGTTTGATCGAATCAACGCTTTAATAAGCAACCTATGGGAACAAATTGAGACACCAACTTTAGATGCACAATACCACTCACAAGGTACACCTCTTATTTCTAGCGTACCACCTCCTGAGGACAATCATTTTGTTATGCATGCTAATGTTGATTGTGGCTTAAAGTGTCTAAGGGAGGAGGAGTCTACATGTTTTGGGGATAGTGTGCATGAGTGCTTTGTTGCTGATTCTTTTGAGCATGAATATGTGCACTTTGATGTTGAAGATGATGGCTTCTTTAGTGATCTTGATAGTGATGACTCTCGTGTTCTAAGTTGCCATGTTACTAAGTTGGAAAATGTGTCTAAAGTGGAATCTTGCATGAATTTCATGGAATTCAATGAGTCAAATGATGTTGATTGCCTAGCTTTAGATGTTTTTCCTCTTGATAGCTTTGTGAATTGCATAGAGTCACTTCTTGAAGATCAATGTGATTTCCTAAAGGAGGAAAATGTTGCATTTGTTAATGAGAGTGTTAACACATTGTTTGAAACTCTGGTTGAGGCACCAATTTTTGAAATGGTCAATGAATCTAAGTGTCTAAATGGTGACTCACAAGAAGTGCAAAGTGAGATACTCTTGTTAATTGATGATAATGCTTGTTGTGTTGTTGAGAAAGAAAAACCTCAAGAATTTCCCAATGTTAGTTTTGATGATAAAGATGTTAACATTTTGAATGATAATGACAATGAGTGCCATGCTATATTTGATGATGCTGATTGTTATTCTCTAAATGTAAATTTCTTGATGACTTGATAAATTGCATAGAGTCATATCTTGATGAACATTGTGATATCATGAATCAAGATAATGTTGGAAGTGCTAATGAAAATGTCGATATTAGGCTAGCTGCTGAAGATGTTAATATTTTGAATGAATGTGAGTTTGAGTCATTTATTTTTGAACTGACTGGTGGTTTTGAGTTCGCTGATTTGTTTGTTGAGACCATGGATGTACAAGCCTTGGTTGAGCCTTGTAAGGTTGGAGAGCTTAATGTGGTGGAAGAAGTAATCGATAGGCCTAGTAAGGTGGAAGAGTAAAATGATTTGCCTCCAATGGTGAAAGAGTTTAAGGAGATACCTTCAAGTGAGGAGCCTCAGTGGTTCAAGGTGGAATTTGTAAAGGTGGCTTCCCATATGCATGAGCTCAAGCACCTCTTTGCCACTATTTTACAAGTGCCATACTGGAGGATAATGAGTATTGTTGAAATATCATTTTTCTGGTACAGAGAGGGTTATTCCGATTCTTGAAGAAGAAAGTTACATGAATAAAGTCTAGCTGGAGACTACAAAAATCCAGAACTACTTTTTTACTTTACTTTCACTTCAGTTGTTTTTGGTATAACAAGTTGTTATGTTATTTTACATTTTTGCTTATACTCACCAAGGCCACTCATGATGTAGGTGTATGCAAAGGAAGGAATTGCAAGGGAAATAAGCCATGCACACATGAGGCTAAGTGTGGGGGAGTGGAGTCATGAACCAGTCCCACAATACACTTATTCATTTTATCTACATTTCAAGCGATGTTTTCTCATTCAAAGAAGGAACTAAGGAACTGTGGACAAATAGACTCCACCAAGCAAATTTTGGATTTCATGATATACCAGGGAGCTCCTAAACCTATCTTTTTGCTTTACATTGAGGACAATGTAAGTTTTAAGTGTGGGGAGGGAATGTTGCTTGCATTGGTTTGTGTTTTCTTTTTGTGCATTGTTTGTGTTTTGGAAATTTGATGTGTTGGAAATTTTTTTTTTGAATTTTTGGAATTTTTGCTTTATATAAATGTTGTTTTGTGGTTTGTGGTTTGACTTAATTTGCTTACTTTCTTTTATGGATTTTTAGTGTAAATATGTGTTGTTTTGAGACTTTTGCCTGTTGTTTTAGTTCTGTTGTGTTAATATGAGTTTATTACCCGTATGTGTGGTATTTTTATGTTATGTGGTGTTTTTCATGTTTTGTAAAAAATCAACTTTTTGGTGAAATTTTGAACTTTTTGTGAATAAAGTGATGGTGTTAAACATAGATTGTGTGTTGGTGGTTTCATTTCTTTAAATGTGAGTTGAGCTGAAATGAGAAAAATGAGTGTGGGTAAAGTAATGCGAAGGAAATTCGTGATAGTGTGAGTAAAGTGGTGAAATGGATGGAATGAAGTAACACTTTATACTATGCTTTTACTCTTTTGTTAAGCTATGTTCAAAAATTTGAATTTCATCCATCTTACTTTTGTATTGCATGCGAAAATTGTTTTGATGTCTTTGATTCCAATCTTGATGAAATTGGTACATTTTGCTGACTAAGGACCGATGTTAATGTAAGATAGATATGCCATGCAAAATTCAATTGACACAGGAGGTAATGTGTATGGATTCGTTTCTTTTTGTTATGCATTTATCTGGTGTCTCCAGAATTCGTGCATGTTTAGTCAATTTGGGATTCTTATGAACATGTGCTTGCACAAGAAATGATATGGGAGAAAAAGCCATATTGGCAACTGGGAAGGAAAAAGCCATAAGAACCTGGCAATCAAATTTGGAGAAAAAAGCCATAAAACCCAGGAATTATTTCAGTCATCAATATGTGAAGCAATTTTGCACCAATGTGCAGCACTAATGTGCAGAATAAGGGCAATGTCCCATAGAGTACCAATGTACGCATAGGTGCCATTGATCTTGTGATTGCATGTTCATAAGGGTGTACAAGGAGATTGGCATGTATTGAATGGTATGTGAGACGAGCTAGATGGTGTATAGCAAGGGAATAGATGAAGTTCATGTTCCTCAGCACACACTTGCACGCATGACATTTTGGTCTTTATTCATCGTGCCTTGGTTGATAATTTGTGCTAAAAGTTGATAGGTTGGAATTGAGGATATGTTAAGAGTTTTGATATTGCATGAAAAATTTGTTTTGATGAACTCAATTGAGAATAAGTTTGACAGAGGAGTAAAGTCTAGTATTAAGTGTTTGTGAAGTGTGAGTTTGCTTGAGGACAAGCAAAAGTTCAAGTGTGGGGGAATTTGATAAGTTAGTTTTATACCAACTTATATGTGTTAAATCACTTAGCTTTTGTCTTGTGTTTTATGCAAATGTGTTATGTTTTGTGCTACTTTGTGCATTTATGTCGTTTGTAAGTTGAAAGTGTTTAAATGGTGAAAAAGACTAAAAATGATGTTCAAATGAGTCAAGTGTGCATTTGAAGTTCAAGAACAAGGAAGGAATTGGAAAAGGTTCGAAATGATGCTTTGGGAAAACCTAAACATGTAATAGGCTTGTTTTAGGGTTTTGGGCAGATTTGGTATCCAAAATTCATTTGATTGTAACTCTTTCAATACTAATCCAAATGAGGAGATCTTGGATGTTCTGGAAAGCGCTTTGATTGTACTTCATTTCTTATGTTTTATATTTCCTCTAATTCTGTGTGTAAGTATGAGAAACGGGGGCATCTTTATGATGGCTACTTCAGGTTTTCGTTATAGAGTTCATATTGCCACAGTTTGGTAGATTGTTGATATCTTGAGCTACAGACCTCCAATTGTGATGATTCTTAAACCTATGGAAATCCAAGAGGGAGACCTAAAACTTTTGTGTTTACTGAAAAACCTAACACGGCGAGACCTCGCCGCGAGGTCTCGCCCTGAAAAGCTTCTCTGCCACAGTTTAGTGTTTTGGTCATAACGTTCTCGTCCTAGATCGAAATTGGGTGATTCAAAATGCTATGGAAAGCGAAGCCATAGGGCTACAAATTTTATGCTTTAAGTTTTCCGAAATTCATAACGCATCAGGGATAGAATTTGGTTGGACGTTGTTGCATACTTGCACATTTGCATACTTAAGGATTTTTGCTTGCGAGGTCACTTCGCCCTTTGGGTTTTGTAAGGCGAGGTCACCTCGCCCTTTTGGGATTAGAGGGCAAGAACTTGCTGAACTCTCATGCTATCTATTTCATGAGTAAAGAATACGTTTTAGTGCAATTTTCTTGAGTATGCATTACATGCTTTGTGTTTCACAATGTTTCAAGTTTATGTTTTTGCATTCTTAACACTTTAGTCATTATACTTCCATTCATCCTTCACATTTCAATCACCTTTTATCACTCATACTCTTCACATCAGTTTTTTTTTGTCATCCAACATTCACCATTAATTTCATTCTTAGTACATTCCCCATTGCGTTTCATTTATACTTAGTCATGCACACACTCTTTACACTTACTCTTTTCTTATATCAACATTTCACACATCTCACTCAACATTCAACATTCACTTCATTTCACTCCACTCTTCATCACATTCCACTGCACTCTTCATCATATTTCACTCAATACTCACACTCTCACACACACACATTGCGGCGAGATCACCTCGCCGCAACACTCTCACACACACACATCACCTCGCCGCATGAGAACCTCACACACTCACTGCCCTCATGCACACATGCACTCAAACACACTCGTGCACATTTCACTTTACACACAAAGAAATATTACTTCATGCCATTCTTGCACATTTCACACTTTATCTTCACAACACTACACTTTGTCTTACCACTCTTCTCTCACACTTCACAACAATCACAACATTCATAACATTCTTCACTTTCATTTCACAATACTCAAAGCACTCTTTACCCTCAGTCACACGTAGCACAATACACATTCAGGTAGTTATTTGCATGTCATAGCTAAAACTGTCGTGCATAGAGTTTACATTGGTTTCCATCATTCTCCATTCTTGCTTGTTATCATAATGTCCATTTCACACTTTGCATTCTGGATTTCATGAAGTTTAGTTTCATTCATTCTTCATGCATTTTAAGTTCATTCTTTCAGGCATTCCACACTAAACTCTACACTCTTGCTTCACAACAGTTCACTACACTACACTTCACATGAGCATCCCACAAGCACTTCGCACGGCGAGGTCTCGCCGCGATAACTCGCCCACAAACTCCACACACTGCGAGACCTCGCCGCGAGGTCTCGCCCACACCACTTTGCACGGCGAGGTCTCGCCGCGTGACCTCGCCACAAAAACATCCTTTTCTTGTTGCCAAAATTTTGGCAAAGTGTTGAGATGTTTTTTCTCTTCTTGTGTGCAGGTTCGGGAAAGCGTGCTCTAGGATGGCTCGTAGGCTTGAGAGGAGTAACGTGGGCATGAAGACCATTGGCTCAAAGGCGTGGATGTGTTTTTGCATGAATTGATTTTGGACAGTTCATTTTAGGCAGTGGCATTTTTGTAATAATATAATCATTTCGCATTTTCGTATTATTTACGTTTTTTGTAACCTCTATATATAGAGGATTAGTTAACGAATGAAAGGGAGGATTGGAGATAGTTAACAGACTTTTGAACTAAAGAGAGAAAGTATCTCTCTCTAACTTTCTCTCTCTAGAATTTTCTCTCTCTAGAAATAGAACTCTGATTTCGATTCCGATTGCGGATTTGGACTTATCATTGTTATTCTTCACAATTCGCTTGTGGATTTAAGGCTCTTGAGCATAATCATTTGGTAAATTCTCTCTATTTTAATGAAAATGATTTGCTTAATGCTTCGAATGGATGATCGTGATCTAGAAATGGAGTTCTCTAGCTAGATTAACAATATTCTAGGGTTTGAACCGGTTAAATGTATAATTAGACTACGCTATGCTATGCAATTGACACAATTTCTTAAGAATGAAATCATATGTGGCTTTGAAGCTTGAATTTTGTTAAGTTTCATGAATTTGCACTTTTATTGAATGAATTGAACTTTGATTGTGGTCGCCATGCTGAGTTGAAGTGAGATTCGCCAATATCTGTGAGAATTGCATGAAATAATGACTAAATGTATGATTGTTGAGTCTTCTACTTGCTTTGCCTGATCATGATCTGAGATGCGGTTGCCATGCCGGTGGAGGATCATTTGAGTTGTTAGAAATAAGTGAGAAGAAACTCTCTAATAGTAAGCAAACACTCAAGGTCCTAGGTCAGGCCTCGCCATGGGATACCTTAGGAATTGCATGCTAGATTTGCTAACCTTGGAGAGTTGAGACGTTGCGGTGTTCACTCGTCTTGCTTAGGCCTCGACATGGAAAGTAAGATGTTAAGGAGTGTAGAAGGCATTGCGGTCGACATGTCGGGTGTTAACTAGACTCCTAGGCAATTGTGATCTCCTCCCTATGTTACTTGTGTGTCAAAAAACATCGCAATCGTGGTCTAATGTGCATTCAACTGGTGGAAAACTCTAGAGCATCCACTCTCTCTTCCTGTTTTTTACACTTTATTTGTGAGCTTGTTTCTTTGCTGGTTCTCTTGTGACATTACTATAATCTAGTTCTTTTGTGACATTTTGTTAACGAATTAGAATTCAAGAATCCATCCCCTTCCCTATGGATACGACACCCTACTCATTGCTACTACATTAGTTTAGGGTTAAAATTGCAAGTACGCGACACGCTTGTCAATCTTGTAAACCTTTTAGTATCTCCATATTGGTCAAAGAGGTGATTGCAGGAAAAAGAGTAGAACAAAACTTAGTCTTCGGATCTCTTACCTATGGCGTAAACATGAATAAGTCAAGACCCAAGTGGTACCCATTTCACACACACACACACGATATACTCAACGTGTTGAATGTGTACAAGAAGGCACTTTGATGACTCTTGCATACACATGGAATGATTACTTATCGTTTTAGTCGAGTAAGGTAAGCGGCATGTACACAAATACTAATCAAGTGCTTAAATGATTAGACACATTGTGGAGTAAAGTTAAATTGCCAATCCTTCATTCTTTGCTGTATATATATGTGTTTTTGCGTGATTTTGTCTTGTTGCTCGAGGACGAGCATATATGTGTTGTGTTTGATTTTGTTTTGTTGCTCGAGGACGAGCAAGGTTTAAGTGTGGAGGGTTTGATAAGGTGATGATTTTCACCTTATCGGATTCGTTTTACGTATCTTTAGAGCGTTCTTGTAGCATGTTTCTACGTTATTTTTATGTGTTTTTATATGTTTTGTAGGACATTATGGCGTAGGAGGAGCAACGGAGCAAAAGAACGATGAAAAGCGCGTTCGGAGGCTGAACAGGGCACCTCTGGAGTTCCGGAGCAGTGTATTTAATTGCACCAAAAAATGGTGCAATTTTGGAGCAAGAGGCAGACTTCTCCGCCGCAGAGAAACTTCTCCGGCGCGCCGGTGGCTACCAGGGTTTAGTATTTTGCTCATATCTCGCTCAATTTACGTCCGATTGGACTGAATACGGTTCCATTGGAAAGCTAAGACACAGAGATACAACTTTCATGTTTGGGTTTTTCCTAATTCATTATGGATCATATTGAAAAATGGCTCAAAAAATAGCATTTTTGACAATGCTGGCTCTCTGGCGCGCCGTAGAACTTACCGGTGCGTCGCTGGTGATCGCGAGGAGCTGATACTTGACCGTTTTGCCCTCCATTTTGAGAAGACTTCAAGGGCATTTTGGGCATGTGGGACACACATTCTAAAACCCTCATTTCCTCCTATATATGAGGAAAGCAGCAGCAAGAAGGGGGGAGAAGAGGGAGAAGAAGAAGAGACCAAGAAGGAAGCCAATTCTTTTTAGTTTTTGTAGTTAGTTTTTAGGTTAGATTAGTTGTTTTGTAAGCTTCCCTTCTTAGGAACTCCACAAGAACACACAACTAGTGTGTGTTCTGGGTGTAAATAGCATCAAGAGGAGAGGGATTTCATGTAAAGTCATTGGCTCTAAGGACTTGTTTTGATTGAGGAAGCTTGGAGCTTTGGCTTGGAACATCAAAAGGGAGTACTACTCTTTGTATTTCTTTGTTTAATTCCATTGCTTTAATTCATTATTGTGATGTTTTTAGTAGCTTTGATGTGCTAAATTGCTAGTGTCCTTGGAGATTGGTTATTGATTGTTGAATTGTTGTGTGTTTATGTGGATTTATGTTGTGGGTAATAAAGAATTAAGAACTACAAGTTAATCTAACATTCCATACTAGTAATGCTTAGGGTAGATTAGTACGTGGATAGTAGATTAATGGTGGTGTTCTAGCCTTTTCTTGCCTCCGCCATAAAGGGGGAATCGGTTAGGACATTGAGATTCCGATGTTAGGGTTGGTGAATTCGGGTAGCATGAACTAACTTAGACCTTGCCTCCGCCATAAAGGAAGGAATAGGTTAGGGAGTGATATTCGAAAGAATGACTACGTTTGGCTCTTGTCTTCGCCATAATGGAGGAGCCGAAATAGAGTGCGATGAGCTTGGAAGAACATAGGGCTCTTAGTTGACCTAAATTGGCAAATCCTTGCCTCCGCCATAAAGGGGGGATTAGCTATAAAGTCAATTTCCCGTAGGTGTCAACCTTATTAGGTTCTAGCTTCCGCCATAAAAGTGGAACTTTATTTATGTTGTCACACTCTTAGTTCGTTAACTCACTCTTGTAAACCACATAAAACACTAATACTTCATTGCAAACCAATACTCCAAGGGTAAACCAATACTCCACTGGTACACTTCATTGCATGATTCCTTTTTCCATGATGCATTTATTTCCTTGTTTAGGAAATAAATGTTTAGGAAAACCAATACTCCAAGGGTACACTTCATTGTATGATTCCTTTTTCCATGATGCATTTATTTCCTTGTTTTTGTTCTTTTCTTTAGTTGGCAGTTTAGGTCATTTCCCTTTTCTTGTTTGTATTTTCACTACTTCACACACGTTCACATTAGTTCCATAGATTCATCCCCTCCCTGTGGGTTCGACCCCTACTTCATCTAGCTACACAAACGTCGGTGTCTTGATGCACTTTAAATGTCGTGAGTATTAGGGTTATAAATTTATTTGATTTGGTTAAGTCTTAGCTTTTAACCCTAGCTTCAAAACCGATTATCAGGTACCAAATTTCATCTGGTATGGTAACAGGTTAAATTATGGAGCTTATACTGCAACTTAGCATATCTACATAATCTGTATTTAGAATTTTTGAAACAAATGGTTATATCTCATGGATCCTGGTGGTAATGTGCCAATTGAAGGGATTTTACATCTAGATTCTACATCACTTTTATTTTGTTAACTGTTTATCATATTTGAATTTTTTCAACTGCTTTTCTTTATTTATGTCTTCAGTTTTCAAATCTTTCTCCAAAGGATCTTCAAGCTCTTGTTGAAACGCTTCTTCCAGCTTTTCAAACAATATTGTCTTTAAAGAAGAAGTCAACATGGAAAATATTGAACAATTAATTGATAGTTGGAAAATTCCTAAAAAACCTACAAGTGAAGTTTATAAAGATAAATGGAACTTGATTTTAGATTATACTGTTAAAACAATTGAACAAGCTATTAATATGAATAATGATTATGAAAAAAATCAAATTGTTGTCTAAGAGAACAATTAAAAAATATAGGCAAAAATATAATTATTTGCACTTTTGACTAGTACAAGTTGCTGCAAAACCTCTAAATAGAGAAGGATTAGACACTTATTTACTTCTTTGTCTTAGATATTGCAGATTTTTGAACTTTGATGATTCTTTACTAGGCATGATTGAAATAAGCCTATGTGAAGGACCTGTTTATTTGGACTGTTTTCCAAATTTTACCGTTTCTTTACAGGACAAAAACATACTTGATGCTTTAACTTTAAATGTTAAAGTTGCAATCTTTAAAGCCATAACATGAACACTTCCTGTAACAATCATGTTCAGAATCCAGTATAAAACCATGAATTCGGCTTTTAACACATGAGCGGTAAGTGTTTCTAAAAAATGAGAAACAGTCATGTTTCAAACGGATCTAACTAAATCTAGATTACCTATCACTAGAAACATCAAATGGAGTCAAGTAACACTGCGCAAAAATTTGTTTCTGCCAGAAGCAAACCCCCCGGTACCAGTCCAAAAAATAATGGTATCTAACATCAAACAATTCCCTAGTGGTGGAGTAGTTCAAATCACTTTCGATAGGACCCAAAGCCTTAGGATTTCAAGCGACATTAGTGGCAAGAGTTCTAGAAGATCTTTTGAAGCCCAGTCATCCAGGCAACCAGCAAGGTCTTCTGTATCTTCTATTAACACTCGTATCCATAGGTTAGACAATACATCTAGGATACCACAAGCTAGGTATATAGTAGAAACTCAAATAGATTCTCCAGAACAAAGTGAGAACAATAGCCTTCCCAGGTCACTTACGTATTCTTCCATGACAGACAACATAAAAGAAAAGTTAGGATAACTTAGGATGCTTAAAATAGATTTTAAGATAGAGAAGAAAAACTTAGAAAAGATTTTTATAGTGAAGAAAACCAAGAAAAGAGAAAATGGTTTTTTGAAAACTATAAAATAGAAACTAGGAGAAAAATACAAGAAACATATTATGATTTCTTAAAAAAGCATGAGTTGCATATAGTATTTTTTACATTGTTTGAATATTATGCAACTAACAATTGTATAGATTATCTTTTTGAAATGAAAAAGAGATCTATGTGACAAAGACTGGGCAGGTCATCGATGGCGAGACAGTAAGATCAGAACTTCCACCGTCTAGCTCATTCACAACCTCATACAAGTCAGTTGAGATCAAAACGATCCCATTCAAGCATAAAGAGGCAAAAAAAACAAATCCAACAAATGCAAGGGACGTTCAAAGCATTTACATACAAAACAACTATACTAATAAGTATCTACAAGCTATTGGAGAACATCTTCTCACTAAACCTATCTAAGCTACTTCTACTCATATCTCAAACACCTTTTCTAGTAAATCCCTTTTCAAACCACATAAAATACCCTCCAAAATATCCAACCAGTTGGTGAACAAACCCTTAACCGAACTAGAAAAAAGGATATCAAAGATTGAAGAATCTTTTACTACCCTAAAATCTAAGTAGAAATCAAGTGAACCAGTCTTAGCTTCAGCCTTTGTAAATCAAGCCATGTGTGTCCTAATCAAAGGAGGAACATCAGAGGAAGAACAGTCACAATCAGAATCTCCAGCAGTCAAGATTGCCAAACTAAGACACTGAAATTCATTCGGTGACAAACAAATCTCAAACTGGAGGAAGTCTCAAAAGTTGTACTATCCCAGAGCAACATATCCAGACATGGTGTTGGAAGAAAAATCCAACATTCTTTAAAATTGTTACAAAGCCAATAATATCTATAAGTGGAACATTGATTGACAATCGGAGTATAGTATGATGGTTGTCCTCTAACAGATGACTATGGTGGCAACTTCATACAGACTGACGCATGCATGCACAGATCAGTTGGTAGCTCATATCATAGTTGCTCGCTTTACAGGACAATTGAAAGGACGGTGGGATGAACATCTCAGTGAGGAAGAAAGACAGAGTATTATGCACTCAGTCAAATTTGATGATTAAGGAGAACCAATTCTACAAGACGGTTATACTATTCCCGAAGTGGTATCAACCTTAATCTTCACCTTCGCTAAAACCTTCATTGGCGATCCAGGTATTTTGAAAGATCGGTCATCAGAACTACTGAACAACCTGAAGTGCAAGAACTTATCAGATTTTTGATGGTACAAAGATACATTTTTCACCAGAATCTGTTCAAGATCTAATGGTAACCAAACATATTGGAAAGAAAATTTTCTTGATGGACTTCGAAAATGACTCAGAGACATGGTTCAAGAAGAACTTCAAAACAAGTACAACGGAGTGTTACCATATGAATAAATATAAGATAATTAACAAAAGACCGAGCTCAAAGATTTGTAGACAAGATAAGATGCTAAGACGGGTTGCTCTAAAAATTTGCAGACATGATGCTCAAAAAATTTGCAGACAAGATAAGATGCTAAGAAAATTAGCAAAAGACCAAGCTCAAAGAAGAAGAGACCTTGGTTCATTCTGTGAACAATTTGGACTTCCGAGTTGGAGTCAAACTCTCAGAAGGGAACAACAAAAACAAAAATCCAAACCTAAATATATCAAATATTCTTCAAAAAGAAAGATCACATACAAATGGCCAAAACCATTGCCACCACTATCCAATCTACAACCAAAAATTCACCAACCCCCAAAACCAACCCTACCAAACATCATTTACCATAAATGCCACAAACCTAGGCATATAGCAAAATATTTGATAAGGTGACGATTTTCACCTTACTGGATTCGCTTGATGTATCTCTTGATAATTCTTGCAGCATTTTTACATGTTTTTCATGCGTTTCAATGTGTTTTGTAGGACATTGTGGCCAATTATGTGCGCAATGGAATGAAGAAAGAGTGAAAAAGAGCCATTTGACAAGCTAAGCAGTTGATCGTCGCGACGTTCCTCACGAACATCGCACGACGTTGGGGCAAATTTCAGAAACGTCACGACATTGACAATGAATGTCGCGACGTTCAAGAAACGTCACGACATTGAAGATCCTGGACCAAACAATCTCCACGAACTTTGGATCATTGCTACACAAAAGTTAATCACACAAGAACACAAAATGGATTTTGGGAGGAAAAGAAAACAAGGGAAAAATGCAAAGATAGGATTGAATAAATTAAACCCCCACGTTTTAAACAAAAGAACTTGATTCAACCCCGTGAAAATTCAAGGGTTAAACTAGTTGATTTGACTTGTTCTTGAAATCAAGAACTTGATGAAGCTCACCTAAAGGTCACGCTAAAGGCTTGCAACTACAATGAAGAACAAACTTGCACTTCAAGGTTTTTGACAACACAAAGTGTTAATCTAATTTCAGCAAAGCTAAAACTTCAAAATTCTCTATTGAATAATAACGTCAAAGGCCTCCTTAAATAGGGAGTAAGTCGGCCATGCAAAAGCAAATAGGAAACAAAACCCTAGAAGAAGCAAAATGCAATTTGACTTCTTAACTAACTAACTAACTAACAAACTTAGTTTCCTAATTCTTGAAGAAGCAAAACACGGTTTTGCTACCTTGTTTCCTAAACTTTTACTTGTCATTATCATGCAAGATAATTAGGCCAAGTAATCAACTTATTAACGAATTAATTAAAGCCCACATTAAGTGTTTTGGACTTAATTAATTAACAACAAAAATAAATCCTATAATGCTAAAAATGGCGTGATCCAATGCAAAACCCAAGTATATGCCTTCTTCTTGGTCTTCAATAGGTCCATGAATTCGCGACGGTAATATCAAGAATACCAAAACGTGACAGAATCTTTCAGCATTTAATCTTTGATTTTGGCACCATAGACATGGACATGGCTCATTCGCATCAATCCCTCCCTACTCGGAAAGGATTCGTCCTCGAATCTTAGAAGTTGAGTTCCTGGATCAAACACCAATATCACAAACTCAATGCAAACTCGAGCCAAATAGAATTTGAATGATATACATCTAGGCCAACATACTTTTCTATTCTACAAGAACAAAACAAATGTATAAGATAAAGGAAAATTCAACAATCTAGAACAAGACATTAAATGATTTTCTTTTATAAAAAGAATGGATCGGGCAGAATATGTTTGCATGCGTAAATCACATAAGGCATGATTAATTTAACACGTTGTGCACGATGTATATTGTGAAAGTCATGAAAAACACATTGGAAATAAAATTCATAACAATTATGCAAATATACATCATGTAATAAATGCAAATAAAAAATCCTATTAATAAATGCATCACGAAACAATTTAAACACTTCATATAAATGCGAACTTAGTAGTTTGACAATATGAAAGTATTCAAGACAAACTTAGTAATAACATTCATGGACATGCTAGTACTATCATAGAAAACAATTGCATTATTAACATGTAATGTAAGAAAAGAACTTAAACATATATGAATGTAATTACAAATATTATCCAAGGATTCATAAGAATATTCATAACAACTAAACATATATATATCCCGTATGCAATGTAAATCACAATAATGTTTGAAACACTTTGCAAACATGTTAAAGTTATCAAATATGAAAACACAATTCCAAAGATTAGAAACAGAATGTAAACAATCTAATAAATAGATGTAAACACA
Organism: Ophiorrhiza pumila; assembly: GCA_016586305.1. Lineage (NCBI taxonomy): Eukaryota > Viridiplantae > Streptophyta > Magnoliopsida > Gentianales > Rubiaceae > Ophiorrhiza > Ophiorrhiza pumila. The sequence continues at coordinate 15,253,608 of BLIW01000007.1, read as the reverse complement.
ATACTTTACCTTTTGGAATTTTAAAGAAATTCGGAACTTAGAGAACTTACCAAAAAAGTGTTGAACAACCGGATTACCTCTTTGAAGTTGATAAATTTGATTATGGAATGGATTAAAAACAGAACGTGCAACTTCACAAATCAAATAATCAAAAGAAAGGTTATTCCAGCAAGTATAATTAACACTTTGTTTAGTGCACACAAGGATTTGATTATGGTCGAAATTATTAACATAAAATTCAGAATGTAACTTATGTATTAAATAAGCAACATAACACACTATTATGCTATACATAAATTCATTCAATTCAAAATACATTGATGTAACTATTGAAGAATTATGTAAATCGATTTGCTTATCAAAACACAAAGTGTTAGACTATAAAATACTCTTGACAAAATTTCGAACCATTTGTGTAAAAGTATAGGGAAGCTTTTGAAATTGATTCAAAACAGAATATAAACTTTGAAAAACAACAAAATTGACGTTAACAAAGTTCTTGACATATAAACTATTCAAATCAACCAAAAAGCATTCATACTTACCTAACTTACCTTGCTTACCTTGTGGAAAACATGCTAAGGTAGATTGGACTCCTTCAAATTTATAATGAGTTGTTTCTAACTCCATTAGATGTCTAGGAACTCCATAAACATGCAAAAGAGACAAAACAACGCTAAGAAAAGAATTAAGGTGATCACTATCAGCAATAAGTACAAGATCCTTGGGAATCATCAAATACAAAGGTTGCCTATCTAGTATTGCTCTCTTAATCTCACTCATAGAAGCAAAATAACAAGATTTATAATGTTCACTATCTCGGCTATTACAAGTTTTAGAAATAATGTCTCGGCCTACACTAGCTATTACATTCTTTTTATGCTCTTGTTCATTCCTTTGCTTTGCTTCTTGTTCAATCATATCACGGTGAGCTTGTACAATCTTTGATTGATCTTCAAATACTTGAAGCGGACTCAATGCTCGAAGATTGTATTTTCGGCCTTCAAAGTCAAAAGAGTAGTGATAAGTTGGTTTTATACAACCTTAAATGTATTATTATACTTGACTTTTGCCTTGATTTTCATGCAAATGTGTGGTGCAATGTGCTATATTGTGTGTTTATGTGGTTTGCAACTCATAGTGTTTAAATGGTGAAAAAAGACCAAAAATGTTGTTAAAATGAGGAAAATATATGCTTGGTGTCAAATGACAAGGTTTAGAGTTTGAAACATTGAGAATGGTGAGTGGGAATTTAAGAAAAACCGAAATGAGCTTATTTGGCCAAATTAGGGTTTGGGCAGAATGTTGGTGCAACGTTTTTTGGGTATAACTCTTTCAATTCTTGTCCGAATGATGAGATCTTGCATGTTCGGGAAAGCCCTTTGGGTGCACTACATTTCTTGTGTTTTAACTATTTTCTAATTCTGTGTGAAAGTATGAGAAACGGGAGCTTCTTTAAGATTTCTACGTTCAGGATTTCTGTGTTAAAGTTCATTGCCACAGTTGACAAAATGTGTATATCTTGAGTTACAGGTACCCAATGATGCTGATTCTTGAACTGGTGGAAATCTAAGAGGATTAGCTAGAACATTTATGTGTACCACTGGGTCTAATTCAGAGGCTAAGACACATGAATCTAGCATGGAAGTGGAGCCTGGTGCTGGAATGAACACTTTGCCAACCTTGCCAACACAACTTTGCCAATCTTGCCAACACCTTGCCAACCTTGCCAACACAACTTTGCCAAACCTTGCCAAGCCTTGCAAACACAACTTTGCCAAACATTGCCAAGCCATGCCAACACAACTTGGCCAAGCCTTGCCACACACCTTGCCACCATGTGCACTTACCTTGCCAAGCATTCACCGGGCACATCTCTTTGCACACCATTCGTGCATCCTTGGCACAACATTTACACCAACCTTGGCACACGACCTTGCCACACTTGGCACCTCACTTTGCTATGCCACTTGTGAAAAACATTAGCACTTGGCACTGTACTATGCCTTACTTTGCCAACACCTTGCCAACCTTGACACATTTTGACAAGCTTTGCCAAACCAACATGCCAAGACTTGCCAAGCCAACGTTGCCAAGACCTTGCCAAGCTTTGCCAAACCAATGTGCCAAGACTTGCCATTCAACCTTGCCAAGCCTTGCCAACTTGGCACATCAATCTTGCCAAACACTTGGCCATATTTTGCCACACTTATGCATTCATCCTACCAAGCATTCATAACACATGAACTATATGCATATTAGTACCACATTCACACAGTTTGTGCATGGCACGTTTATTCATTTCTACACATTATTTTTGCAACATTGGCACCTTGGCACACCACTCGTTCACTTTGGCACAAACACTTACACAATTCACTTGGCACGCCACCTCGCCACACCACTTGAGCACAACTTGCCACATTCAGCAAGTAAAGAAGGGAAAATGGCCTACGACATGTCGTAAGCCATTCTTGAAGAGAAGAAAAATTGGCCACGACATGTCGTGGGCAGATTTTGGAGAAAAAATGTTTGGCCTACGACATGTCGTAGGCCAAGTTTGAAACAAGAATTTTTAGCCTACGATATGTCGTAGGCTAATTGCTTGATGGGTGCTGAAAAAATGGCAAAGTGTTGGAAGAAGTTGCTTCATGGGTTTTCAGCTTTGTCGCACTTCAGTAGTTGGGTTGTAACTCTCTCGGTTTAGCTCCAAATTAGGTGATTCAAATGGCTGTAGAAAGCTAAGACAAAGGGTTACAACTTTCGTGTTTTAAGTTTTCCCAAATTTACAATTTAGCAGGGCCGAAATCTGGTTGGAAAATGCTGCAAAGCATAATGGAGTTTGTTTCTGGTTTTTAAAAAAATGGCTAAGTGTTTGAGTTCTTAATTTCCAGGTAGCTGAAGGCGTGGTGTGCAGAGGCTAGGAGGCGTGGTTCTTCATAGGTTGGTTTGCATGGAGTTTCGCAGAATTGCTGAAGGCGTGAAGCACCCAGGCCAGAAGGCGTGAAGCTACTCTGATTTCCTCACTTGGACTTCGAGAAGCAAAGGCGCTGGCGCTGAAGCTTGAAGGCGTGCGGCGGGTTGATGAGGAAACCGAAGGCGCGACTTTGAAAGGCTGAAGCCGCTGGAATGCTGAACAAAGTCTTCAACTTCGGATTTTTCACATTTTTTGGGCTGATTTTGGTTCTTCCTTTTGAGGACACTTTTGTAATACTTTAGATATTTCACGGCTGCGTATTAGTTACATTTTCATAGCTCTATTTATAGGAGATGTAGCTAATGTGTAAAGAGATCCCGGAGACTATTATTTTTCATCCATTAATTAGATTTTACATTTTGTTACAAACTTTTGAGAGCTGGAGAGCGGGAATTAATTTGCAAGATCTACTTTCTCTCTCTAGTTTCTCTCTCTAGCTTTTGAGCTCTATTTTCTATTCTGATCAAAGATTTTCTCCGATCATTGTAATTCTCATTTCAATTAAGGAAGCTCTTGCAAGAATTCAATTGGTAAACTCTTTCCATGTATTGAAAATGAATTGTTTCAAGTTCCAAATTGTTGATCGTGAATTGGTAATGGAGTTCTATGGTTAGATCTCTCATGTTCTAGAGTTTCAACCGGTTAAACGTATAATTAGACTATGCAATGCTATGACATAATTTCTTAAGGATGAAATCATATATGATTTTAATGATTAAATATTGTTGAGTTTCATGAATTCACACTTTTATTGAATGAATTGAACTTTGATTGTGGTCGCCATGCTGAGTTGAAGTGAGATTTACCAATATCAGTGAGAATTGCATAAAATGAAGACTAAATGTATGATGTTTGAGTCTTCCACTTGCTTTGCTTGAATCATGATTTGAGATGCGGTCGCCATGCCGGTGGAGAACCATTGAGTTGTTAGGAAAAAGTGAGAAGAAACTTTCTAAAGTAAGCAAACACTCTAGGTCCTAGGTTAGGCCTCGCCATGGGATACCGTAGGATTTGCATGCTATATTTGCTAACTTTGGAGAGTTGAGACATTGCGGGTTGAATCCGTTCTACTTAGGCCATGCCAAGGGAAAAGTGGAATGCTAAGGAGTATAGAAAACACTGTGGTCGTCATGCTAAGCGTTAGCTAGCCTTCTGGGCAATAGAGATCTCCTCATTGTTTTACTTGTGTGTCAAGAACATTGCAATCATGGCCTAATGTGCATTCAACTGGTGGAAATACTCTAGAGCATTCACTCTCTTTCTGTTTTTTACACTTTATTTGTTGCCTTTGATTCTTTACTAGTTAGTGTCTAGCTTTATTTCTTTCGTGACATTCTCTGAGCAAACATTGAGATTCTTGGCACAAGCCTTCCCTGTGGATACGATCCCTACTTACTGTACTACATTAGTGTTTAGGGTAAAATTGAGCTGATACGACTTTAAGCTATCAATTTTTGGTGCCGTTGTCGGGGAAGGCACGGTTTCTTGAATTTTGATTTGCTCTGTTTTCTTTTCTTGTGTAGTTTAGTAGTCTTGTTATTTTTCATTTTGGTAACCTTTGTTGCATTTTGTAGTTTTCGTGTTTTGTTGTCTGCTTTGGTGTACTTGTGTCAAGTGCAGGACATTGGAGTTCACTGTAATTGAGTATTGCACAAGTACCCAAGCATGTCTAAATGGTACGAGGACTTCTCTCCACCACTATATGAAAGGCAATGGCAAAATCAAGCACAAAGCAACAACTCACACCACATTGGGACACAAGAGCTTCTTGTGGAGGACATGTTTTCTCAACTTATGGAAAAACTTGACAGAGGCTTACAAAAGGAAGGGCAATGGTATTACCAACAACAAAGCAATGAGTGTGATCTCATAGAAGAGGCAAAAATGGAAAACATGTTGTCTCAAGTTTTGGAAAGAATTTATAGAAATGAAACAAGGTTCGCTCAACTGGAAGAAGAGCTTCAAGGGCGACAAGAAAGGTTTGAACGAATCAACGCTTTAATAAGCAACCTATGGGAACAAATTGAGACACCAACTTTAGATGCACAATACCACTCACAAGGTACACCTCTCATTCCTGAGGACAATCATTTTGATATGCATGCTAATGTTGATTGTGGCTTAAAGTGTCTAACGGAGGAGGAGTCTACATGTTTTGGGGAAAGTGTACATGAGTGCTTTGTTGCTGATTCTTTTGAGCATGAATATGTGCACTTTGATGTTGAAGATGATGGCTTCTTTAGTGATCTTGATACTGATGACTCTCGTGTTCTAAGTTGCCATGTTACTAAGTTGGAAAATGTGTCTAAAGTGGAATCTTCCATGAATTTCATGGAATTCAATGAGTCAAATGATGTTGATTGCCTTGCTTTAGATGTTTTTCCTCTTGATAGCTTTGTGAATTTGTGCATGAATATGTGCACTGCCGCAATGCACATAATCCTTTTGTCTTACTTTTCAAGCATGATTGTGCATGTGCCATTTAGTGTTCTTAGTTGTAAAATTTTACACCACCGTGGTTCTTAATCATGGTGCGACACTTTGCTTGCATGCTTCCATATCATGTCTACTTTGCCACCAACATGTAGTGTACTTGGGTGAGCAATTTGTAATAAGCTTTGTTTCACCATGTGCAGGGATTTTTCATGCAATAAAGAACTTCAAACAAGGACACTATACCAAGCAAGCATTGGATTTCATGATATATCAATACCAGGGGTTCCTAAACCTATCTTTACTTTACATTGAGGACAATGTAAGTTTTAAGTGTTGGTATAAGGGAATGTTTGCTATGATTTGTGTCTTTTGGACTTCATATGCTTACTTTTTGTTATGAAAATTTCTTTTGTGCTATGTGATGCAAAGTATACTTGGTATATGTTGTAATTTTCATTTTTTGTTCAAATTTTGTGCAAATTTTCATTTTGATTGTTTTTGGTGAAATTTTTGAACTTTTTGAAGAAGTGATGGAGTTGATGTGTTTCAATGAAATATGGTGTTAGTATTGGTGAGTGTTGTTGTGGAAAAGGTGTCAAGAGCTTGAGTGTTGGACTGGAAAGTGAATAGCACACACGTATTTGAAACTTTGTTCCTATTTCACTATGGCTTATTCCAAGTTCATCACAAATAAACTCTTTGATCTTGCATGTGAAAATTTTTGTTCTTGGTACTAAGTTTGAAGAAATTGGTACATTTTGCTGACTAAAGCCCCGATGTTAAGGTAAGATAGATATGCCATGCAAGAACCCAAATGACATAGGAGGTAATGTGGATGGATTTTTTCGTTTTTTTTTTGTTATGCATTTATCTGGTGTTTCCAGAATTCGTGCATGTTTAGTCAATTTGGGATTCTTATGAACATGTGCTTGCACAAGAAATGATATGGAGAAAAAGCCATTTGGCAACTGGGAAGGAAAAAGCCATAAGAACCTGGCGTTCAAATTTGGAGAAAAAATCCATAAAACCCTGGCATTATTGTTAGTCACCAATGTGTGAAACAAATGTGCACCAATGTGCAGAATAAGGGCAATGTCCCATAGAGTACCAATGTACGCATAGGTACCATTGATCTTGTGATTGCATGTTCATAAGAGTGGACAAAGAGATTGGCATGTATTGAATGGGTTGTGAAACCAGCTAGATGGTGTATAGCAAGAGAATAAATGAAGTTCATGTTCCTCAGCACACACTTGCACGCATGACATTTTGGTCTTTAATCATTGAGCCTTAGTTGATAATTTGTGCTGAAATCTAAAAGCTGGGTGCCAGGAACTTTGGAATAAATTCTTGTGTGGAAAAATATTTTGATGGACTTGGATGTGGCAATTGTGGATAAATGAACAAATGTGTTAGATACGGGTGATAAAAATGAGTTTTGAGTGTACAATTTGCTTGAGGCCAAGCTATTGTGAATGGTGTTGAAATGGATAGGGAAGTGTTCTTTTCCCTATCAGGAGTTCAAAGCATGGTGTGTGTGTGGCATGATTTTGTGATTGAGTTAAATGGTTTCGTTTTGTGTCTTTGCTTGAGGACAAGCAAAGGTTCAAGTGTGGGGGAATTTGATAAGTTGGTTTTATACCAACTTAAATGTATTATTTCACTTGGCTTTTGCCTTGATTTTCATGCAAATGTGTGGTGCAATGTGCTATATTGTGTGTTTATGTGGTTTGCAACTCATAGTGTTTAAATGGTGAAAAAAGACAAAAAATGTTGTTAAAATGAGGAATTTATATGATTGGTGTCAAATGACAAGGTTTAGAGTTTGAAACAATGAGAATGGTGAGTGGGAAGTTAAGAAAAACCGAAATGAGCTTATTTGGCCAAATTAGGGTTTGGGCAGAATGTTGGTGCAACTTGTTTTGGGTATACCTCTTTCAATGCTTGTCCGATTGACGAGATCGTGCATGTTCTGGAAAGCCCTTTGGGTGCACTACATTTCTTGTGTTTTCAATATTTTCTAATTCTGTGTGTAAGCATGAGAACCGGGGGATTCTTTAAGATTGCTACGTTCAGGATTTCTGTGTTAAAGTTCATTGCCACAGTTTGACAAAATGTGTATATCTTGAGTTACAGGTACCCACTGATGCTGATTCTTGAACTGGTGGAAAGCTAAGAGGATTAGCTAGAACTTTTATGTGTACCACTGGGTCTAATTCAGAGGCTAAGACATATGAATCTGGCATGGAAGTGGAGCTCGGTGCTGGAATGAACACTTTGCCAACCTTGCCAACACAACTTTGCCAACCTTGCCAACACCTTGCCAACCTTGCCAACACAACTTTTCCAAACCTTGCCAAGCCTTGCCAACACAACTTTGCCAAACATTGCCAAGCCATGCCAACACAACTTTGCCAAGCCATGCCACACACCTTGCCACCACGTGCACTTACCTTGCCAAGCATTCACCGGGCACATCTCTTGGCACACCATTCGTGCACCCTTGGCTCAACATTTACACCAACCTTGGCACACCACCTTGCCACACTTGGTACCTCACTTTGCTATCCCACTTGTGAAAAACATTAGCACTTGGCACTGTACTATGCCTTACTTTGCCAACACCTTGCCAACCTTGACACATTTTCCAAGCTTTGCCAAACCAACATGGCATGACTTGCCAAGCCAACGTTGCCAAGACCTTGCCATGCTTTGCCAAACCAATGTGCCAAGACTTGCCAATCAACCTTGCCAAGCCTTGCCAACTTGGCACATCAACCTTGCCAAACACTTGGCCATATTTTGCCACACTTATGCATTCATCCTACCAAGCATTCATAACACACGAACTATATGCATATTAGTACCACATTCACACAGTTTGTGCATGGCACGTTTATTCATTTCTACACATTATTTTTGCAACATTGGCACCTTGGCACACCACTAGTTCACTTTGGCACAAACACTTGCACAATTCACTAGGCACGCCACCTCGCCACACCACTTGAGCACAACTTGCCACATTCAGCAAGTAAAGAAGGGAAAATGGCCTACGACATGTCGTAAGCCATTCTTGAAGAGAAGAAAAATTGCCCACGACGTGTCGTGGGCAGATTTTGGAGAAAAAATGTTTGGCCTACGACATGTTTGAAACAATAATTTTTACCCTACGATATGTCGTAGGCTAATTGCTTGATGGGTGCTGAAAAAATGGCAAAGTGTTGGAAGAAGATGCTTCATGGGTTTTTCAGCTTTGTCGCACTTCAGTAGTTGGGTTGTAACTCTCTCGTTTTAGCTCCAAATTAGATGATTCAAATGGCTGTAGAAAGCTAAGACAAAGGGTTACAACTTTTGTGTTTTAAGTTTTCCCAAATTTACAATTTATCAGGGCCGAAATCGGATTGGAAAATGCTGCAAAGCATAATGGAGTTTGTTTCTAGTTTTGAAAAAAATGGCTAAGTGTTTGAGTTCTGAATTTCCAGGTAGCTGAAGGCGTGGTGTGCAGAGGCTAGGAGGCGTGGTTCTTCATAGGTTGGTTTGCATGGAGTTTCGCAGAATTGCTGAAGGCGTGAAGCACCCAGGCCAGAAGGCGTGAAGCTACTCTGATTTCCTCACTTGGACTTCGAGAAGCAAAGGCGCTGGCGCTGAAGCTTGAAGGCGTGTGGCGGGTTGATGAGGAAACCGAAGGCGCGACTTTGAAAGGCTAAAGGCGCTGGAATACTGAACAAAGTCTTCAACTTTGGATTTTTCACATTTTTTGGGCTGATTTTGGTTCTTCCTTTTGAGGACACTTTTGTAATACTTTAGATATTTTACGGTTGCGTATTAGTTACATTTTCATAGCTCTATATATAGGAGATGTAGCTAATGTGTAAGGAGATCCCGGAGACTATTATTTTTCATCCATTAGTTAGATTTTACATTTTGTAACAAACCTTTGAGAGCTGGAGAGCGCGAATTAATTTGCAAGATCTACTTTCTCTCTCTAGTTTCTCTCTCTAGTTTCTCTCTCTAGCTTTTGAGCTCTATTTTCTATTCTGATCAAAGATTTTCTCCGATCATTGTAATTCTCATATCAATTGAGGAAGCTCTTGGAAGAATTCAATTGGTAAACTCTTTCCATGTATTGAAAATGAATTGTTTCAAGTTTCAAATTGTTGATCGTGAATTGGTAATGGAGTTCGATGGTTAGATTTCTCATGTTCTAGAGTTTCAACCGGTTAAACGTATAATTAGACTATGCAATGCTATGACATAATTTCTTAAGGATGAAATCATATGTGATTTTAATGATTAAATCTTGTTTAGTTTCATGAATTCACACTTTTATTGAATGAATTGAACCTTGATTGTGGTCGCCATGCTGAGTTGAAGTGAGATTTACCAACATCAGTGAGAATTGCATGAAATGAAGACTAAATGTATGATGTTTGAGTCTTCCACTTGCTTTGCTTGAATCATGATTTGAGATGCGGTCGCCATGCCAGTGGAGAATCATTGAGTTGTTAGGAAAAAGTGAGAAGAAACTTTCTAAAGTAAGCAAACACTCTAGGTCCTAGGTTAGGCCTCGCCATGGGATACCATAGGATTTGCATGCTAGATTTGCTAACTTTGGAGAGTTGAGACATTGCGGGTTGAATCCGTTCTACTTAGGCCTCGCCATGGGAAAAGTGGAATGTTAAGGAGTATAGAAAACACTGTAGTCGTCATGCTAAGCGTTAGCTAGCCTTCTGGGCAATAGAGATCTCCTCATTGTTTTACTTGTGTGTCAAGAGCATTGCAATCATGGCCTAATGTGCATTCAACTGGTGGAAATACTCTAGAGCATCCACTCTCTTCCTGTTTTTTACACTTTATTTGTTGCATTTGATTCTTTACTAATTAGTGTCTAGCTTTATTTCTTTCATGACATTCTGTGAGCAAACATTGAGATTCTTGGCCCAAGCCTTCCCTGTGGATACGATCCCTACTTACGCTACTACATTAGTGTTTAGGGTAAAATTGAGCTGATACGACTTTAAGCTATCAATTTTTGGCGCCGTTGTCTGGGAAGGCACGGTTTCTTGAATTTTGATTTGCTCTGTTTTCTATTCTTGTGTAGTTTAGTAGTCTTGTTATTTTTCATTTTGGTAACCTTTGTTGCATTTTGTAGTTTTCGTGTTTTGTTGTCTGCTTTGGTGTACTTGTGTCAAGTGCAGGACATTGGAGTTCACTGTAATTGAGTATAGCTCAAGTACCCAAGCATGTCTAGATGGTACGAGGACTTCTCTCCACCACCATATGAAAGGCAATGGCAAAATCAAGCACAAAGCAACAACTCACACCACATTGGGACACAAGAGCTTCTTGTGGAGGACATGTTTTCTCAACTTATGGAAAAACTTGACAGAGGCTTACAAAAGGAAGGGCAATGGTATTACCAACAACAAAGCAATGAGTGTGATCTCAGAGAAGAGGCAAAAATGGAAAACATGTTGTCTCAAGTTTTGGAAAGAATTGATAGAAATGAAACAAGGTTCGCTCAACTGGAAGAAGAGCTTCAAGGGCGACAAGAAAGGTTTGAACGAATCAACGCTTTAATAAGCAAACTATGGGAACAAATTGAGACACCAACTTTAGATGCACAATACCACTCACAAGGTACACCTCTCATTCCTGAGGACAATCATTTTGATATGCATGCTAATGTTGATTGTGGCTTAAAGTGTCTAAAGGAGGAGGAGTCTACATGTTTTGGGGATAGTGTACATGAGTGCTTTGTTGCTGATTCTTTTGAGCATGAATATGTGCACTTTGATGTTGAAGATGATGGCTTTTTTAGTGATCTTGATACTGATGACTGTCGTGTTCTAAGTTGCCATGTTACTAAGTTGGAAAATGTGTCTAAAGTGGAATCTTGCATGAATTTCATGGAATTCAATGAGTCAAATGATGTTGATTGCCTTGCTTTAGATGTTCTTCCTCTTGATAGCGTTGTGAATTTCATAGAGTCACTTCTTGAAGATCAGTGTGATTTCCTAAAGGAGGAAAATGTTGCATTTGTTAATGAGAGTGTTAACACATTGTTTGAAACTCTGGTTGAGGCACCAATTTTTGAAATGGTCAATGAATCTAAGTGTCTAAATGGTGACTCACAAGAAGTGCAAAGTGAGATACTCTTGTTTGTTGATGATAATGCTTGTTGTGTTGTTGAGAAAGAAAAACCTCAAGAATTTCCCAATGTTAGTTTTGATGATAAAGATGTTAACATTTTGAATGACAATGACAATGAGTGCCATGCTATATTTGATGATGCTGATTGTTATTCTCTGAATGTAACTTTTCTTGATGACTTGATAAATTGCATAGAGTCATATCTTGATGAACATTGTGATATTATGAATCAAGATAATGTTGAACGTGCTAATGAAAATGTTGATATTCGTCTAGTTGCTAAAGATGTTAACATTTTGAACAACTGTGAGTTTGAGACATTTATTTTTGAACTTACTGGTTGTTTTGAATTTACTGATAGTTTTGTTGAGACCATGGATATGAACCCTTGGTTGAGTCTTGCAGGATTGAAATCGTTAGTATGGTGGGAGAAGTAAATGATGTGTTTCCAATGGAAGAAGAAGTAAAAGAGGTGCCTACAATGGGGGAGCCTCAGTGGTTCGAAATTAAATTTGTAGAGATTGCTCCCCATATGCATGACCTCAAGCACCTCTTTGCCACTATTTTACAAGTGCCATACTGGAGGATAATGAGTATTGTTGAAATATCATTTTTCTGGTACAGAGAGGGTTATTACGATTCTTGAAGAAGAAAGTTACATGAATAAAGTCTAACTGAAGACTTCAAAACCCAGAACTTCTTCTTGATCTTTTACCTTTTATTTAGTTTTTGGTTTTCTACGTGTTTTGTTAGTTTGCATCTTTGCTTATACTCACCAATGCCACTCATGATGTAGGCATCCCTGAAGGAAGTTGCGAGGGAAATTGGCCATGCTCACAAGAGGCTAAGTGTGGGGAGTGGAGTCATGAACCACTCCCGCAATGCACATAATCCTTTTGTCTTACTTTTCAAGCATGATTGTACATGTGCCATTTAGTGTTCTTAGTTGTAAAATTTTACACCACCGTGGTTCTTAATCATGGTGCGACACTTTGCTTGCATGCTTCCATATCATGTCTACTTTGCCACCAACATGTAGTGTACTTGGGTGAGCAATTTGTAATAAGCTTTGTTTCACCATGTGCAGGGATTTTTCATGCAATAAAGAACTTCAAACAAGGACACTATACCAAGCAAGCATTGGATTTCATGATATATCAATACCAGGGGTTCCTAAACCTATCTTTACTTTACATTGAGGACAATGTAAGTTTTAAGTGTTGGTATAAGGGAATGTTTGCTATGATTTGTGTCTTTTGGACTTGATATGCTTACTTTTTGTTATGGAAATTTCTTTTGTGCTATGTGATGCAAAGTATGTTACTTTTAAGTTTCGCTATGTTATTTTGAGTTTTTGCATATTATACTTGATATATGTTGTGTTTTTCATTTTTTGGGCAAATTTTGTGCAAATTTTCATTTTGAATTTTTTTGGTGAAATTTTTGAACTTTTTGAATAAGTGATGGAGTTGATATGTTTCAATGAAATATGGTGTTAGTATTGGTGAGTGTTGTTGTGGAAAAGGTGTCAAGAGCTTGAGTGTTGGACTGGAAAGTGAATAGCACACACGTATTTGAAACTTTGCTCCTAGTTCACTATGGCTTATTCCAAGTTCATCACAAGTAAACTCTTTGATCTTGCATGTGAAAATTTTTGTTCTTGGTACTAAGTTTGAAGAAATTGGTACATTTTGCTAGCTAAAGCCCCGATGTTAAGGTAAGATAGATATGCCATGCAAGAACCCAAATGACATAGGAGGTAATGTGGATGGATTTTTTCGTTTTTTTTGTTATGCATTTATCTGGGTGTTTCCATGGATCTCGTGCATGTTTAGTCAATTTGGGATTCTATGAACATGTATTGCACAGAAATGATATGGAGGAAAAAAGCCATTGGGCAACTGGGAAGGAAAAGCCATAAGAACCTGGCGTTCAAATTGGAGAAAAAAATCCATAAACCCAGGCATTATTGTTATCACCCAAATGTGTGGAAACAAATGTGCACCAATGTGCAGAATAAGGGCAATGTGCCCATAGGAGTACCAAATTGTATTGCCCAATAGTTTACCATTGATCCTTTTGTGGATTGCATGTTCATAAGAGTGGACAAAGAGATTGGCATCGTATTGAATGGGTGTGAAAACACCGTAGTGGTGCCCCTATAGCAAAGAGAATAAATGTAGTTCATGTTCCTCAGCACCACACTTGCACGCATGACATTTTGGTCCTTATATCATTGAGCCTTAGTTGATAATTTGTGCTGGAAATCTTAAAAGCTGGGTTCAGGAACTTTGGAATAAATTCTTGTGTGGAAAAAATGTTATTGATGGACTTGGATGTGGCCAATTGTGGATGAATGGAACAATGTGTTAGATACGGGTGAAAAAATGAGTTTTGAGTGTACAATTGCTTGAGGCCAAGCTATTGTGAATGGTGTTCAAATGGATAGGGAAGGGTTCTTTCCCTATCAGGAGTTCAAAGCATGGTGTGGTGTGTGGCATGGTTTTGTGATTTAGTTAAATGGTTTCGTTTGTGTCATTGGTTGAGACAAGCAAGGCTCAAGTGTGGGGGAATTTGATAAGTTGGTTTATTACTAACTTAAATGTATTATTTCACTTGGCTTTTGCCTTGATTTTCATGCAAATGTGCAGCCATGTGCTATATTGTGTGTTTATGTGGTTTGCAACTCATAGTGTTTAAATGGTGAAAAAGACCAAAATGTTTGTTAAAATAAGGGAAATATATGCTGGGTGTTCAAATGACAAGGTTTAGAGTTTGAACAAGAGAATGGTGAGTGGGAATTTAATAAAAACCGAGATGAGGCGTATTTTGGCCAAATAGGGTTTGGGAGAATGTTGGTTGCAACTTGTTTTGGGTATAACTCTTGCAATTCTGTCCGGAATGAGAGAGCTTGCAAGTTATAAGGGAAAGTCCCTTTGGGTGCCACTACATTTCTTGGTTTTAACTAGTTTTCTAATTCTGTTTGTAAGCATGAGAAACGGGGGGCTTCTTTAAGGATGCTACGGTTCAGGATTTCTGTGTTAAAGTCATTGCCACAGTTTGACAAATTGTGTATAATCTTGAGTTACAGTTACCCCATGATGCTGCTTCCTGAACTGGTGGAAAGCTAAGAGGATTAGCTAGAACATTTATGTGTACCACTGGGTCTAATTCAGAGGCTAAGACACATGAATCTGGCATTGAAGTGGAGCTTGGTGCTGGAATGAACACTTTGCCAACCTTGCCAACACAACTTTGCCAACCTTGCCAACACCTTGCCAACCTTGCCAACACAACTTTGCCAAACCTTGCCAAGCCTTGCCAACACAACTTTACCAAACATTGCCAAGCCATGCCAACACAACTTTGCCAAGCCTTGCCACACATCTTGCCACCACGTGCACTTACCTTGCCAAGCATTCACCGGGCACATCTCTTGGCACACCATTCGTGCACCCTTGGCACAACATTTACACCAACCTTGGCACACCACCTTGCCACACTTGGCACCTCACTTTGCTATGCCACTTGTGAAAAACATTAGCACTTGGCACTGTACTATGCCTTACTTTGCCAACACCTTGCCAACCTTGACACATTTTGCCAAGCTTTGCCAAACCAACATGCCAAGACTTGCCAAGCCAACGTTGCCAAGACCTTGCCAAGCTTTGCCAAACCAATGTGCCAAGACTTGCCAATCAACCTTGCCAAGCCTTGCCAACTTGGCACATCAACCTTGCCAAACACTTGGCCATATTTTGCGACACTTATGCATTCATCCTACCAAGCATTCATAACACACGAACTATATGCATATTAGTACCACATTCACACAGTTTGTGCATGGCACATTTATTCATTTCTACACATTATTTTTGCAATATTGGCACCTTGGCACACCACTCGTTCACTTTCGCACAAACACTTGCACAATTCACTTGGCACGCCACCTCGCCACACCACTTGAGCACAACTTGCCACATTCAGCAAGTAAAGAAGGGAAAATGGCCTACGACATGTCGTAAGCCATTCTTGAAGAGGTCGTGGGCAGATTTTGGAGAAACAATGTTTGGCTTACGACATGTCGTAGGCCAAGTTTGAAACAAGAATTTTTACCCTACGATATGTCGTAGGCTAATTGCTTGATGGGTGCTGAAAAAATGGCAAAGTGTTGGAAGAAGTTGCTTCATGGGTTTTCAGCTTTGTCGCACTTCAGTAGTTGGGTTGTAACTCTCTCGTTTTAGCTCCAAATTAGGTGATTCAAATGGCTGTAGAAATCTGAGACAAAGGGTTACAACTTTCGTGTTTTAGGTTTTTCCAAATTTACAATTTATCAGGGCCGAAATCTGGTTTGAAAATGCTGCAAAGCATAATGGAGTTTGTTTCTGGTTTTGAAAAATATGGCTAAGTGTTTGAGTTCTGAATTTCCAGGTAGCTGAAGGCGTGGTGTGCAGAGGCTAGGAGGCCCTTCTTCATAGGTTGGTTTGCATGGAGTTTCGCAGAATTGCTGAAGGCGTGAAGCACCCAGGCCAGAAGGTGTGAAGCTACTCTGATTTCCTCACTTGGACTTCGAGAAGCAAAGGCGCTGGCGCTGAAGCTTGAAGGCGTGCGGCGGGTTGATCTGGAAACCGAAGGCGCGACTTTGAAAGGCTGAAGGCGCTGGAATGCTGAACAAAGTCTTCAACTTCGGATTTTTCACATTTTTTGGGCTGATTTTGGTTCTTCCTTTTGAGGACACTTTTGTAATACTTTAGATATTTTACGGTTGCGTATTAGTTACATTTTCATAGCTCTATATATAGGTGATGTAGCTAATGTTTAAAGAGATCCCGGAGACTATTATTTTTCATCCATTAGTTAGATTTTACATTTTGTAACAAACTTTTGAGAGCTGGAGAGCGGGAATTAATTTGCAAGATCTACTTTCTCTCTCTAGTTTCTCTCTCTAGCTTTTGAGCTCTATTTTCTATTCTGATCAAAGAGTTTCTCCGATCATTGTAATTCTCATATCAATTAAGGAAGCTCTTGGAAGAATTCAATTGGTAAACTCTTTCCATGTATTGAAAATGAATTGTTTCAAGTTCCAAATTGTTGATCGTGAATTGGTAATGGAGTTCTATGGTTAGATCTCTCCTGTTCTAGAGTTTCAACCGGTTAAACGTGTAATTAGACTATGCAATGCTATGACATAATTTCTTAAGGATGAAATCATATGTGATTTTAATGATTAAATCTTGTTGAGTTTCATGAATTCACACTTTTATTGAATGAATTGAACTTTGATTGTGGTCGCCATGCTGAGTTGAAGTGAGATTTACCAATATCAGTGAGAATTGCATGAAATGAAGACTAAATGTATGATGTTTGAGTTTTCCACTTGCTTTGCTTGAATCATGATTTGAGACGCGGTCGCCATGCCGGTGGAGAATCATTGAGTTGTTAGGAATAAGTGAGAAGAAACTTTCTAAAGTAAGCAAACACTCTAGGTCCTAGGTTAGGCCTCGCCATGGGATACCGTAGGATTTGCATGCTAGATTTGCTAACTTTGGAGAGTTGAAACATTGCGGGTTGAATCCGTTCTACTTAGGCCTCGCCCTGGAAAAAGTGGAATGTTAAGGAGTATAGAAAATACTGTGGTCGTCATGCTAAGCGTTAGCTAGCCTTCTGGGCAATGGAGATCTCCTCATTGTTTTACTTGTGTGTCAAGAGCATTGCAATCATGGCCTAATGTGCATTCAACTGGTGGAAATACTCTAGAGCATCCACTCTCTTCCTGTTTTTTACACTTTATTTGTTGCATTTGATTCTTTACTAGTTAGTGTCTAGCTTTATTTCTTTCGTGACATTCTGTGAGCAAACATTGAGATTCTTGGCCCAAGCCTTCCCTGTGGATACGATCCCTACTTACGCTACTACATTAGTGTTTAGGGTAAAATTGAGCTGATACGACTTTAAGCTATCAAGTAGTAATTCTTCTTGGCATGATAGGTCACATCTCGATCATATCGCCAAGGTATTCCAAGAAGAATATGACTAGCTTCCATTGGAAATACATCACATAAAATCTCATCAACATACTTACTAATGGTGAACGAAAATTTCACTTGTTTAGTCACCTTACTTTCGGCAGAATTATTCAACCATTGAAGTTTATACGTTTTTGCATGTTTCATGCATGACAACTTCAATTTCTTAACAAGGTAAGTACTTTCCACATTTGTACAACTACCACTATCAATGATCACACTACAAACCTTTCCTTGAACCATGCATTTTGTGTGAAATATGTTATCTCTTTGAGACAAATCATCATCAATTTGTTGTTGTGCAATAAGAACTCGGCGTATGTCTAAAGATTAGTTACCAACCTCATATATTACAAGATCTTCACTACTATCACTTTGGTATTTCTCTTCAAGAGGTGGCATGTCGGCACATTCCTCATCACTTTTCACTTCTCCATTGTCAAGAACAATCATTAATTTTCGAGTTGGACAGTCGGATTGATAATGACTATAACCTTGACATTTAAAACATCTAATGTCCCTCAATCTTTCACTCAATTTTGGCGCCAATTTTGAGGTAGAATCAGCAACATTGCGGAGTGATTTTCGAGCATTAGCTGGTTCATTTGTGGACTGAATTGGAGTGAATTGCTGCGGCTTTTTAGGCGGTGTGAAAGGAGCAACATTTGGCTTTTGCTCTCTTTTCCAAGGTGGTAGTGGTTGTTGGAAACTTCGACCCTTCCCCTTCATATGTTTCTCAATTTTGATAGCTTTGTGAACAAGTTCATTAATATCAACATAACTTTGAAGATCAACATGGTAAGCCAATTCGGAATTCATACCTCTAATGAACCTCTCAATGGTTGATTCGTGGTCTTCTTGAACATTGGCTTTAATCATAAGAACTTCCATCTCATGGTAGTAATCTTAAACTGTTCAGCTACCTTGCACAAGAGAGTGCAATTTTTAGTTGAGCTCTCGGTTATAATGGGAAGGAACATACTTCTTTCTCATAAGCACTTTCATTTGGTTCCAAGTCTTGATTGGCCTTTCACCATCTTGGCGTCTAGATCAAATGACTTCATCCCACCATAAACTAGCATAATCCTTAAGGTGCATAAAAGCAAGGTGGTATTTCTTACTTTTGGATACATCATTACCTTCAAATAAGTGTTCTCATTCTCGCACCCATTCAAAATATGCCTCGGGATCTGATTTGCCATGAAACGTAGAGATAGTAAGTTTAACAGAACCAATTGAAAACTTAGACTTGTCACCTTTGTTAGAAGAACCCGTGTTCTCCTCCTCCTCCTCATCATTATCAGATGCAAACTCATTGAAATTGATTTTCTTTGAAGTAGAGCTTTTAGAAGCCGATTCCAAGTTTTCAAGACGAAGAGTGATCTTTTGAAGCATGTTGAAAGTACCTCATTAGTGTACTTTTGTTTGGCTTTGGTGAGTTATTTATCACCTCTCTCCATTAGTACCTACAAGGTTAGAAAAACGCAAGAAAACAATGTATAGATTCCTTACGGATTTCTCACTTTGGGTAGTAGGTACTCTCCACTCTATTTAAGTAGTGTTTTCTCTTGTTTACCATAGCTAATACTCTCAAGTAATGAATTTGTTAGAACTATTGAGTCTTACCAAGTTCAATTACTTATAGAACACGTCTCAATCAAGAAGTTCCACAGCAAAAACTTACACAAGTAAAAACCAAAGAGAATTCCAAGAAAAACACGTCACAAGAAGATTTAGATCACGTGTGGGTGTAAATTGATTGTACTTCAGAAACTATGAAAAATAGATAATAGACTCAAAGACGAGAATATAGCAATTTGAATCACTTGATTCCGAGTTGTATTGAACAAGATATGGCTATTTCAAGTTGGTGATATTTCAAAGAAACAAGTTAAAACACTTAGTCCTTTTCAAAATAAATGGTCCGATTATATTTTTTTGTATTGGGCATTTTTTTATATATATAAGTCGGCCTTTCTCTTTTTTTTGATTTGGGCCTTTTTTTATATGACGGCCTCTTTTTTTTTTTGAATTTCGGACAAGAACCTAGGACAAATCAAAAGTGTTAAGGTTTTTAAGACACAATCTTAGGATTTAAGGTTGTTTGTCTTATGTTGTCCAAACAAACCTAGGATTTAAGGTTTTTGTCTTCTCTTAACCTTAAAATTTCAGCAATAAAGAACCTTCAATAAATCACCAAGAATTTCGAATTTGAATATTCCACTTTCACATGATATTCAAGATTTGCAACCAAGAACAAGAATCTAGCTCAAGAATCAAATTTTGACAACTTTGGAATTTCAAGAAGTTCAAGAAAGTCTCCAAGAACTAATATTTTTGACTTGAAACAAAAACTTAACCAAAACACAAGATGATATAGAGAGAATAAAGAAAACAACACAAAAGAAAGAATGACAATCGGATTAAAATCATGCGAGTTATGAAATTTCAACTGAAACCCTAGCTTGATGAAACCCTAGTTTTGACGTGTGACTCAACAATGACAACTTAATGAATTTAGCACTATGATGAAGAACAAAACAATGCAGAATTAGACACGAAAAAACAGCAACAAAAACGCTAAAGAAAGACACAACAAAAATGGCAGCAAGGCTACAAGAATTGACGCAAAACACAAGCAAGACAATGACGATTTTTGGGCAGAATTCAGCAAGGTTTTTGCATGCGAATCTGATCACAATTATAACAAAATTAAGAGCTGAATCTAACACGAATTAAGACAGCAAGAATGGACTCAAAACAGCAACAAGAAAGACGCAAAAACAGTAGCATAATTTGAGACAACAATGAATTAAGACAGCAAGAATTTGAGACTCAAAAACGTAAAAATGGCAGAAAAAAGAACAACAAAAACAGCAAGAAGACTTAACGGATTATCCTGAATTTTTGAGACAACAACCTATTCTCTGATACCAATTGGTGTGAGTGGTCAAGGCTTGAAAATCCTGGACCAAACAATCTCCACGAACTTTGGATCGTTGCTGCACAAAAGTTAATCACACAAGAACACAAAACGAATTTTGGGCTGAAAAGAAAACAAGGGAAAACGCAAAGATAGGATTGAGTATATCAAACCCCCACGTTTTACACAAAAGAACTTGATTCAACCCGTGAAAATTCAAGAGTTAAACTAGTTGATTTGGCTTGTTCTTGAAATCAATAACTTGATGAAGCTCACCTAAAGGTCATGCTAAAGGCTTGCAACTACAATGAAGAAAAAACTTGCACTTCAAGGTTTTTGACAACACAAAGTGTTAATCTAATTTCAGCAAAGCTAAAACTTCAAAATTCTCTATTGAATAATAACGTCAAAGGCCTCCTTAAATAGGGAGTAAGTCTGCCATGCAAAAGCAAATAGGAAACAAAACCCTAGAAGAAGCAAAATGCAATTTGACTTCTTAACTATCTAACTAACTAACTTAGTTTCATAATTCTTGAAGAAGCAAAATACGGTTTTGCTACCTTGTTTCCTAAACTTTTACTTGCCATTATCATGCAAGATAATTAGGCCAAGTAATCAACTTATTAACAAATTAATTAAAGCCCACATTAAGTATTTTGGACTTAATTAATTAACAACAAAAATAAATCCTATAATGCTAAAAATGGCGTGTGATCCAATGCAAAGCCCAAGTACACGCCTTCTTCTTGGTCTTCAATAGGTCCATGAATTAGCAACAGTAATATCAAGAATACCAAAATGTGACAGGATATTTCAGCATTTAATCTTTGATTTTGGCACCATAGACATGGACACGGCTAATTCGCATAAGAGTACCTTTGCACTTTGTTAGTTTAACCCTTGGACTAACTTTCCCTAAGAGACATGAGTATATACTTTCAAGTTTGAAGAAATGAATTGGGCATTATTTGTTGTTTTTAATATTTCATCGTTTATATTGAATAAAATTTCTCTCCATTGTGAGACTGATCCTTCACGACCCAAAAAGTTTGAAGGAGAATTCATATGAGTTGGAATGGGAAAAAAAGCCACGAAACCCTTGGCATTGTTTAAGTTATGTGTTTTATGTATGTTGTTATCAATAAGTTTCTCTCCAATGCAATCACACTACAAAAAATCACTTTTTTGTGGTAAAAATAATTGTCAATGGAGGTACATATTTTGTCACTATATGCTTTTTGTGGCAAAAACATTCGTCACCCATATTGTCACAATAACCCCGTCGCTGTAAGCTGTTATGACAAACATAATAAGTTGTCACAATAGATTAAAACATTTGTGTTACAAATCTATATTTGTCATAAAAATACAATTTATAATGCCAAATTGTTTGTCAATATTAACTATATTTTTCATCACATGATAGTTGTTTTTGTCACAATAATTAGCATGTTATAACGACAAATACTAGAGTCGTTATAAGACGTGACATATAATGATAATTTATTTGTCAGTACTTACCAATCTTACATCACTATATATATGAGTTTGTCACAAAAATAAATGTATTCAAGTGACAAATATAAGAATTGTCATAATAATGTCATTTATAGGGACAAATAGTGTTTGAATAATTACATCATATTTTGTTAGTAAGTATATTAATTTGTCACATCTACTAACTAGTTGAAGTGACAAATACTAAAGTTGTCATATAATAGTATGGTATTGTAACTAATAGTTTGTCGATATTTATTACATTTTTTGTCTTAAATGTTAAGAAATTAATGTGACATAAAATATTGTTGTCATTGAAGTTGAGTTTATAATGATGAATATTTTCTCAATTTTTAGTACATTTTTGTCAAAAAAATCAAGTTATTGCTATAAAAAGTTATAGTTTGTCGTAAAATTATAATTTATTATAATGAGTACTTTGTCAAAAAAACTATACTTGTTTGTAAGTATAAAAAGAATAAGTTTATCATAATAATTACTCATCCGTGTCATAAATTGTATGTAATTTATTTTTTATCAATTATTTTGTTGATAAAAATGTAAATAAAAGGAAATTATAAGTGTTAAATAAATTGTATTAAAAAAACTATCACTTAAAAAGTAGCAAACAAAACAAAACCAAGACGAATATTTATTCAAAATAACCACCTAAATAAATAAGAGATAATAAATACGAATTATTATTATTTTCATCGTGCTTTTTCCGCATCTCCATCATGAACTCTCTCATGTCTTTATTTTGAGCATCTAGATTATTCAACCGCTCCAAATAAGTTTTGTTCACTTCAACGAGATCTGCAATTTGAGTCTTGGCTGCCACAAGTTCAGCTTTTGTGCTTGCAAATTATGCTTCATTTTGGTTTAAGCGATCTTTGAGTGTGAGATCTAGCAAAATAATGGAAGAAGCTTTGTTCCTATCTCGGGGTACCTCAACTCCATGGCCCATTCCTCTAATATATCCTTGTTTCTTTCCAAGTGTATCACTCATTATATCATCTTCATCCATCGACTATGTTCCTTCATCCAATGATTGTTGCTCTTGCTCATTAGATGATAATTTTTTCTATCAAATTAAAATTAATTTATTAAATATTGTAAAATTTGTAGAGTCTACTATAATTTAAAGTATTAAATACTTACAAATATTGTGCGGGCTTTATCGTTGACAAATTCTCCATTTTTTTCCTTGTGTGTCATTCCCTAAAGTGTTATTTTACTACGATTAACCTATTGTGAGAAATAAAAGAAATTTAAATACATGCAATTAATTAAATGTTATTAAAATCTAATAAATAGGAAAACAATGAAAATCAATATATTTCAATACATGTGGTTATTTAGAAGTTATTAAAACATAATAAATGAGAAATTGTTTTTACCATTTTCTTATAGAGCCTAAGGAATGTCTGAGAACCTCCAGTATGAAGATATGGTATCAACTTGCGATTTTTTTTATTTGCCCTCGATTGATTCTAAAAAATTAAATTTTCACCGTAAATTTAAGTGATGAAATTTATATGTATACATAAATATCAACATTATTTGAGACAATAAATAAATCTTAAACTAGATTACAAATAAATATGCAATTTAAATATTACCTAAATTTTTTCGCTCTCAATCGTTGAGCAAACTTGACGCTAGGCCTCTAATCTCACCTCTACCCAAGGGCTCAATGATCATGAATCCAGCCCATTACTTTTCAATTTGTCATATCCTTGTTTTAATATGCTTCTTCAACGCCTATATTGAGTTTGAAATATAGCATATATGCATTCTTTTACTCAAGCTGTAGACCAATCCTCAATTTCAAACCATTTCTGAAAACATTAAAATTTTTAACATTATATGAATATGATTTATATGTTGAACATAATTATTAAAGTAACTTTCACACTACTTACAATTAAGAGAAAGTATAGCTGTTTTTTTTATGAATCTGGAACTTCATTTCAATAACGTATTCCAGCCATGGGAGCATTAGTTTTGACAAGAAATCCAACACCTCTAGCAAAATCTCCATCATTTTCTTGTGGAATTTTTTCTCCTCGAACTAATGCGATAGAAATCTTCTTTCCATACTTAAAGAAGAAAAAAAAGAAGGTTATGATATTATAAAAATTCAAAATTAATTTTTTAATAATATTTTAAGAAAATTGTGTATGAATTACTTGCAAAACTCTTTTATCCAAGTTCAGACAACATGTTGAACTCTTCCTCTCTTTAACTTAATAGAACCTGTAAAAAATAACTAGTAGTTTTACATTAAAAATTACATAATATTTAATAGTAAAATATAAACACATAATAGGAGCAAATATTGTCATTAGCACTCGTACTAGTTCGATTGCTTGATGATCCGCCTTCTAATGTTTTGTTTGCATGTTTGAAGATTGGGTAAGAGATGAATTCACCAAAAGCTTGCCACCAAAACCATACAAAAAATAGAACCAAGAGTAAGAAAAATTGCCACAAGCCATTCAAAATAGAACCAAGAATCAATAATAAGAATAAAATAAGATAGTTTACTGCATATATAGCCATTCAAAATATCTTAATGCTATAATTTAATCTATGAATATGTTTAGCCCATTATATTAGATAATAGAATTTAGCCAATCACAAACTAATAAAGATGAGACTGCTTGATTGGTAGTGCTTTATACAGGAGGGGGGGAGGGGGGGGGAAAGATAATTATCCAAACTGGCTATACAAGATAAGTTGAGACATTTTTTTTCAAAAAGATATACAACATGAAACATCAACAACATTAGCACAACTTACCAAACACACAGAGAATAAATACTACATGACATTCAGCAACATGGAAAAGCGAAACAAGTTCGGTGAGCTTAGAGCTGTAGTGGTGATTATAACACAACTGTAATTATCAACCCCACTCAGAGTTAACTATGGTTAGGAAATTCCACTCAAAACTAATATCATGAAACCTACCAAGAAAATATATAACTAGCTGGTATGCTGCAGAATTAATTGCTCATTTACATAATAACCCAAAGGAGAAAAGTAAGAAAAAAGAATACAATAATTAAGCAGATCTAAAATGCAGTCATAAAGAACATATAAAATATCAAAAACTCCTTCACCAACTAAGTAGGCAAATGTAGTCTTGGCATTATAAAGTGAACACTATGTACCAAACGTCAGTTCAAAAAACCAGAATCACTTCTACAACTTTATCATTGTTTGCTTTATATCTCAAGTGACCATTAGCGGGGGCAAAGCAGCATGCACTAAAATCGAGATAAGACATCCCAGTTATCCCGTTTAAATTTCAAACACGAAAAAAGAAATAATCTTCAACTTCCTAAAAAATTTTCAGCTCAGCTAGATCATACTTACAGAAAAATGGCAAATTTAGTATGCAAAGTCAAAATACCACGCATAAGAAATGAAAACAACTCCTTAATAGTAGAATCTCGGTTCAAAAAAACTTGAGATTTCTATGAACTGGTAGTATCACTCTGAACAAAGCGACAATTTGAGAATTTCATATGCTTCAAAAAGTGTCGAACATGGAAAATATAAACAAAAGGTTCCCTCCTAAACACGTCCAAGACAAAGTAATATTGACGCTACACAAGCGAAGTAAAATAAACAAACTGAAATGAATCAAACTTATTATCATCCCTGAATTTAATGCACAAATCTGAACTTAAAAACCCCAAATGAAATTGATAGCACTATTCATTGCATGTGATCAAAAACCGTTACAAAATTCCACTACAATCATGAAAATCATTGCAAAAGCAATGCTTTTCAATCCAAAAGTTGCAAAAACTCAAGAAAATAGTAGAAATCAAGAACTTTAGACCCACCAAAAATAACTAGCAACGCATTCCAGGTTGCCAAATTAGACATGAAGCCAACTTTAAAAAGAATTTTTTAGGAACAAAAATTATTGGAATTCAACAAAAACAGTTAATACAAATTTAAATTGAACCGAGATTAAAAAAAATCTTAACAACATATAAAAATAAATCTATACAAGAAAAAAAAATAATAAGATAAAAGTTAAAACACGTAACATGTTCATTGAAAAATAAATCTTAAAAGCATACTTCATAAGATAGAGATAAAACCTGATTGCCTTTGTATGGAATGTAGATTGTAGTTTGCGTGCAAATCTTGAAGCAAAATAAAAATTTAGATGAAAGTTCAAAAGGAAAACGAATGCTACAAGAGAAAATGGTGGTGATTTGGGATTCAATAAATAAAAGTAAACTAATTAAAGAGGTTGAAATATTTTTAAAATTTTTTGAAAAACATAGAGAGAAATAAATGAAACTTTAGAAAGAATGGTGGGAAACCCTAATTATCTTAATTAAAATATATGGATGAACGTCATGTTAGACTCAAATTCCTAAAGTATAATTCTATTGATAAGGAAACAATAAATTTTAGAAACAATTGTTGAAAAGCTAATTAAACTTAAATTTTGAGAAACTATCGTGAAAAGCAATATGAAAAGCAATATATGATTGATAAGGAAACTATGAACTGGGATTGGATTGATACAAAAAATTTAAAGGAAAATTTGATTGGTAAGAAAACGGCAAAAAAGAATTGGATTGATAAGGAAACATTTTCAAAATAGATATTATTATGAGGGAATCCTTTTCTATAAAGGAAACTGTTAATTTAAGGAAACTATATATTATTATAAAACTCCCAATGAAATAGGAAATAGGAAATATTTTGTGTATAAATAGTTATTATTAATTTAAAACATTATCTTATAGTCAAAACTCAAAGAATCACCTACCGATTACCATAGAGATCATCAATCAAAAAAATTATATTGGCGATTGATATAAGGTAATCAAATCATCTATTTTTTTTTTCAAAATTTTTATACGACATGATCTAACAATATTACTTTTCATGTTTTCTTCTTGTTATTTTCTTGTGTTTATAATGATGATTGCGTTATTTTAGTAATGATAATACATGTTATAATAACTATTACAAAGATGTATCGAATGTTTGATGTAATTAAAAAAAATAATATTCTTTTCTAACTTATTCTGTTAAATGAATTTTCACATTATTAAAATAATATTATATAAAAAATAAAATACTAGCTTAATAAATTGCTTTTCTTTTTCATTGAAGTTCATATTGTGTAATTGTTTTCAAATTTATTTCATATAATTATGTTATTGTGTTATTGATGAAAAAGCTATAATAGCACTGTGATTTTTATTGTTTAGATGTGGTATTATAGTATTATTTAGTTTAATTTATTTAGACAATTTGATTTTTTAATTTCTTGATAAAAGTGTTGCATTTAATATTTAATAAAAAAAGGCATATATTTAACCATAACTACTAGTATAAGTGTGTAGCAAATCATAGACCATGTGTGATACATATAAATATATGTATTTAAACCATTAATATTAATGACCAGAAATTGAAGACGAAGTCTGGTCAAGACTGTCAAGTAAGTAAATGAAATAAAAGAAATTAATCCACGGTGAGTAAAAGTAAAGATTAATTTTTTTAAGATATTTTTTATTTAATATAATATTAAAGATTTATAAATATAAAGACTAACATATAATTTAGGGTTTGAACATGAGCAAATACATTAATTTTTTGAGGAAATCATATTATTTAATCATACAATAAAGAGTTGTGAAAGGAATTAAAATCGAAACTAAATTTAGAGTTGGATTAGGAACAAATTACCATGAAGTCAAATTTGAACTTTATTTTCTTTGTTGCTATAAAAAATAACACTAATTAATTTTCTAATTCATTTACCAAAGTGTTTGCTAGAATTTATATTTAACTATATGAAATAAAGTTATAATAGGTGTTAAACATTCAAACCAAATTTAACTCATATACCGTTTCATTTAATGTAGTATAGAATAATAATAAGAACTAAAGATTAAAACTAAAATCCCCCAATACTCTTTTTTTGAGTTGTAATAGGAATTCAAGAATAAATCTAAACTCTCTAACAAATTTTAATACATTACATAAAAATTTATCTGTAACAAATTAAAAAAGTTATAAAAGTTCAAAATATAGTTGTTAAGTTAAAATTATTATAGTTTCTTAATTGTTTAGAATTGTAGTAGAAATTAAAGACTGCAACTAATTAAAATCTCTAAAATTGTAATTTATAGTACATAAAAGTTGAATTATAACAACATAAGTTAAAAATATAGTAATAAAGTTAAAGTTATTGTAGTTTCTTAAACTATTTAGTATAATCATGTAACACTAATTGTTTAGTCAATGGACGAAGTAGAGAGAATTGTTTAGTCACTACTCTTAAATAAAGTGTCAAATCACAAATATATTTTCCTCCGTATATACAAGTTAATATACATAATTTCATAAAACTATATACAAATAAGGAAAACAAAGTTTGATTCGTATATTTATAGATTAAAATATATAATATGCTCTATTAAAATGTCTACCTTTGGAATGGGGTTGAATATTTCACTTATATTTATAGAGTTAGATATATAATATGTTCAATTAAGATCTCAGTTGGGATAGAAATCCTGCATTTAGTATACGTATTAAACTAATGGTAGTTATGCTTACATATTTATATATCCACCCTAAATACATTTAAACTAATACTATACTAAAGATTGCTCCCTTCTAACATACGTAATACTATTATGAGTTATCCTTAAATATTTATATATTTTTATCACCTAAAAATTTCAACACAAAAGAGATGATAATAAGAAAAATTGTCGAATTAACAAAAAATTGATTATTGGTTTTGATTTTTTTATACACAATTTCTTTTCAATTGAATCGAGTCCAAACAAGAGTTCATAATAAAACAATCCAATATTAATTATTGTTCATAAATTTAAACTTTTGTGTCCAAGTTACTACTCCTATTATAACTAATCCAAACCAGTTCTTATGTTAGAGTCCAAATATAATGGTGGCATGAATATTCATATACAAATATATATATATATATGTGTGTGTCTGTGTGTAATTAATGACACAAATAAAACAAATCCAGTATTAATTATTGTCTAGTAGTTGGATTCATGTCTTAGTCATGCCTGAATAAATCAGGTTGTCCACATTTTTCTTTTCATTTATGCTTGTGAGAGAAATCAAGTTATATCATTTACGAAACTGACCAAAATAGTGTGTCATTCATGAATAATATATGAAGTAAACATTAAGCTTGGAAATTAGATTAATGCAAAGTTGATGAATCATCACATTTTGGTCTTTAAATCGCATTTATTAGTGGGACGAGATTTATCAGTATGATATTAAATTTGACTCATTTATGAAATAGTATATTTATAATGTATATGGATAGTAATTTCAAATTGTTTATCTTTTGAGATGAAAACTTAACCATGAATATTACATTAAGTAAACCTCCATATATACCTTCTTGGTTCCATCATGCCTGATAAAAGTATTAACTTTTTTGGATTGGAGAATCATACATTTCTTGACAGAATCTTTATCTTCTTCTTAAAGGTGGGTAGATCTAGATTTGATAGCTTTGGCAGCCAAGTCTAGGACTTTGAGTCCACCACTTTTGTTGTTGGATTATTTTTAGTTGAAGACATTTTTTGCAGGTCGAGTGAGCAAATCCTTAAGAGTTTTCAGTGTTCGCTTGAGGTACAACTATCATTTTAAGGTTTATAGAGATTTATTCAGATTATTACTATAATAAATAGCACTACTTTAATTCCTAATTAATTTTAGAAAAGTTTTGAAGTAACACTATATTAATTAATTCAGTTTTCTAATGATGCAAGTATTTTAATTAGTATTGTTAATTTTATTTCATATATGGATATGGATTATTTTATTGGAAGTGACATGGACAAGAGTTGGATTGATGATCGAGATACATTTAGTGATAATTACAAGAAAGATGTGAAAGATTTTCTTGAATTTGCTAAGCAAAATGCTTTGGATGAAAATAATTTAATGCTTTGCCCATGTCGTGAATTTAACAATGGAAGATCTAAAACTGAATTGGAAATTAGTTGTTATCTACATGTGCACGGGTTTTCGAAAATATATAGGAATTTGATTTATCATGGTGAAATAGTACCAAATTTTGATGGTATGAATGATGGTCGACATGACAGTAGTCTTCTGGATGATGATTATAATGAAATGGTAGATAATAATGACAATCATGATGACAATGATGAATTAAAAGAACTATTAGAAGAGATCAAGGAGGCACAACATTCTAATAGCACATCGGGTTAACATCAGAGGACTTCGAGTTCTTGCTTAAAGATGCGAAATGACCAATTTATCCTGGATCTAAATTTTCATTATTGTCCACCATTACCACTTTGATGCATATAAAGGTGATGAATAAATGGACAAACAAATCATTTAATATTTTGCTAGATTTTTTGAAAAATTGCTACCAGAATGAGAGATCCTTCCACTATCTCTTTATAAAGCCATGAATATCTTATCAAGTATTGGTTTAGGTTATGAATGCATTGATGTATGTAAGTATGATTGTGCACTTTTTTGGAAAGAAAACAAAGATAATGAGTTTTGTCCTGCATGTAAAGAATATAGATGGAGTCTTGTTGATGGTAAAACTAAGAGAATTCCTCAAAAAGTGCTTCGATAGTTTCCAATAAAACCAAGACTCCAAAGACTTTTTCTGTCATCTAAAACTGCACCTAATATAAGATGGCATAAAGACAAACGAGTGGATGATGGTGTTATGCGACATCCAGTCGATTCTCCTGCTTGGAAAGAGTTGGACAAGAAATTTCCACATTTTGGAAATGAACCTCGAAATGTTAGGCTTGGACTGGCCACTGATGGATTCAATCCATTTGGAAACATAAGCAATTCATATAGTATGTGGCCAGTTATACTCATGGTTTACAACTTACCATCATATCAAATAATGCATAAACCATATCTTATAATGCCATTGTTGATTCATTGACCACGTTCACCTGGCAAAGATATAGAAGTTTACTTGAGGCAATTGATTGAAGATTTGAAAGATATATGGAATAATGGGATTGAAACTTTTGATGGGTATAGTGGAGCAAATTTTCTAATGCGTGCAGCATTATTATGGATTGTGAGTGACTTTCCAGCATATGGTTATTTATCTGGTTGGGTAACAGAAGGTTATAATGCTTGTCCTTGCTGTTGATAAGACATAATCTCAAGGCATAAGAAGTAAAATATGTTTCATGGGGCATAGAAAATATTTTCCTTTAAACCATCATTGGCGTAAAAGCAAGTCTAAATTTAATGGTCAATATGAGTTGCGTGCAAAATCAAAGGAGCTGACAGGAGAAGACGTTTTAGAATGGTTGAAATCTTTAAAAGATGACTTTGAGAAACTAGTAAAAAATCTGAAGTTTAAAAAGCGAAAACGTAGTCAAGGGAAAGGTAATTGGTTAAAATGAGCAGTTTTTTTGAATTACCATATTGGTCTAAGTTGTTAATTAGACATATTCTGGATGTTATGCATGTAGAGAAGAATATTTGTGATAATGTGTTTGCAACATTCTTCTGTCACGTGAATCACCAATGCTACAAATGATTGAGAAACCTAGTCCTATATTCCAATGATACACTTATATACTTGATTTCTACTCCCTAATTTTGAAGCTAAAGTTCTAGATCAATTAGGTTGAATTTAGTGTAGGTTTAGTCTTGTTGCATTTTATCTTGTTTTCTTTCCTTAGTTGCATTTTTCATTACTCTACATACTAGACACGAACTCTTAACAAGACTCCCCTCTCCGTGGAATTCGACCCCTTGCTTCCAAGTGCTACATATTTAGAGTTAGGGTATTTGTTTGTTTGGGTTGTGCGACGAACTCACTCAACAAAATGGCACCGCTGCCGGGGAGGGGCTATTTGTGTTGAGATTAGTGTTTGGTATTTTGAGTAGTTAATGTAAATGTTTTCTTGTTTTTGCTTTTAGGTATTGTTTTTGCATTTTGTGATGCCTTGATTTTTGTGATTTTCTAGTTTTGGTGTTTTAGTAGCTATTTTACATTTAGTTATTTTCATTTTTTTTGTTGTTTTTCTTTTTTAAGTATTGGTGGTTTTTCCAAGTATGTCTCGGTTTGTTGTTGATCATCTTGAGCTTAATCATATTGACCCACCGAATGTGATGGATGACACACAACAACAATCTAGATTATTTGATGCCTTCTTCCCATTTGTGTGTTGGGAGTCCCTTGAGTCTCAATTGGTTGATTTGAATTGTAAATTGAATGTTGTTCAAACTACTTGGGTATATATTGTTGCTCACTGCAGGAGCTATGTTGAAATGGTGTTTGGGCAGCATAAAGGATATGAAGAGCCATGGCTAATAAAAGATCAAAGCAATGAGTTGTTGGAGACTTTCGATGCACTTATTGAAAAAAGGCAATCAAGGTTGGATTCAATTAATGCAACTTGGAAACAAAGTGAGGTAAAATTCGATAAAAAGTTTTCTTCTCCATGCGTTATTGAAAGGAAGCACTTCTCAAATATTGACTTGAGCAACAATGAATTTACATTGCATGAGGACATTGTCAATATAACGGGTAGTTGGACAAAAGCAATTTCGTTCATGAGATCTCTTGACCTCCAAGAGGACTTCGATATCTTTAGACCCCGCATATATGCTTCTCATGTTGATTGCCTAACTTTTGAACAAAAGTTTCCAAGTAGTCACTATGTTGGTTTAAATGATGAAAATTTGATGATTTGTAAAGAGGTAACTAACATAGTGCGATTTTGCTTTGTTGATGCATACATTGATGAGCTTATTGTTGACTTTGATAAATCATTGTGTGCAAAGCCATTTTTTGAGTCTTGTATGGAAGAATGTACTAGTAGGGATGAGACACAAATGCTTCCAAGTGAAGTTGAACTAATGGAAATCCCAAGATTCATAATGGAAGAAGTAGAGGAGGTGCCTACCTTGGAGGAACAACAATGGTACATGGTGGAATTCGTAGAAGTTGTTCCTCAAGTTCATGAGCTCAAGCAACTTCTCAAGAGCTTGCAAAATGTGCCCTACAAGAGGCATAGGAGTGCTTTTGGAAGGGCATTTTTTTGGTATAGAGATGGATATTCCGACTCTTGAAGGAGATAGTTTCAATAATAAAGTCTAGCTGGGGACTAAAGAAATCCAAAACTACTTCTTTACTTAGTCTTGAATAAAGTTTTTTATTAAGATGTTTGTTTTTGTTTCTTGATTTTCATTAGATGTTTTTCATGTTGTAGGAATTTCAAGAAGAATCAACTCAAAGATTCAAGTGTGGAAGAGGGAGAGAACTAGTGAAGTGAAGTAAAATGGCTAAGTGTGGGGTGTGTGTATTGAGGCTTCATTTTGACATCCCCCATACAACTTCGCCCAAGTGCATTCTCATGATACATTGTACACCACCATGACCCAAGTTCATGGTGTGGCACTCATTTGCACACTTCATAAATTCTCTACCCCGTCTTGCACAACACAAGCACCAAATCAGACACATTCACAACACACTCATGTACTTCTATAGTGGTACCAATTTCACAACATCTAATCATCATTCACTCAATTTCTTAAAGTTATGAGGTATGAGCTTATTCCCTTGTTATTCATAGAATTATTTCTTTTGCCATGGAAAATACCTTCTTGAGCTTACATTGAGTCATTTGATGTGAATGAATACTAGTTGGGTGATTTGAGTGCATATTTTCACTTATTCCCTTGTTATTCATAGAATTATTTCTTTTGCCATGGGAAATACCTTCTTGAGCTTACATTGAGTCATTTGATGTGAATGAATACAAGTTGGGTGATTTGAGTGCATATTTTCACAAGTGTAAAATTGATCATTATTTGTGGGATTGAATACTTCCATGAACTTAGTGCAATATTGGGACGCCTTTATGTGCATTATGTTCTGCTTCATGTTTAAAGACCTTGTGAATTATGTGCACATGAATGGGAAAAATGTATTCATGCCATGATGTGAATTGAGATGCTTAGGATAACAATGTGAAAATTCATTCTTTCTTGGAAGTCTTGTATACATGTTATGTTCTTTTTTTTAATAGTGTTCTTTGGTGTTGTTATCAACTAGATGAGTGCATTCCAACATGGATGGAGCGAGATACCAAACCAAATCAACTTAGCAAACATTGGAGTTCATTGCCTACTAAAAAGGGAGTTCTTTACCTTATTTTTTTTCTTACATTGCGGACAATGTAAGATTCTAAGTGTGGGGGAGGGAATGTTTGCTTTTGTTGATTCTTGTTTATGTTAGGAAATGATCATCATCCTTGTTGGAGGGAATTGAATGAAAGAGTTGATGCAATACATGTTTTTTGTTAGTTTGTTTTTTTTATTTGGTTAGTTTTTATTTTGATCTTATTGTGCAAAGTGAATTTCTAGTGAATCAATATTGCATGTTTTACCCCGCATGTTATGTATTTTGTTATTTTTGTGAACTTTTTCAAAATTTTTGTGATCTTGTGAATAAGTTGTGTTTTTGACACAAAATGTAAGGTTGGCAAGTTTGTTAAAGATCATAACTATCCATGGGAAGTGAACTAATGTAGGAAATGAATTTTTGTGTGACAAATGATGCAAGTTTTATGCAATAAGACTTAATGGTTGAGGATAACTTAGTGCTAATTGATAGAAGTTGAAGCACAGTGTGGAAGTTTGTGTTTCAATACATTTGTTTTCAAGCACAAGTGGGAAAACATATGGGATAGGTTGAGTCATGAAACAAAGTGAGAACTAGGGATGTCTTTTTCAAAATGAATAAAGCTTACCTTTTACTTAGTGATCTTGTGAAAACTAGTGTGAACACATACGCATTGGAGGATGTGATTTGAACTATGGCTTAGTTTTAATTGTCTTACTTTTACACATTCCCAATTCGATGCAAGATTGCCTCTTGAACTTGAAAGAAAGTTTGAAATCAAAGGAACTTGTATGATTGGGAATAGGTATAAAAAGCCATAAAACCTTTGGCATATATTTAATTTGTTGAATTTCTTTCCCGTCCTCTATGAGATAGCCTCTTGAGTGAAAATGAGATTCGTACATGGAATTCATATGATTGGGTAGAGGTATAAAGATGTCAAAAACCCAAGGCACATCAAAGTACTTATATGTGTAGGGAATAAAGTTCATTAATCCTCAGTACAATGTATGAGTGTATGTATGCTAGTGGACATGTAGATTATTAGTGAAAAGGAAGAGCTAGTTTTAAAAGTTAGAAACTATACATTCCCTATTATTGCTTATATAATGACATAAACTTCGACCATGTAGAACCCGTTGCACACTACACACACAAATGTATTGGGGTATTAAGTGAGTACTACTTAGCCTAAACAACTATTATGAAGCATTGAATATATCCTCTCCACAAAAGTCAAATAGGTTTTTTGAAATAAATTCACACGAAATTCATTGGTCACATGAATGCACTTGAAATGGATGGGATGTTATCTTTGCAAGTGGCCAACCAAGTTATGTGTTATGTGTTATGTTTGGTTCTCTTTTGTATTGTTTACTCGAGGATGAGCAAAAACTTTAAGTGTGGAGGGATTGATCAGGGCTAAAAATACCTATTTTTACCCCTTCGTTTACTTAAGTTTATGCTTGCCTTTGAGTATTTTATTGTTGTTTATGTGTTATTTTTGGAAATAATGCATGATTTCAAGTTCAATGAGGCTAAAAGGAACAAAATCCAGATTTTATGTGAAAAAGTGGGAAAAAGAACCAAAAAATCACTCCAGCCAGCGATTGAAAAGAACTCCGGATTACCAAAGACAAGATGGCACAAAGGAGCAAAAGTGGGACTGCAAGGAAAAACTGAACAGAACGCAAAGCAAACATCAAACAAGCATATCTCGGCCTCTACTCAACGAAATGAGAAGTTATTGAATGTTTTGGAAAGATATATGAGAGTACTAAAACTCTTATGTTTGCAATTACTCCAAAATCTGCTGGCAAGATGGTTGAAATGGAGGCTCAAATCAATATACACTAAAGAATTCAGAAAATCAGAAGCCTGTGTCACAGTTTGGGAGAATATTCATAACTTTCAGTCCAGAACTCCAAATTCAATGATTCTTAATGCCTTAGAAGGCCAAGAGGCAGGGATACAATTGTTATGAAGACCCAAATGTCCAGTTCGGCACAAATGACATTCAAAATCGCGTCCCAATATCATCTAAGTGTGCCGTCTGAAATCCTGAAAAATAGTGGCTGCGGGACCAACACTTTCGAAAAATGCATTTCGGCCCCTATTTTAGAATAAGCGGGATACTTTATGTAATTATTGATTTTTAGTCATTTAACTAACTATATAAGATTTCTTAGACACTAAGTTAGGTATCTAGGACACAATTAGCAAGATCTTACAAGAACACACCTTTTAGTGTGTGTTCTTGGTGTTTTCATTTCTTGAGAGAGAATTCTAACTCTTGGCTAATTGGAGTGGAAATCAAAGGGAAGCTTGAACCTTTAGCTTGGAATCAACATTTGCGAAGTCTCCTCATCTTGAGTTGTCTTTTCCTTTGCACTTTCTTGCTAAATTCATTGCTTAATTTATCATTTAGGTTTGCTCTAATTAGCCATGATGGGCAAAATTGTGTGGTGTCTTTGGAATTAGGCTATGGGCTTTTGATAATTTGTTTGTATGGTGATGAAATGTTATGGGCTTGATTATATGTTTTATATGCTTGATTTTAAGGTCACATTTCTTGTGCAATATCATTGACTTGAAAGTGAGAATTGGGTCATGTTGTGAGTAGAATATTAATCCATTGCATGTTTTGATGAAGAGACCTCTTTGTCCATGATAATGTTGATTGAATCTATTCCACGAATTAGTCCTAGACATATGGAAACCAAGTATACACTAGCATGACAACCTAGTTGGGGCCTTGGCTTGGAAGTTGTGGATTTGCAATGACATAGAATCGATTGGCTTTGATTGATCTATTAATTGTGGTTAGGTTTGGTCCGGTTATAGTCTTAGCCACCAAATTTTCACTAGACAACATTAAACCACATTCTTCTGTCACATGAATCACCAATGCTACAAATGATTGAGAAACCTAGTCCTATATTCCAATGATACACTTATATACTTGATTTCTACTCCTTAATTTTGAAGCTAAAGTCCTAGATCAATTAGGTTGAATTTAGTGTAGGTTTAGTCTTGTTGCATTTTATCTTGTTTTCTTTCCTTAGTTGCATTTTTCATTACTCTACATACTAGACACGAACTCTTAACAAGACTCCCCTCTCCGTGGAATTCGACCCCTTGCTTCCAAGTGCTACATATTTAGAGTTAGGGTATTTGTTTGTTTGGATTGTGCGACGAACTCACTCAACACTGCTCCAAAAAAATCTGGAAACAACATGGCCCTCCAAGTCTCCACTCACCTCTGAAGTCAAAAATTGAGTCCTTAAATATAATAATACTAAGCAGCATTAGTTTCTGTTATCTTCTTGCAGATCATTGGTGGCCATTGGTCCAAGAATTTCCCAATAGAACTAAAAATTTACCAATTTTATGAGCTTGACAGTACAAATATTCCATTTATAGCAAGCAATGTATGCCCTTGAAAACAGCAAGTTTTCATGTTTTTAGAATCATCTCCACCTGCAGTTAAATAAATGGAATTCATCTTTGTAGATTACATATCTTTATCATGAAGAAATAGGTTTCAGAAAACGCACTCGAACTGGATTTTTCTAATCATATCACAGATCATGCAGCACAAGTATAAACCACCATGTACAAGTTTAGTTTATACTATACATTAAAGTTTAAAAACATATGAGTCAGTACTAAATTTGTTTTACCATAAACCTAAGTATTCCTCTACAAGGTTATTCACAAGATTGCAAGATGTTTATGGAGTTGTTCAGCATTTTATGATAATTATATTTGTAAATCTTTTTCTCCTTGTTTTTTTTAATCTTTTTCTCCTTGTTTATTAACATAAAGTGCTGAACAACTCTATGGTGATTTAGATTTTCTAATTAATTATTTATTTAATAAATCTTAAATTTCTTTCTTACAATATTCTAATAATTTTGAATTCATTTGAATTGGTTTTGCCTTAGTTGGAATATTTTTCTCATTAATGTCTTTTTAATATGGTAGTTCTACTATATGACTTTTCTTATCCCAAAATGCTGTTAGATGATCATCACATACTTGTTCTTTAAATTGTTTTTCTAACTCTTGAATTTTCTTAATTACTTATGGTTTTCCTAATTGTAATTCTATCTGAACATATGATACTTCTTCTTTAATAAAATTAATTTGATTTGCTTTCTTTAAAATATAATTAATTATTTTTTTCACGACTATAAATTGAATTTGATTGAAGTAAATCTAATTCCTTTTGTTTTACTGGAGTTATGAATTTAAATATTATTTCATTACCCATAATTTTTAGACTTATCCCATCTTTTTTCTTCTTAAATGGTGTTATTTGATATAAAATTGGATTTCTTAATATGACATCTTGAGTAAGATCTTCTATAATAATGAATGTATATTTAAAACAATAATTTTGATTACATATAAATCCATTGGACAACTTATATTGAACTTGTAAAGGACTCCCATTTGCAGTTAATAATCTTTCATTTGTTCTTAAACAGTATTTTGTCGGAATTATT
This sequence comes from Ophiorrhiza pumila, assembly GCA_016586305.1. NCBI lineage: Eukaryota > Viridiplantae > Streptophyta > Magnoliopsida > Gentianales > Rubiaceae > Ophiorrhiza > Ophiorrhiza pumila. The sequence goes on along the minus strand of BLIW01000007.1, from coordinate 15,214,879 downwards.
CCTGATCTAATACAACTTTGATCTGCTCCACTTTCTATCATTGCTATACAACTTGTTATAAAATCTTGAACTCCTATAGTTATTATTGCATACCATTTTTTTATATTTACCTTGTCTATTCTTCTCTTGGAATATCTTCATTTATTTGAATTTCTTTTCCTGAACTTTCTGAAATATCTAATTCAAAATTTTGAGTTTGATGAATTAGTGCTAGTTTTGTTTCTATTTCTAAATCTTTTGTTTGTAATTATTTTATCTCATATTTTAGTCTCCTAATTTCTGATTTTAATTGTTTTACTTCTTCATGCAAATTTACTGAACTACTTAATTTTTTATTAACTATACCTGAAATTTCTATATTATGAAAATATTTATCTAAAAATTTTTATAGACTAAAAGTTCTAATATTTCTGGTTGTTTTGAATCACTTAAAATTAAATTTTTTAATCTATTTAAATATTCTTTTTTATCTTCTTGATTTTCTATTTTACTGATAATATCAAATAAAAATTATTTATCTTTATTTTTACTACTTGAAATCATATTGAATTGGATTTACACCTACTTAGTGCTGAATGATCTGAATATTCCTCATATTCTGAGTCATCTTCTAAGAAATTTAATTGATTTATCACTATCTTCTGATGATTCACTAATCATTATTGCCATTAGTTTTCTCTTAAATCTTTATCTTAAGTAAATATTTCATTATTCTTTCTTTGAGTTTTACATTTATTAGCTACATGTCCTGGTTTTCCACATTTATAGCATATAATTTTCTTCTTCTTATATGGCTTATTATATGATTTATTATTCTTTTTCTTATAGTATTGATTCTTCTGCTCATATCCTATATTATTTTTATAATTATTACTTCCTCGTTTCTTAATCTCGTAATTTTATACTTAAATGAAGGTGCTTAGATTCCTGTTATTCCAAAAGCTTTACAAAATGATCCTAATTCCTTTATTTCTTAACCATATTTTGCTTGAATCTTTAATTCTTGACATAATTTTAATCCTTCTGACTTAACAAATGCAAATAATTGACCAAATGATACTACTGAAAAATCTATTGTTTCGGTTCCCATTTCTTTTTGTAAATTTGTCATTATTTTTTTAGAAAATAAGTTTGGTAATCCAATAATAAATTTTTCTTTCCAAAATGAATCGTTACAATCTGGTCTTTTTAATACATATATTAAAAACATATCTTTATACCATCTAAAATTTGTTAATGTTGGACATCTGAGATTTGTTAAGAATATTTTTGTAGTATTTAATTCTTCTTTTGGGTTTCCTACAAAATGTATAGCTATTACTATAATAAGAAATTCTGCTGCATCACTCTGTTTTTTAACTCTGATTCTACCTTGGGCATCTTTTTCTTCAGTTTGAGATTTATGATTTAATATCATTTTCTTATCTTCGTATGTTAACAAATTATTCCACCAACCTTTTAGTTGGTCTGTGAATCCTGTAACAATTCCTGCTGCTATATGTTTTTCAATATGACCATGAGTCCCATATGCTATTCTTGCCATTCCCATTTCTTGTAATATTTTTAATATTTCATATTCAGATTTACCATCTATATTCCATTCATATATTGCTGTTCCATCGTATTATGCTGCTGTAAATTGAGATCTTTCTTTATTATGAATATTTGGGGGAGTTGGTCTGGTATAATAATTTCTACTAGGTTGTGCTGATAACCATGCTTTCTTCTTACTATAATTATTTATTTTTCTTTTTCATCATATTTTATTAATTTCATTTTTATTGAATTCATCTTCAATTAATTCTAATTGATTTAATATTTCATCATCTTCTGAGGTTTCTGAACTAAAAATTTGTTCTTCTAATAAAGGATTTACTTGGTCAATATTATTAATTTTATGAATTCCTTATATGCTAGGTTGCTTTGAACTACTAGGTTGATCTTTGACATCTAGTTGATCCAATTTTGTTAAGATTTTATTTAGTGTATTTGCTTCATGACTAGGTCTTAGATTTAAACTAAAATGTTCTAATTCATCTATAACATTTTTAGTCTGAAAATGTGGCCTTGTTATTTCTTCTGGAAAAGCAAATCTATTAGAAGATTTTGGTATTGAATCAATTTTTGTAGCTACTAAGTCTACTTGCTGAGCTATGGCAAATAATATTTGATTTGAGTAATTTAATTGTTGATTAATTTTTCTTATGTCATCTATAACTACTGGACTTTTATCTATCTTGGCTTCTCTAAATGGGGTAGCTTTTATGTGATAAGTTGGTTTTATACCCACTTAAATGGCTTAATACACTTAGCTTTTGACTTGTTTTTCATAAGTTAGTGCAATGATTTGTTTGTTGCGGTGCATTCATGTGGTTGGCAATTGGTTGTACTAAAATGGTTAAAAGAGACCAAAAATGATGATGAACTTAGGCAATTGTGTTCTTGATGTTAATTGGCAAGGTTGAGAGATCAAAACAACTACGAGGATGGATGAAACCGAAAGGAATTTGATAGGCTCAATTTAGGGTTTTGGCAGATTTGGTTAGTGAAGTTCATCTGGGCATAACTCTCTTGATATTAATCCAATTGGTGAGTTCTTTGGTGTCCTGAAAAGCACTTTGGATGCACTACACTTCTTGTGTTTTAACTATTTTTCCAATATTGTGTCCAAGACTATGAAATATGAGCTTCTTTTTGGAATATCATTTTTAGGGTTTTAGGGTTTCACCTGACTGCCACGGGTTGGTGTTTTGATGATATCTTGAGTTTCAGGTACCTGATGAGGTTGTTTCTTGATTCATTGGAAAGCTAAGAGGGAGATCTAGAATTCTTAAGTTTACCATCAAGGCTGATTCAGAGGCTAAGACACATTTATTTGGCATGAAAGTAGGGTGTTGTGGTGGAATGGATACTTTGCCAACATTTTGCCAACTCGGCTAACTTGTCTTGCCAAACACCTTGCCAACACCGTGCCAAGCTTTGCCAAACCAATGTGCCAACACCTTGCCAACACCGTGCCAAACTTTGCCAAACCAATGTGCCAAGACCTTGCCAAGACCGATGCCGAGTCTTGCCACATACTTTGTCAAATACTTGGCGCCATATTTTGCCACACTTCTGCATTCATCCTACCAAGCATTCACAACACTTGAACTATATGCTATTAGTACCACAATCACACAGTTTGTGCATGACACGTTTACTCATTTTTTATACATTTCATTTGCAACGTTGGCACCTTGGCACACTTGCTCAGTTCATTTGGCACAAACACTTGCATATCTCACTTGAGCATAACTTACTACACTCAATAGGCATCAGTTTGGCATAGGAAAGGAAAATAGCCTACGACATGTTGTAGGCCAATCTTGAGAAGACAAAAAATGGCCTACGACATGTCGTGGGCAAAATTACGGAAGAAAAAGTTTGGCCTACTAAATTCTGGAACAAGAGCATTTAGCCTACGACATGTCGTAGGCTAATTGTTAGATGTGTGCTGAAAAATGGTAAAGTGTTTGAAGGTTTGCTCTACGAAGTTTTTCAGTTTTGTTGCACTGCATTGATTTGGTCGTAACTTTCTCGTTTTAGCTCCAAATTGGGTGGTTCAAACGGCTATGGAAATTTGAGACAAAGGGTTACGAATTTCATGTTTTACGTTTTCCCTAATTCACAGTGCATCATGATCAAATATTCGTGGGAAGTTGCTGCCATGAAGTACGTTGTGTTGAGTTCTAGAAAAATGGCTAAGTGTTTAACTTCTGATTTTCTGAAATTCCAGACAGCTGAAGGCGAGGGTGTTCGTTGGCAAGAAGGCGTGAATCTTTAAAGACTGGCCTGCTTGGAAGCTCGCTGAGCAGCTGAAGGCGTGGAGGCTCCAGGCTCGAATGCGTGGTTTGGCTCTGATTCTTCAGCTGGATCTCCAAGCGGTGAAGGCGTGAAGCTAGGAAGCTGGAAGGCGTGCTGTGGACGTCAAGGGCGTTGAAGGCGTGTTCCGAGGAAGACTAAAAGCGCTGGGTTGCTGAAGGATGTTTTCAAACTTCGAATTTCACTTCTTGGGCTAAATTTTAGTCATTTCTTTGAAGGCCATTTTGTGTAATACTTTATACATTTTATGTTGCTTATTAGTTACGTTTTCCCAACTCTATATATAGGGAAGGTAGCTAACATGTAAGAGGAGGATTGATTCATATTTTTCACTACTCACATTTTCCATATTGTAACTGACTTTTGATTTGAAAAGAGCGGGAAGTGTTCTTGAGATCTAATTTCTCTCTCTAAGTTTGTAGCTTCATTTTTGGATTCCGATCAAAGATTTGTTCCGATTATTGTAAATCTCATTGCATTTGAGAAGGCATTCCACAATCCTCTCGGCATTTGGAAGCTTTTAAGACTCTTAATTGGTAAACTCTTCCAATTAATGATTATGAACTGTTTAATCTTCCAATTTGTTGATTGTGAAGCTGAAATGGAGATTCGTGGCTAATTGTATGATAATCTAGGATACTGAGGGTGAATGCTAGGTTAAAATTGTAATTGTGCAGTAGAACTAACAATCTATTATACTAAATGGAAATTCTCAGCTATGAATTTGTAAAACTTGTTAAGTGCATGCTTTTGATCTGAATTTGATGAAATGAGATTCGATTGCGGTCATCATGCTGAATTGAGTCTTCTTTTGTAAGATTTAGATGAAAATCATGAATAAGAACCTGAGAATGCATGAGTTCTTAAACCTATTTGAATTTGTTCAGATCTTAAGGCTAGACCTCACCATAGGAAGCTTAGAGTCTGTAAAAATCTTAAGAACAAGGTGATAAGAGATTCTCCGACTCAAATGATGAATTTACATGCTAGGATCGGGCCTCACTATGGGAGATTCTAGGTATTCATGCCTGAGTAATTTGAGTGAGGAATTGAGATGACACAGTTTTACTCCACCATTCTTAGGCCCGATCATAGGATAGGATGGTGTCGGGAGACTAAAATGGTAGTGTAGTGACCATGCTAACTATTATTTCTATTTCCAATTATGATTCTCCTCATCTGCATTGATTGTATGTTAGTAATACTGCATGTATGATAAGTTGCATTCACCCGAAAGTAGCCTAGATTATCAGCTTTATTTTCTTGAGAACTTTGCTTTTACTTCTCTGAGTCTTACTTGTGTGTTCATTTCAATTCGTAATTGTGTGGAGTTAAACCAATTTGCTTCCTGTTAAATTTTGCATTTAGTGTTCTTTTAATCTTGTTTTATTTTGGTGACGTAACTGAGCATATCAAACTTCTTGAATCGACTATTTCCCCGAGGAACGAAACCTAGCTCACTGCTACTATATTCGGTGAAATTAGGATAAATTGACGAGCCACGACACTCGACATCAATTTTTGGCGCCGTTGCCGGGGAACTAGGCGCGGTTCGTGGAATTTGTTGTTGTTCTGTTCTTAGTTCGTGTGTTTTATTGCTTTGATTTAGTTACTTCGTTTCGTTGATACTGTTGTTTTACCTTCTTGTATTGGTTTGACCTACAGATTGATCCATTTGTTCTGTTTCATTTGGCGTACTGGAGTGTTGAAATTTATTTCTCTTGATTTGAGTTTATATTGCTGTTACCTACTGTTTCTGTTTGTGTATGCCCAGGTCTGTAAGATCTAGAGGAAAACCTGAATTTGAATTGGACCTTGAATTGGAAAGAACTCTAAGGATTCAAGTAAAGCAGAGATATATGGCTGCACAAGGAGTACAAGCACCGAGGTTTGGAGACCATTATGCAGTAAATTTTGACAATCGATTTGGTCATCAGGACATCGATGTGGAAAGTTACCACATTCCTCCACAAATAGTCTCAATGATTACCCAGGGCCAATTCTTCCAAGGTCTTGACAACGAGGATCCCAATGACCACCTTGATTGGTTTCTCGGGTTATGTAGCACTTTCAATTGCCAAGGGTCGATAGGGGTGAGGTTCACAGAATTTTGTTCCCTTTATCTCTGCGTGGAAAGGCTAAACATTGGTTCAAGAGTATTGGGGGAGCAAATGCTGGAATGTCATTTGATGATCTACAGAAAAGGTTCTTGTCTAAGTACTTCCCTCCAGCTAAGCTTGAAAAGAGAAGGTTGGAAATTATGAACTTCCAACAACAAGACAGTGAGTCATTTAGGGAAGCCTGGGAGAGATTTAACAATTTGATTAGGCAATGCCCCAATCATGACTTGGGCTAAATTTGGGAACTAAATACTTTTTTAAAGGCCTAACTCCTGAATCATCGTTGATGGTTAAAGCTTGTGCTAATGGGGCACTTAAGGACAAATCTGTGCCTGAAGTGCGTGAACTGTTTAACCAGATAGCTGAGGATGAATACCTTTTTCCAGAGACTAGAAAGCCACATGTCAGGAGACAAAGAGGAGTTCTTGATGTAGATGAGGAGACTTCACTTAGTGCTAAGTTTGAAGCATTGGCTAAGCAGGTGCAGACTTTAAAGGCGACTCAAACCAAAGCCCCAATACTTTCATGTGGACTATGCAAACTGGAACATCACACGGATGAATGTGCAATCACTACTGAATCCATTCAGTATGTGAACAATTACAGTAACAAACCCCAATATGGTGGGAACTATTCTGGGAATAATTATAATGGAGGCAACATACAATATGGTGGAAACCAAGGCAACTGGAATCAACAACAAAACCAAGGAGTAAATTACTATCAAGGTAATGACCCAAGGAGAGCAATGAATCAACCACCTCCTGGTTTTGATAATCAGGCTAGCACATCAGAACAAAAGAAGCCAAATATGGAAGATATGTTTCAAAAGCTGATGGAAAAGATGGATAAGAACGAACAGAGATTTGGAGGTTTGGAGTCCACTGTGAAGCATCACGAAGCTACTCTGAAGAATATCGAGATGCAACTTGGTCAGTTGGCCAATGCTGTTCACCAGAGGCCAAAAGGAGCTCTTCCTAGTGACACAGTACCAAATCCCAAGGGGAGAGAAGTATGCAATGCTATTACTTTGAGGAGTGGAAAATTGTTGCCTGGAAGTAAACCTGCAGAAGACAAGAGTGATGGTTTAGAGGAGGACCAAAAAGATGAAGCTGAGGAAGTTTTGGAACCTGAGAAGAATGTTGAGCAAGAGGAAAATAAGTCTAAGAGGAAGGAAATACCAGAAAGGGTGGGGAATGAAATCACCAGAAATTCCAATCCTTATAACTTCCCAGATTATGCTCCAAAAGCTCCATTTCCAGAAAGGAAGAAACCTCCACCTAAGAAGGGGCCTCAATTCAATCGTTTCTTGGATATGATCAAACAAGTGAATGTCAATGTTCCTTTGTTGGATTTGGTTACAGCCATGCCTAAATATGCTAAGTATTTAAAGGATCTCATTTCAAACAAGGAGCAAATCTTGAGATGTGAAGTTCCAATGATGCTATCAGAGTGCAGTCAAGCATGGATGGTTCACAAATTACCTCCAAAGCTTAAGGATCCAGGTAGCTGTACCATACCTTGTAAGATTGGAACCAGATATTTTGCAAAGGCCCTCTGTGACCTTGGAGCTGGAATCAACTTGATGCCATTATCCATTGCAATAAATGTGGGTTTGAGTGGAAGGATTCGCCTAGTTGCAGTAACTCTCCAATTGGCAGATAGATCGTTGGTAACTCCCACTGGTTTGGTAGAAGATGTTTTGGTAAGAATAGACAAATTTACATTACCAGTTGATTTTATTGTGCTTGACATGGAAGAGGACCCTGAGGTTTCTCTCATTTTTGGTCGTCCCTTCTTAGCCACTGGTGATGCTTTGATTGGTGTGAGAAACAAGACAGTCACGTTTAGGATTAACAATGAGGAAGTGATTTTTGATGTAAACTATGCTATGAAGCAACCTCTAAATATGGAGTCTTGTTTTGCTATCAAAGCCATAACATGTTCTTCTTTGAATAATTTGAACAATATGCATGATTTCTTGTTGTTGATGAGTTAAGTGTTTGTGAGGATGATTTTGATGGAATTGAATTAGATGATGAGGACAAAAAAATTATTTCTGAAATTGAGGATATTATTGAATGTTGCTATTTGGAAGAATCGATTTGTGAAATGCAAAGTGATGTTGTGGAAGTTCAAATGCATGAAACTGTGAAGGACATTGAACATGATTCGGTTATGTTGTCACATGTTTTGACTAATGAGATTTGTAATCCTACTGAGGTGAGGAAGGAAGAATTTCTTTGCAGGAATGAAAAGCTTTTACCTTCCATTGTGGTGGCACCAAAGCTTGAGTTGAAACCACTTCCATCTTATCTCAAATACGCTTTCTTGGGAGAAAATGAGACATTGCCAGTTATTACATCTTCAAAGTTTGAAGGTTGGCAAGAGGAGAAGCTTTTGGAAGTTTTGAGGAAACATAAGTTGGCTATTGGATGGACAATTGCTGATATAAAAGGCATAAGTCCAGGTTTATGTATGCACAAGATTTTGCTTGAGGAAAATGCTGTGCCAGTACGGGATAGACAGAGAAGATTAAATCCCCAGATGATGGAAGTTGTGAAGAAAGAGGTTATCAAATTGCTTGACTTTGGGATGATTTTTCCAATTTCAGACAGCGAGTGGGTTAGTCCTGTTCAATGCGTTCCGAAAAAAGGAGGGGTCACGGTTATAAAGAATGAGGCTAATGAACTTCTGGCAACAAGAGAGGTCAGTGCCTGGAGAGTTTGTATGGATTACAGGAAGCTAAATAAGGCAACTAGAAAAGACCATTTCCCTCTTCCATTCTTGGAACAATTGTTGGATAGAATTGCTGGCTACCTTTTCTATTGTTTTCTGGATGGATATTCTGGGTACAATTAGATTGCAATTGATCCCAAGGACCAGGATAAGACAACTTTCACTTGTCCTTTTGGCACATTTGCTGATAAAATGCAACGCCCCAGCTACCTTTCAGAGGTGCATGATGGCAATATTCCATGACATGGTGGAATCAATAATTGAAATATTCATGGATGATTTTTCTATCTTTGGTATGACATTCGATGGTTGTTTGGAGAACTTGGCAAAGGTTTTGAAGAGGTGTGAAGAAACGAACCTGGTGTTGAATTGGGAAAAATGTCAATTCATGGTTCAAGAAGGGATTGTGTTAGGCCATAAAATTTCTCATGCTGGGATGGAGGTAGATCGAGCTAAGGTAGATGTTATTGCCAAACTTTTTTCACCTACCAATGTTAAGGGTATTAGAAGCTTTCTCGGACATGTTGGGTTTTATAGAAGGTTTATTAAGGATTTTTCAAAGATAGCTAGACCCTTGTGCAGCCTCCTAGAAAAAGATGTTAAGTTTGAGTTTGGAACAGAATGTGTTGAGGCATTTGAAACTTTGAAAACAAAATTGGTGGAAGCTCCTGTGATAGTCACTCCCCATTGGGGTGAACCCTTTGAAATTATGTGCGATGCCAGTGATTATGCCTTAGGAGCTGTCTTAGGCCAGAGAAGAGACAAAGTGTTTCACACTATCTATTATGCTAGCAGACTATTGAATGAGGCCCAAATGAATTATACAACTACAGAAAAGGAAATGCTAGCAGTGGTTTTCGCATTTGATAAATTCCGTGCCTACCTTTTGGGATCAAAGGTCATTGTTCATACAGACCATGCTGCATTGAAATATCTGCTTGCAAAGAAAGAGGCAAAACCACGTTTGATTAGGTGGGTTTTGTTGCTCCAGGAATTCGATGTGGAAATCAAAGATAGGAAGGGCTCTGAAAATGTGGTTGCTGACCATCTCTCAAGATTGGAATCAGTGGCTCAAGATGATTCAATTATTTTGGTTATGGAGCATTTCACTGATGAGCAGGTGTTCAAAGTGATTGAAAGGTTGCCTTGGTACGCTGAGATTGCAAATTTTGTGGTTGCTGGCCAGATTCCATCATATTATTCCAGTGATCAGAAGAAAAGATTGAGAAGTGATGCTAAATATTACTTCTGGGAAGACAATTCTCTATATAAAATATGCAGTGATCAAGTGATAAGAAAGTGTGTCAAGGAAGAAGAAAAGGGGGACATCTTAAAGGCATGCCATGAAGGACCCTGTGGTGGTCATTTTGGATCAACTAGGACAGGCTTCAAAATTTTGCAATGTGGGTTTTATTGGCCACATATCTTCATGGATGCCAGAATTTGGGTTGGAAAATGTGATCGATGTCAACGAACTGGCAACATCTCTTCCAAAAATGAGATGCCCTTGAACAACATCTTGGAGGTAGAGATTTTTGATGTGTGGGGGATTGACTTCATGGGGCCTTTCCCTAAGTCAAGAGGTATGGAGTACATTCTGGTGGCAGTGGATTACGTTTCTAAATGGGTGGAAGCGGTGGCTTTGGCTCATAACGATGCAAAAAGTGTAACTGCTTTCTTGAAGAAATACATCTTTAATAGGTTTGGAGCGCCCAGGGCTATAATAAGTGATGGAGGGACCCATTTCTGTAACAAGCTCTTTGAATCTTTGTTGGCTAAATATGGTGTTACTCACAAAGTTTCAACAGCTTACCATCCACAAACTTCTGGTCAAGCTGAAATTTCCAATCGGGAGATCAAGAGAGTTCTTGAAAAAGTGGTAAATCCAGGTAAGAAAGATTGGTCTTTGAAGCTAGATGATGCATTGTGGGCATACAGAACAGCCTACAAGACCCCAATTGGAGCTTCCCCTTTTCGAGTGGTTTTTGGTAAAGAGTGTCACTTGCCAGTGGAACTTGAACATAAGGCGTATTGGGCTATTCAAACATTGAACATGAATCTGGCTGAGGCTCAATCAAAAAGAATGTTGGAATTGAATGAACTGGATGAATTTCGATTCAATGCTTACATGAGTGCCAAGATGTACAATGAGAGGACTAAAAGAATTCATGATGCCAAGATTCAATCCAATATTTTTGTTCCAGGGCAATTGGTATTGCTTTATAACTCTAAACTCATATTGTTTCCTGGAAAATTGAAATCAAGGTGGAGTGGTCCTTTTAGAGTTGTTGATGTAAAACCTTATGGGGTAGTGGAAATCAAGAATGACAAGAATGGCAATGTGTGGAAAGTGAATGATCATCGTCTAAAACCTTACTTAACTTCTCAGGACAAGGATAGCACTAATGTGGAACGAGATCCACATGAGCTATACCTTGATGATCGTATCATCTCCAATTGAGCTGTGAAGCATGGTCGGGCTGTGGACTGTAAACCAAGCGCTCCTAGGAGGTAACCCAGTGTTTCTTTCCATTGTTTCTTTTCTTTTGTTTGGTTGGAATTGTTTTTCTTTGTTAATTTTTAGTTTGTGTCGATTTTGGTTTCAAATTGTGGCAAAATCTTCGAACATAACTCAGGGTTATTCTTTGGCAGATTTGCATGAGGATGAGAATGGGCATTATTGCTAAAAGCAGGAAATGAATCTTTAGTTTTTTCTATTCATTTGGGTAAATGAGTGTAATTTTCTACCACTCAGGTAAAAGTTCTGATGGTAAGAATAGAATCTAGTCCCGTGAACTTGAGAGCATTATTGAAGCATTGCTGTTTTGGATGGTTTCAATAATAGAATAATGCGGACAATAAGCTCAGACTTATAGGCTTTCAATTTTCAGAGTCATTCACATGTGTTTGTTTGGTAGCTAGATGGCAATGCTATATATATTGAATATCGTTCTTTTGCATGCTCATTACCTTTCTTTACATTGTTGCTCTTATTAGACATTGTTCATTTCTTGATCATGGCTGATTATTCTCCTCATCAGAATCCTTATGAATATGCTATCTTTAGTGAAGATCCAGGAACTACTTCTTCCTCTTCTTCCTCTTCTAATGATGATGCGGTGGTGCTTGATGTTGAACCAGCTAACTTTCCTCATTTTTTTAATGCTAATGCTGAGAATTTGTACCATTGTTTTAGCAATAGAGCTGTTATGATTGAGAGGCCATTCGAGGTCCCTTCCAGGAGATTTGAGGATGTGATCTTCAGGCAATCGTGGTCTCGTTTTGCAAGAGCTTCAGTAGTAGTGGATATGGACATAGTTAGAGAATTTTATGCCAATTCACGGGCTAACGGTGTTCACTCAGTGTTTGTAAGAGGGAAGTATTTGAGGGTCACCCGACACAGTATCAATATGTTTTATCGCCTTGATGATTTTCCTGGTAATACTTATTGTAGGTTGCTTCGGGCTGCCGATACTGATCGGTTGTTGGCTTCAGTGACTTTACCTGGTGCTAGATGGGTGAGGAATGCTCGACGTGAGGCTTTATATGTACCTACCAGTGAACTCACAGCCGAGGCAAAATTATGGTTAATGTTTATCAATTCCAGGCTTTTACCTACTAACCGTGCAGATATCGCATCTAGAGAACGCGTTCTTTTGATTTATGCTATTTTACATGATTTCTCTATTGATGTTTGGAAGTTGGTGTTAGAGTTCATCAGGCGAGCACAAAGAAGTGAGGTTGGACCAATGTACTTTCCAGCTTTGATAACAGCCATGGCTCGTGAGAAGGGTGTTGATATCACTTCAGCTGATAATCCTCAACATCCTCTTGGTCTTTTGGGACCTCTTCAATGGCCTGTGTTACAAGAGAAAGAGAGAATTGCAAGATTGTCTCGTGGTTTGTGAAACGTGGATGGCCAGGTTCCTTTGTTCTTGATTGTTCTTGTTTTATCACGGTGACCGTGTCTTATTCAAGTGTGGGGGGTGGCTTCGCCATGTATCTAGATTATGGTTGTGGGTTGAACATGTATGGTTACCTTGATTATGTGTTAAGGGGATTGTTTGCCATAATGGAGTTGAGTATAGTATTATAGTGTAGTATTGTGTTATTATGTTTAGCATGTTACATTTGGCTCTTGTAAGGTTTGAATATTGTGTTGCGTTTGTGTGTTTAGTATTAAAGTAAAAAGGATTGTGTGCTAGTTTTAGTGTAAATTTTTGATGAGTTGTTGGTGTAAATATTTTGTGTGATTGTTACAATTTTTGACTCATGGTCTTCGGGTTCAACTTCACACACTTGCATTGATGATAAGGATATCTGCAATTCTGAATATATCTTATCATGAATTTAATTTTCTGAAAAGCTGACAATTGAAGTAAGGATTGGATTGCTATTGAGTCATGAATAGGAAATTGATATGAAATGAACGAGAAAAAAGAAAAAAAAAGAAGTTGGCATTTTGAGTTCACATGGAAAATATAAAAGCTCCCTGTTTGTTTTTGCTATGCATTATTTTTGAGAGCATGATTGAGAAATGTTTGGCAGAAGAAATAGTTGCATGCATTAAAGTAAAATGGTTCCATTTAAGTCGTGAAGCTTTTAGGTGATGGGGTTGTTGTTTTGGGTGGTATGAATGCATGAAGTTGTGTTGGGCAGAGGAAGGAATCAGAACTCACATGCCTTGAGCTGAAGCATGCACATGTATTGAAAAAGAATCGGGACCAACCTTTGAATGACTTGCTTGTGTGGTAGTGTGTGGTGGGAACATTTGCTTAGCTTGTTTGACCGATTTGCTTTTTTCTCATTTGTCTATAAAGTGCAACGTCTAGTGCTTGTCTTGGTAAGGTGGCTATTGTTGAAAATATAAGAGCGGTGATAATTAAGCTTAGTGCTCATAATAAACCTCTCAATTTCGTTCCTTCAAAGAGTTGATTCTAGCTCTCCAAAAGTTCTCCACTAAGGTATGTTTTTAAACCTTCTTGAAGCTTTGTGGTTCCTTTTATGTACGTTGAAATGTTCAAATCATGAAAGTGGGGGCTTGATTTTGATTATGATGTAGTTAGAAAATGGATTGATGAACATGGAAAACATGATGTTGATAGCCAAATGACAAATGCATGTTAAGTGTGGGGAAGCATGATTACAAATTTCGATTTTTTAATACTCCAGCTTTGCCATGTTTCTGTTTTTCAAGCATAACTTGAGTTAGGAATGATAAAATGAGGAGATTCCAGTTGCATCCTTTAGCAAACATGATGGTCTTCGATGTTTATGTTGTACACTTTTTCTAATTGTGGCTGGAACTTAGACTAAAAAATCTTAGAATGTGAAGTACATGTGAAATCAGGAATGTTGAGATTTTGAATCTGCCAAGTTTGCCAAGTCTCGGTATTTTGGGTATAACATGCAAATGGAATGTCCAAATATGTTGATTCCAGTGGTAGAATTTAGCTAAGAGGAAGGGCTACATTTCTTATGATGTGCACTTTCGCTAGTTCTGCCTGGAACATGATCTAATTTTGAGGACAATGTGTGTTCACGTTATGAATTATGGTTTGAGAAAATGCTGAATCTGAAAAGATTTGGGATTATCGGTATTTTAGCCATAACTTGGCCATTTTGACTTCAAATGGGATGATTCTTGTCCTCAAATTTCGATTAAAGAGTGCACTACAACTTTGATGCTTTTTGTGTGAACTGATTTTGCTTGCTTCCTAGATGATTTTTACAATCTTATAATGCTGGTTTTCAGTTTTGGGAATGTGATTACATAAGGAAATGCATGTGCTTAGTGATGTTTTCAATGTAATTGTTTTGCTTTGAGTATTGTGTGACAAGCTGAATTTTTCTTAATAGGAATGGCACCAAAGAAAGATTTGACTTCTAAAAAAGCCACGACTTCAAAGAAAGGAAAAGGAAGAGCTCAAGCTCCACCTGTTGACACTGACTCCAACCCGGAGTACTTTCCTGATGATATGCGAATGTTTGAAGAGCCTCCTCGGTATGCAATGCAAGCCCCGGCACCCAAGAAGAGGAAAGGCACTTCTGAAATATCTTTGTTCATTAATGATGAAGTTAGGGAACGTTGGGAGCAAGGCATCAATGTGAAGTACATACATCTTGAACGTGCATTCAGTGTGGAAAAAGGGCCGTTTAAAAAGTTGATGAGGTTTTACATATTTCATAAGAAGCTTACAGTTGCACCTGGTTTTTGCAATGTGAGTATTGCAAGAGAATATTATGCCAATGCATGTTCTCCTGAGAAGGGAGCTGTATATGTGCAAGGGAAATGGATACGAATCACAAGCGAGATTATTAACTTGCACCTGGGAACAACCAATTATGATTCTAATCCTATACAGTTTCCAA
The DNA here is from genome assembly GCA_016586305.1 of Ophiorrhiza pumila. Taxonomy (NCBI): domain Eukaryota; kingdom Viridiplantae; phylum Streptophyta; class Magnoliopsida; order Gentianales; family Rubiaceae; genus Ophiorrhiza; species Ophiorrhiza pumila. The sequence goes on along the minus strand of BLIW01000007.1, from coordinate 15,199,784 downwards.
CTGATGAGAGGTTGGATCAAGCTTTGACAGAAGAGTTGGCACATCCTAGAGCAACCTGGGTGCTGAATCCGGAGGGCCAGCATAAGCATATTCGGAATGAATTCTTGAAAAGTGATGTGAAAATATGGCTGTTGTTCGTACTATCTCGTCTCATGCCGAGTTCACAGACTATCGAGGTTATTCGCAATCGGTTGTTCATAATGTCTGCAATTCGAAGGAAGTGGCAGATCGATCGTTTAATCCTTTCAAACATCCAGGATGGAATTTCTGTGCGCAGTAAGGCACTTTATTTCCCTTTACTGATTCAGGAGCTTTGCGTCGAACAAGGTGTGGATGTTGAGCTTGGTGACTGGCAAAAGATCAAGCCGCCAATTACCGATCAACTTTATATGAAGTATTTGAGCTTGGAAAAGGAAATGGAACAGGCAAGGATTTCAAGTGCATAGGCATCTCGTGTGGAGAGTGAAAATCCAACTTATGAAGCAGGCCAAGGGCAGCATTCTTTTGATTTCGCATCTCTTCAAGGAGTAATTCAGAGTTTCCAGCTCTCAGTTGAAAATCGCTTTTCAAGCATAGATGAAAGGATGGATCGGCTGCAGGATGGTGTGAGAAACATAGATGAAAGGATGGAACGAATGCATGAAGGTTTTGATAATATGCAACAGGAGTGGACGTCACAAGCTGAACGCATGGAGCATAGATTTGATGATTTATCCACGGTGGCTCAGCAGCAATTTGAAGTGTTATATCATAGGCAAGTGTGCATGCAGCGAGAGCTCGATAGGTGTAACAAGATGACGGTTTATTACCATTCAGATTCAGGACCCCCGAAGCCAACTCCAACTTCGGCACAGTTAGCGGGGTATCGAATCCCAAATCTGTCATGTGATATGGTTAGTGGTACCATGCACGAGCTTCCACCTAGAGTGACAGCAAGCCCTTCTTTGCATCCGTTACCCACATTTGGTCGTATACCTCCTATGCCTCATACTCCTACACTCATACCAAATACAGAGTTTACACCTGCTGTAAGATTTCCATTAATAGCCTCGGGACAACCTCTTGAAGGCCCTGTCCATGGCCCTTTTCATTATGTTCCACAGTCAATTGGTGTCCCTTCATTTGCCACGGCTTCCTTGGATGGACAGTCGTTCTCCACAGCAGTTGCATTTGGATCTCCTTCTTCTTCAGCTCCATCGTCGTTTTCTGAGGGAGTGCCTTCTTCATCTTAGCCTCTTACATTGGGGACAATGTTTATTCTAAGTGTGGGGGGGAGAAAACTAAAAATTTTTCTTGATGCTCTTGGTGCTAATTGTGAAATTAGTTTGGTGCTGTGTTTTGCTTGGTGAAACTAAAATTGTGCTTATATGTTGTGTTCGTATTGATGAAATATTGTTGGAATGGAGAAGCCGATATGTCAAGCATGTTATATTATTCAGTTCTGAGAAGGTAGGTGAAGTGGCTAGTTGGTGCGTGTCTTGAAGTTTGTTGACTTGTTGACGCATGAAGTTTTTTTCTTTCTTTGCAAGAATGTTAAGTGGATTTTGTGAAGATGTTGTTTCTTGATGGATTGAGGAGTATGGTTCTTTAGAAGTCATGAGAAGTGGCCATGAAAGTGTGAAGTCAAGCTGTCTTACTTTGAAGAAAATTAAGAATGAATAAATGCCATGAATCGTTTTGTGTGCTAAGTGTTGTTTGAGTGTTTAGAGTTTAGTATGCAGTTTGTTTTGTTTTGTTGAGGGATGGAATGTACTCAGCCATGTTGAAAGTTTGTAATTTTGTGTGTTTACCATTTGGCATTAATGAAATTGGAGTGTGTAGTGTTGTGTGCAAGGTATGAATTGAGATGTGAATTTGTGTGAAAAGAGAACAATGTGGTGATGCGTTGAGCTTATCATCTTGCATGCGGATATTTTCTTAAGCTAAGTTGAAAGTGTTGTGCGAAAAAAAAGAAAAGAATGGCTAAGAGTGAAATGGATAAAAAAAAAAAAAAAAAAAAAAAAAAACGGAGCGAAAAGAGAGTGAACAAGGGCAATCAAAATTGAGAAATGAGTTATCACCATGTATGTGAAACTTTGTTCTTAGTCCACTTTGCCTTATTCCAAGTTCATCACTACACTTGTTTTGAATCTTGCATGTGAAAACTTTTGGTTTGTGGTGCTAAGTTTGAAGAATTTGATACATTTTGCTGACTAAGGCCCGGTGTTAATGTAAGATAGATATGCCATGCAAAAATCAATTGACATAGGAGGTAATGTGTATGAATTCGTTCTGTTTGTTATGCATTTATCTGGTGTCTCCAGAATTCGTGCATGTTTAGTCAATTTGGGATTCTTATGAACATGTGCTTGCACAAGAAATGATATGGGAGAAAAAGCCATATTGGCAACTGGGAAGGAAAAAGCCATAAGAACCTGGCAATCAAATTTGGAGAAAAAAACCATAAAACCCAGGGGCATTATTTCAGTCATCAATATGTGCACCAATGTGCAGCACTAATGTGCAGAATAAGGGCAATGTCCCATAGAGTACCAATGTACGCATAGGTACCATTGATCTTGTGATTGCATGTTCATAAGAGTGGACAAAGAGATTGGCATGTATTGAATGGTATGTGAGACCAGCTAGAGGGTGTATAACAAAGGAATAGATGAAGTGCACGTTCCTCAGCACACACTTGCACGCATGACATTTTCGTCTTTATTCATTGTGCCTTAGTTGATAATTTGTATTGTAATCTGAGAGCTAGGTACCATGAACTATCAAAGTATAAAGTTGTGTGTGAAAAAACGTTTTGAGGAATTTGGATGTGGTCAGTGTGGATGAATGAACAAAGTGTTTGCATAAGGGTGATGAAGAGGGTCAAATTGTGTGTATCTTTGCTTGAGGGCAAGCAAGAGTTCAAGTGTGGGGGAATTTGATAAGTTGGTTTTATACCAACTTAAATGGCTTAATACACTTAGCTTATGACTTGTTTTTCATAAGTTAGTGCAATGATTTGTTTGTTGCGGTGCATTTATGTGGTTGGAAATTGGTTGTACTAAAATGGTTAAAAGAGACCAAAAATGATGATGAACTTAGGCAATTGTGTGCTTGATGTTAATTGGCAAGGTTGAGAGATCAAAACAACTACGAGGATGGATGAAACCGAAAGGAATTTGATAGGCTCAATTTAGGGTTTTGGCAGATTTGGTTAGTGAAGTTCATCTGGGCATAACTCTCTTGATATTAATCCAATTGGTGAGTTCTTTGGTGTCCTGAAAAGCACTTTGGATGCACTACACTTCTTGTGTTTTAACAATTTTCCAATACTGTGTGCAAGACTATGAAATATGATTTTCTTTTCGGAATATCATTTTTAGGGTTTTAGGGTTTCACCTAACTGCCACGGGTTGGTGTTTTGATGATATCTTGAGTTTCAGGTACCTGATGAGGTTGTTTCTTGATTCCTTGGAAAGCTAAGAGGGAGATCTAGAATTCTTAAGTTTACCATCAAGGCTGACTCAGAGGCTACGACACATTTATTTGGCATGAAAGTAGGGTGTTGTGCTGGAATGGATACTTTGCCAACATTTTGCCAACTCGGCTAACTTGTCTTGCCAAACACCTTGACAACACCGTGCCAAGCTTTGCCAAACCAATGTGCCAACACCTTGCCAACACCGTGCCATACTTTGCCAAACCAATGTGCCAAGACCTTGCCAAGACCGTGCCAAGCTTTGCCAAACCAATGTGCCAAGACTTGCCAATCAATCTTGCCAAGCCTTCCCAACTTGGCACATCAACCTTGCCAAGCACGATGCCGAGTCTTGCCACATACTTTGTCAAATACTTGGCCATATTTTGCCACACTTATGCATTCATCCTACCAAGCATTCACAACACTCGAACTATATGCTTATTAGTACCACAATCACACAGTTTGTGCATGGCACGTTTACTCATTTTTTATACATTTCATTTGCAATGTTGGCACCTTGGCACACTTGCTCAGTTCATTTGGCACAAACACTTGCATATCTCACTTGAGCATAACTTACTACACTCAATAGGCATCAGTTTGGCATAGGAAAGGAAAATGGCCTACGACATGTCTTAGGCCAATCTTGAGAAGACAAAAAATGGCCTACGACATGTCTTAGGCCATTCTTGAAGGAAAATTTCATGTCGTGGGCAAAATTTTGGAAGAAAAATTTTGGCCTACGACCAATTCTGGAGCAAGAGCATTTAGCCTACGACATGATGGGTGCTAATTGTTAGATGGGTGCTGAAAAATGATTTGAAGGTTTGCTCTACGAAGTTTTTCAGTTTTGTTGCACTGCATTGATTTGGTCGTAACTTTCTCGTTTTAGCTCCAAATTTGGTGGTTCAAACGGCTATGGAAAGCTGAGACAAAGGGTTACGAATTTCATGTTTTAAGTTTTCCCTAATTCACAGTGCATCATGATCAAATCTTGGTGGGAAGTTGCTGCCATGAAGTACTTTGTGTTGAGTTCTAGAAAAATGGCTAAGCGTTTAACTTCTGATTTTCTGAAATTCCAGGCAGCTGAAGACGTGGTGTTCGTTGGTAAGAAGGTGTGAATCTTTAAAGACTGGCCTGCTTGGAAGCTCGCTGAGCAGCTGAAGGCGTGGAGGCTCCAGGCTCGAAGGCGTGGTTTGGCTCTGATTCTTCAGCTGGATCTCCAAGCGGTGAAGGCGTGAAGCTAGGAAGCTGGAAGGCGTGCTGTGGACGTCAAGGGCGTTGTAGGCGTGTTCCGAGGAAGACTAAAAGCGCTGGGTTGCTGAAGGAAGTTTTCAAACTTCGAATTTCACTTCTTGGGCTAAATTTTAGTCATTTCTTTGAAGGCCATTTTCTGTAATACTTTATACATTTTATGTTGCGTATTAGTTACGTTTTCCCAACTCTATATATAGGGAAGGTAGCTAACATGTAAGAGGAGGATTGATTCATATTTTTCACTACTCACATTTTCCATATTGTAACTGACTTTTGATTTGAAAAGAGCGGGAAGTGTTCTTGAGATCTACTTTCTCTCTCTAAGTTTGTAGCTTCATTTTTGGATTCCGATCAAAGATTTGTTCCGATTATTGTAAACCTCATTGCATTTGAGAAGGCATTCCACAATCCTCTCGGCATTTGGAAGCTTTTAAGTCTCTTAATTAGTAAACTCTTCCAATTAATGATTATGAACTGTTTAATCTTCCAATTTGTTGATTGTGAAGCTGAAATGGAGATTCGTGGCTAATTGTATGATAATCTAGGATACTGAGGGTGAATGCTAGGTTAAAATTGTAATTGTTCAGTAGAACTAACAATCTATTATAAGAAATGAAAATTCTCAGCTATGAATTTGTAAAACTTGTTAAGTGCATGCTTTTGATCTGAATTTGATTAAATGAGATTCGATTGCGGTCGTCATGCTGAATTGAGTCTTCTTTTGTAAGATTTGGATGAAAATCATGAATAAGAACCTGAGAATGCATGAGTTCTTAAACCTGTTTGAATTTGTTCAGATCTTAAGGCTAGACCTCACCATAGGAAGCTTAGAGTCTGTAAAAATCTTAAGAACAAGGTGATAAGAGATTCTCCGACTCAAATGATGAATTTAAATGCTAGGATCGGGCCTCACTATGGGAGATTCTAGGTGTTCATGCCTGAGTAATTTGAGTGGGGAATTGAGATGACATAGTTTTACTCCACCATTCTTAGGCCCGATCATAGGATAGGATGGTGTCGGGAGACTAAAATGGTAGTGTAGTGACCATGCTAACTATTATTTCTGTTTCCAATTGTGATTCTCCTCATCTGCTTTGATTGTATATTAGTAATACTGCATGTATGATAAGTTGCATTCACCCGGAAGTAGCCTAGATTATCAGCTTTATTTTCTTGAGAACTTTGCTTTTACTTCTCTGAGTCTTACTTGTGTGTTCATTTCAATTCGTAATTGTGTGGAGTTAAACCAATTTACTTCCTGTTAAATTTTGCATTTAGTGTTCTTTTAATCTTGTTTTATTTTGGTGACGTAACTGAGCATATCAAACTTCTTGAATCGACTATTTCCCTGAGGAACGAAACCTAGCTCACTGCTACTATATTCAGTGAAATTAGGATAAATTGACGAGCCACGACACTCGACATCATTATGTCTTCTGTATTAATACTAATTTGAAGATTGAATAAAGGCGGATGAACCAAAATGATTACTTCTCCTCCTACGACTTGCCATTTTTTGTATAATTTTGTTGAACATTAATATGTGAAGTAGAATAAACATTATTTAGTTCTTCTTTTTCACTAGTGTACTGTAACCAAGGAAAGAAAGGGAAATTAAATCTTTTACTTGCTAACTCTTTTTGCCATTCGTTGTTTAATTTTTCTTTAAACTTGTTATCTAATTTATTATACCAATTTCATTTTTCATTATTTTCTTCACTATGAAAGTTTTTGTTTAAATATTCATAATTAGGTTTAAATGGTTTATTAATAACATTAATAGTATCTACTTTCATTTGTGAATAAGTTGGTGAGTCTATTGGTGAGTCATTATTAACTATTTTTTGTACTGGCAACTTATAATGAACTCGTTGACTATTCCTGACTGGAATATACGAGTATAATTCTGGATTATTATTAAGATTAGTGTTTTGACTAAAACTTCTTTTAAGATTTGGAATATTTGAAGTTGAATATTTTGCAATTTTGAGTTTTTGGATAAAATCCTTTTGATTTGATTCTATTTAAACCATACATATTTGACCGTACATTACTTAAATGTATTACAATACTGCCATCTTCTGCTTTTTCGATTTGAGTTGGATTGTTTTGTTGTAAATTTCTTGGCCCTTTTGGGGTGATAATATAAATGTTTCAGGGATAGTAATTTCTTGCCATTTTAGTGTTTTTGGCATATAGATTGAAGACTTAGTTGCATCTTCTTCAAACAATATGGTTTCTTCTTGTTCAGTTTGTTCTAATTTGAGTTAAGGATTAATTAGTGTTTTTAGTAACTGAAAACATACTTTATATAGGATTGCAAAACTTCTACTCTTATGACTAATTTTGTTTTGATCTATTTGAATATCCATAATTAATGAATCTAAAATCAATTCATCATATAAACTAATAATAAAATTAGGACCACAATTGAATGATATTGAACCATCACATATATTGGTTTGAATTAAAACTAATAGTGAATCATGATAATCAACTAATCTATTGTCTCTAAGTGCAATAAATATTGGGTTATCTTTTCCTATTCTATGCATGGGTTTAACCAAAACTTTAACTAATCCATAATGAATATACCTAAATCCTTATTGTCTATATTTGTTAATTGATATACTAGATAATAACTTAATTGTTCTTGAAGTTTTTCTATAATTAATATCTTGTTCATGTAATTTAATAGCATATGAGTTACTAAAATTTAATCTTCCAATATGATATACAGAATTGAGTGTATTACTACTAATATTAAATTGAATTTCATGACTTTGTCCTATTTCGTTATCTTCTTGAGTAGATATAGTACTAGAACTAATATTACTAAATAGCTTCTTAAAAATATCCATAATTACAAAACTTACCTACACCTCTTAGTGCAACATGCAGTATGATGATGTATGGGGAACACAAGAGCATCTAACCGGGAACACCCTAATACAGACAAGCTTACCAACGAACTTACAGGCTTCTCTATTGCTTGTCAAACTGTACACTTCTCAGACTGAATGCCTTCCTAAGTATGGGTGTAGTGTTGTGCTTATGAAGATTATTTATGAAAGCTTTTTAGTAACTTGGCTCTTATACCAAAACATAAACATACCCAGATTCAAAAATGGTGGGACCCATTACAAGACAAAAAGCAGAAAGGAATTATTGCAACTTTTGACTCAACAACAGACAAAAGCATGTGAGTAAAGGATTAAAAGACAAAGCAAAAGTATGAAACTCTCAGAAGACAAGTCATGCAAAAAGCATTAGCATTACCGACTCAATCAATGCAAGTGTACACTAAAAGATTCCAATGACATTCAAATTCAAATGAAAGTCAAGATGTAATAGAATAAGAGCACTATAAATATGTTATAAAGCTAGCATTAGAGGCATCAAATGTTTTTTGGGAAAAACTCTATCCTCAAGCAATATGTTTATGTTTTGGTATCAGAGCCAAGTTACTAAAAAGCTTTCATAAATAATCTTCATAAACACAACACTGCATCCATACTTAGAAAGGCATTCAGTCTGAGAAGTGTACGGTTTGGAAAGCAATAGAGAAGTCTGTAAGTCCATTGGTAAGCCTGTCTGGATTAGGGCGTTCTCGGTTAGATGCTCGTGTTCCCCATGCATTATCATACTGCATGTTGCACTAAGAGGTGGAGGTAAGTTTTGTAATTATGGATATTTTTAAGCGCTAGTAAACAAAATAATAGAAAACAGAGAGTGGATAAAAGAGAATTTTATTTCTTCAAACTTTCGATGATTAATACATAGAATGTTTGCTCTTTTATAAGCAAAGAAAAGCTAATTATTACATTCAATTGAATACAATTTGAAATCCGGAATCTGCTTTTGAGTAGTGCCTTTTGAATAGACCACTTGATTTTATAGCTTCACATGGTCTTCATATGATCTTCACGTGGGTGGTCCTTCTTTGTTGAATAGACAGTTTTGGAATCTGCAACCTTTTTCTCTATGTCTGAATGCATCCATTTTGACATTGAAATAATCCTTTTCTGTTTTGTATGCATAATACTTCCACTAATGATGAATTGTTGAATTTCTTCCTGATTGATGAGCTTTGATTGTATCCAAAGAATATGGACCATTCTGATGTATAATCCTTGAATTGCCTTGTCCCATTTCTCTATTTTGAATCAAAGTAGCTATACTGATAGTGCTACATGGGTGTCTTGATTTATCATCCATCTCAAATCTTTTCTTGGTGAATGTCTGCAATTGATATTGTCTTTCTTTTTCTTCCTGAAATACAAAAATTTAAATATTTACAAACTTCTTTTTTTTATTAGAGCAAACTGCCCAGATGGTCACTAAACTTTTCGAAAATCCACCTTTTAGTCACTAAATTTTTAAAGTGGCCTAAAAGATCACCAAACTATTCAAACCCGCAACTTTTGGTCCTTCCGTCCAATACCTACGTGAGTGGAAACGGAAATCACCTTTTTGAGGGGCATTTTTGTCTTCTTCTTCTTTTCTTCTTCTTCTTTCTTTCTTTTCTGATTATGGAAACCTTTGCACTTGATGCTACCAATGTGGAAAATGCATTTGCAGAGGTTCTTACCCAAATTTACCGAATAGTGAGCAAGAAGGCCATGAAGGCTGTTTTATTTTCAAAATTTTCAGTATTATTACTTGTAGGCAAGCAAAAAGAATGCCCATCAATGATCAAACATCAACGTCTGGAATGGTTTTAAATATTCCAAAAGTTCAATAAATGGCGCAATCCTTAGTTAACAGAATCCAATTCATTCAAATTTGATGGAAAAACAATATCATTTCTTGCAAGATGTCATCAAATATACACGTTAAAAGATTAACTTGAATATAAAAATCCAAAGGTATTTAGTTCACAGTCAATAAAAATCACAACTTTGCTCCCATTTGTAAACGAAAATCAAACTCCAACAAAATTTTCATATTAGTCTTAGCCAATAGTAGAAACCGCGTTTTCCCTTTAACTCTTCATATAATTCTTTAAAGTCTTAAACCCAACAGAAGTGCTGATACTATCCTCATCGTCGTCCTTCTTTCTTTCAAATTAACTCCGTTGACTGGCGTCATCATCCCAAAAGGGATCTGGACTCTTTTGGTTTAGAAGTCTAACAGATGGCATGTCAGAAGTGCTGATACTGTCCTCATCGTCGCCCTTCTTTCTTCAAATCAACTCCGTTGACTGGCGTCATCATCCCAAAAGGGATCTGGACTCCGATCCTCTATTGTTGAGCTAGAAGTCAGCGCGCACGTTGGATATATATGATATGAATTCTCAAGAAATTCTGCCTTATTGGTATTGCAAGATTTGAGTGATGATCATCTTAAGAGTATGTTAAAAGAATGAGATTTTGATAGAGATGGAGCTCTGGATCAGATGGAATTTTGTGTCTTGATGTTCAGATTGAGTCCTTAGCTGATGGAGGAATCTAAATTTTTGTTAGGAGAGGTTCTTCACCAGGAGCTCAAAGATTGTGACTTTTCCTTGTAATTCCTGATAAATCTGTATAAGTTTTGATTTGTATTATTTTGATTTGAGTGATGATGCTCGACTCATAAAATACAGCAATGAAAAGGAAAGAAATTTATTGGAAAAAAAAAGAATTGGCAGGAGAGGAAAGAGAAGAGGACAATAGTGAGTCAGATATATGGGAGTAAAATTGACATAAATATCCTTCAAGTTAACAGATTTAAAGAAAGATAACGGAGAGATAGGACAAAATGACCTAAAAACGACAGTTTCAAGAGTTTGGTGACCTTTTACGCTAATTTAAAAATTTGATGACCAAAAGTTGGATTTTCAAAAAGTTTAGTGACCATTCGGGCAGTTTGCTCTTTTTATTATTATTATTATTATTCATATGGGTCTTGAGCCATTTGTCCTCCAAACATATCTTCGGGGGATGGGCTCGGTGTTGAATCTGTTGACATCTGTGGTTGTTGTTGAATGTTTCTCTTCCTTTGGAATTCCATGAATTGAAAGAATGCTTACATATCTTCTGGTTTGAATTGGCTGGTTATTGGAGTTTGTGGAATCTGAGTAGGAAAAGGATTAGGATTTGAATTAACAGGACCTTTTGAATTGCTAGGGCCTGCTTGTTCACTAGGTTGTGTTGTTGTCGGTGGAGTCCATTGTCTATGACCAGTTGCCAAAACAGTATAGACTGCTTTTGGATAACATAATGATGTGTCGTATTTCTCCCGCCACTTACATTTGAATTGTCTTATGAGTGACAATGGCATTGGTTCAGCTTTTATTTGTTGAATCTGAAAGTTCCAACACCAAATCCATGGAACCTTTATTGCTACATACCATTGAACTTTTCTAACATATTGTGGCATAGTTGAATGAGTTTTCCAATAATTGAATCCTTCTAATGCCTTTGAGGGCAACAGTTCTGTCTGTGACCCATGAGTTTCCCACCAGTCATAGAACCAAAGCGGGAATTCTTTTTTGCAGTCTTTGTGGAATGTAAAGAACCATGAATATTCAAAAGATCTTAAGTAAAATGCCTTTTTCCAGGCTTGTTTATAATCTTCATATGAATATCCTTGATAATTATATGGAATTGAACAAGGATTTTTTGAATGAATTGATTGCCAATCTTGAAAATTTAAAACATTTCTAATGACACATTTTGAATAAGTGATTTTATTTGAATCATCTTTGTTATGGAAAATTTCGGCTGAGAATGAGTTTACAAGAATAAATTCATAAAACCTTTGATTTTTAATTGGATCATCTGAAAACCACAAAACAGTATCAGTAAATAAAGTTTGAGTATAATAATTCAGATTGGGAACATTAGGTTTAACCTTAAATTTTGTCAAAATTAAATATTCATATACTTGTTTTAGTTGATATGAATTTGCCTTATTATTATTAATAGGTGTAGGTGTGATGGGTAAAGGAGTCATTGTTCTTGGAGTAGAAGTTGAACTATTTGGCTGATTTCTTAATCTTGCGAGTGGGGTACTAGCAACTTGAGTGTAAGTGAGTGCTGGAAATGGTGGAAATTCATCTAAAGGAGTGAAATTGTTTGACACTTGAATAGTTGGTGATAATGTCTTTGGAATGAGTACCTATTAGTAGCAGAATCACTTGAACTTTGTTTCTTTTGATTTTTGAATGAGGAAGATTCACCTTTATTAGTCATCTTGAATTTTTAACTGTAAGAAATTCTCAAGTTAGAAAATCAGGTAATGAATTATCTTTTCCTTTTATATATTCTATTTCGAAATCAAAAATATATAGAATTCCTTGCCATCTAGCAAAGATTTGCTTAGAAACTAAATTTTGAATATCCTTTTCTAATATATCTTTTGCTGACTTGCAATCCACTCTTAACAAAAATTTCTTATTGTGTAAATCATCTTAAAATTTAGAAATACATAAAACTATAGATAAAATTTCTTTTTTAACTATTGAATAGTTTTTCTAAGATCCTGTCCATACTTTCGAAGTATATCTTACTAACTCAATTTTACCATTTAATTTCTGTTTCAGGATACCTCCATATCCTACCTCTGAGGCATCTGTTTCTACTATCATGAATGCGTTTGGATTCGGAATACCTAGACTGGGTAACGATCTAATTTTTTCTTTCACTTCTTTAACTATTTTTGTGTGCTTTTCTGTCCATGCCGGAGGATCTTTTTGTAACCTTTGATATAATGGTGCACAAATTGTTCTTAGTTTAGGAAAGAAACCGGCTACATAATTTAAACATCCTAAAAATCTTTTTAATTGATTTTTATCCATAAATTCATCCGGGAATTTTTCTCCAAATTCTAATGCTCTATTAATAGGTTTAATTATTCCTTTATATACATCATGGCCTAAAAATCCAATTTGAGTTTGAAAGAGTTTCATTTTTGGTGCTGATATAACTAATCCATTTTGAATCACTATTTTTGAAAATATATGTAAACGCCTAAAATGTTCATCTATAGTTTGAGAATAAACTAATATGTCATCAATGTATACAATCATGAATGTATAGGCTGAAAAAATATCATTCATTATATTTTGAAATTCATAAGGAGCATACTTATGAATTTCAAAATGCTCCTTTTGAATTTCAAAATACAATGAATGATATTTTTTCAGCATATACATTTATGATTGTATACATTGATGACATATTAGTTTATTCTCAAACTATAGATGAACATTTTAGGCATTTACATATATTTTCAAAAATAGTGATTCAAAATGGATTAGTTATATCAGCACCAAAAATGAAACTCTTTCAAACTCAAATTAGATTTTTAGGCCATGATGTATATAAAGGAATAATTAAACCTATTAATAGAGCATTAGAATTTGGAGAAAAATTCCCGGATGAAATTAAGGATAAAAATCAATTACAAAGATTTTTAGGATGTTTAAATTATGTAGCTGATCTCTTTCCTAAACTAAGAACAATTTGTGCACCATTATATCAAAGGTTACAAAAAGATCCTACGGCATGGACAGAAAAGCACACAAAAATAGTTAAAGAAGCGAGAGAAAAAATTAGATCGTTACCCAGTCTAGGTATTCCAAATCCAAACGCATTCATGATAGTAAAAACAGATGCCTCAGAGGTAGGATATGGAGGTATCCTGAAACAGAAATTAAATGGTAAAATTGAGTTAGTAAGATATACTTTGAAAGTATGGACAGGATCTCAGAAAAACTATTCAACAGTTAAAAAAGAAATTTTATCTATAGTTTTATGTATTTCTAAATTTCAAGATGATTTATACATTAAGAAATTTTTGTTAAGAGTAGATTGAAGTCAGCAAAAGATATATTACAAAAGGATATTCAAAATTTAGTTTCTAAGCAAATCTTTGCTAGATGGCAAGGAATTCTATCTGTTTTTGATTTCGAAATTGAATATATAAAAGGAAAAGATAATCCATTACCTGATTTTCTAACTCGAGAATTTCTTATAGGTAAAAATTCAAGATGACTGATAAATGTGAATCTTCCTCATTCAAAAATCAAAAGAAGCAAAGTCCAAGTGATTCTGCTACTAATAAGGTACTCATTCCAAAGACATTATCACCAACTATTCAAGTGTCAAACAATTTCACTCCTTTAGATGAATTTCCACCATTTCCAGCACTCACTTACACTCAAGTTGCTAGTACCCCATTCGCAAGATTAAGAAATCAGCCAAATAGTTCAACTTCTACTCCAAGAACAATGACTCCTTTACCCATCACAACTACACCTATTAATAATAATAAAGCAAATTTATATCAACTAAAACAAGTATATGAATATTTAATTTTGACAAAATTTATGGTTAAACCTGATGTTCCCAATCTGAATTATTATACTCAAACTTTATTTACTGATACTGTTTTGTGGTTTTCAGATGATCCAATTAAAAATCAAAGGTTTTATGAATTTATTCTTGTAGACTCATTCTCAGCCGAAATTTTCCATAACAAAGATGATTCAAATAAAATCACTTATTCAAAATGTGTCATTAGAAATGTTTTAAATTTTCAAGATTGGCAATCAATTCATTCAAAAAATCCTTTTTCAATTCCATATAATCCTCAAGGATATTCATATGAAGATTATAAACAAGCCTGGAAAAAGGCATTTTACTTAAGATCTTTTGAACATTCATGGTTCTTTACATTCCACAAAGACTGCAAAAAGGAATTCCCGCTTTGGTTCTATGACTGGTGGGAAACTCATGGATCACAGACAGAACTGTTGCCCTCAAAGGCATTAGAATGATTCAATTATTGGAAAACTCATTCAACTATGCCACAATATGTTAGAGAAGTTCAATGGTATGTAGCAATGAAGGTTCCATGAATTTGGTGTTGGAACTTTCAGATTCAACAAAAAAAAGCTGAACTAATGCCAATGTCACTCATAAGACAATTCAAATATAAGTGGTGGGAGAAATACGACACATCATTATGTTGTCCAAAAGCAGTCAATACTGTTTTGGCAACTGGTCATAGACAATGGACTCCACCGACAACAACACAACCTAGTGAATAAGCAGGCCCTAGCAATTCAAAAGCTCCTGTTAATTCAAATCCTAATCCAGTTCCTACTCAGATTCCACAAACTCCAATATCCATCCAATTCAAACCAGAAGATATGGAAGCATTCTTTCAATTCATGGAATTCCAAAGGAAGAGAAACATTCAACAACAACCACATATGTCAACAGATTCAACACCGAGCCCATCCCCCGAAGATATGTTTGGAGGACAAATGGCTCAAGACCCATATGAAAAAAAAGATGTTTGTAAATATTTAAATATTATTCAAAAAGTTAAATCGTGTGTGAAATATGTTTTCTCGTTGCATAAAATCATCATTATCAACTTAAGGTTGAACATTAAGAACTCGGCGAGAAACTAAAGAATAATTTCCAACATCATATGTATATGACTCAAGCGCTTCACTATCATCACTTGATTCACTTTGGTACTTCTCTTCAAGAGGTGGCATGTCGGTACAATCATCATCACTTACCACTTCACCACTATCAAGAGTTATCATCAATTTTCGAGTGGGACAATCAGATTGCATATGTCCATAACCTTGACATTTATAACACCGAATATCCCTCAATCTAGAAGTGGAGTTGGACGCTGATTTGGGATCAGAATCAGCAGCCTTTAGAGCTGATTTTGGAACGTTTGGAGGTACACTTCAAGGCTGATTTGAAGTGAAAGATCGAGACTTGGTTGGTGGAGTGAAAGGGACAACATTCGGCTTTTGTTCCCTTCGCCAAGGTGGTGGCGGTTGTGAGAACTTACTCTTCCCTTTCAAGTGTCTTTCAATCTTAATTGCTCTATGAACAAGCTCATTAATATCAACATAGCTTTGTAAATCAACATGGTAAGCTAAATCCGGATGCATACCTCTCAAAAACCTTTCTATAGTGGAATCGGGATCCTCTTGAACATTGGCTTTAATCATCAAAGCTTCCATCTCATGGTAATGCTCCTCAACCGTACGACTACCTTGCACAAGAGAGTGCAATTTTCTATTCAATTCACGGTTGTAATGAGAAAGGACATACTTCTTCCTCATAAGAATTTTCATTTGGTTCCAAGTCTTGATTGGCCTTTCCCCATCTTGACGTCTAGTTCGAATGACATCATCCCACCATAGACTAGCATAATCCTTAAGGTGCATGAAGGCAAGGCGGTACTTCTCCTTTTCAGGGTAATCATGGCCTTCAAATAAGTGTTCATGTTCTCGAACCCAATCAAAATAAGCCTCGGGATCTGCCTTTCCATGAAAAGTAAGAATTGTTAATTTAACAGAACTAATTGAAATTTTCGACTTGTCACCTTTCTTAGAAGAACCCGTGTTCTCCTCCTCCTCCTCCTCATCATTGTTGGATTCATTAATCGGAATCAAACTCAATCTTTCGTGAAGAACCCTTTGGTGGCTGAGATGTGTAAGATATATTATCGATTTGGAGTTGAAGCTTTCGGATCATATCAAAAATTACATCATTTGTAAACTTTTGATCCACTTGGGGTTTTTCTTGTGGTGTTTTGTTATCACCACCCTCCATTGTACCTGCAAGTTAGTAAAGAAAACAAGAAGAAAACAAAAGTAGTCCTCTCGGGTTCTCACTATTTGGGTGAGTAGGTCCACTCCTCTCTAATATAAATGCTTTTCTCGCTTATATCCTATCTAATACTCTCAAACTATGAAAACTTACTGGTTCAATTGATTAGAATAACACATCTCAACCAATAAATTCCACAACAAGATTTGCACAAGTAAAACCAAAGAAGTTCAAGCAAATCACGTCAAGAGTATTTAAGATCACGTGTGGATACAACTTGATTAGCTTTCAGAAACTAAAGAATTCAGAAAGTAGACTCTAAGACGAAGAGAATGCAATTTGAATCACTTGATTCCGAGTTGCATTGAGCAAGATATGGCACTTTCAATATAAGGTGGTTTTCAAGTAACAACTCAAGAACAATGTGTTGTTTCAAATATAAAATAAAATAAATTAAATTAAATTAACTAAAGCAAAGTCCGAATCTGTATTTATATATATATATATATATATTTTACTCTTTTTTTTGTTCGGACAACAACCTAGTACAAAACAAAACTTTTAAGGTTTGGACACAAACCTTGGACAAAACAAATGGTTAAGGTTCGGACAAGAACCTAGTACAAGTCAAAGGTTTAAGGTTTAAGGTTTTAAGACAAGAACCTAGTACAAGTACTTAGGTTTAAGGATGTTTTGTCTTATGTTGTTTAACCTTATTTTCCTCAAAAACTTCAGCCAACAAGACTTGTAAATATCTCACCAAATATTATGAATTTCAAGGTGCCACATTTACAAAATGTTCAAGATTTATGATAAAGATCAAGAATATAGCTCAAGACCCAAATTTTAACACTTTCGGATTTTCAAGAAAATCAAGAAGTTCAAGAAAGTGTTCAAGAACTTGTCTTTTTCAAGTGTGATAAAAGTTTGATCAAAAGGCAATATGTAGGCAATGGTGAAACTAACATAAAAGAAAGCAAGACAAACGGATCAAAATCAAGGAATCTAGAGATTTATAACTGAAACCCTAGTTTAGAGAAACCCTAATTTGATAAACCCTAATTTGGACGAAATTTCCTATCAAGTTTTGATGTGTTATACAGCAATGAAAACACAAGAATTTAGCACTATGATGATGAACAAAACAATGCAGAATTGACGCAATAAAAACAAGAAAACAGCAGCAACAAGAAAGTCACAAAACAGCAAGAAAATGCGAGCAAGATCAATGACGTTTTGAACAAAATTCAGCAAGAATTTTCATGCGATATTGGAGCACAATTTTAACGAAATTAAAAGCTGAATATATCACGATCTAAGACAGCAATATAGACTCCAAAACAGCAAGGAAAAGACACAAACAAACTGCAGAATATTGATGCAAAACTAGACAAGACCGAGAAGAAAACAAAACGCAAAACAAGAGCTAGAATCGAGAAGAAGAAACAAGAACTAAAACCTGAATTTGGACGACAACAACCTTTGCTCTGATACCAATTGATACGGATGGCCTTGGATGAAAATCCTTGACCACACGAAACCCTCTTCTTTGGATCGTTGTTTCACCAAAATCACGAACAAGAAAACTCAACACAAAGATGCGGAAACTCAAACAACAAGAAGATATGAAAAACGGCAAAATTGATTAACTAATCAAACCCACATGTTATTACAAATTGAATTTAGTTCAACCTATGCAAATCAAGAGTTGAATTAAAATCAGTTTGGCACGTTCTTTAAATCAAGAACGGGTAAGTTCTCTCTAAGGTCTTAGCTTAAAGATCACTGGTCTTATGAAAATTAATTGAACAATCACGTTTTTCTTACAACTTGTCAAGGCTGCAAAAAGGGTTTTAGCAAAGCTAAAGTTTTTCAAAATTCATCTTCTTAATTCACGTGAAAAACTCACCTATAAATAGGCTACAAAAACATGAAACCCTAATGGAAACCAATTACAAATTGACTTCTTAACTAACTAACTAACAAACTAACAACTTAGTTTCCTAATCCTTGAAGAAGACAAGGATTCGGTTATGAAGAAACAAAGTGTGAATTTACTTTCTAAAACAACAACTTTCCTAAAAGATTACTTTTCTAAACTTTTACTTGCCATTATCATGCAAGATAATTGGGCCAAGTAATTTATTAATGAATTAATTAAAGATCATATTAAGTGTTTTGGACTTAATTAATTAACAACATAAATAAACCCAAAATTATAAGAATGGCGTGATCCATCAATGTAAGCCCAAGGACACGCCTTCTTCATTGGACTTTAATTCGGCCTCATGTATTCTTCAAGGTGGATCATGAATTGTTATTGAAGAAACATGTCAAATAACTTCATGTGAATGAGATGTTGCAAGATCTTCCTCAAGTCTTTCACAAGTTGACGCCATTAATGAATGCAAAGCTGCCTTCATCTTCGATCTCCTTAATCTTGTCATTGGGCCATCAAGATTTGCCAATGGATCTTGTGAAGTTGGTTTCGGCAAGATGGACTTGGGTTGATTTCCATCAAAATGATTGATCAGTGGTTCTTGATTGCTAAAAAACTTTAGAAAACTCTTCGAAATGCAGGCTTAATAATACTCTCATCTACCAGTTAGCCTTGTTGGACGATTATTCTTTTGAAGGAAAAGTGTTGGGTGATTATTCTTTGAAAAGAAAAGCAAACAAAATAAATAAATAAATAACTGAGAGGATCAGTGGCGGAACTAAGGGGGGGCGAGCCGGTGCGGCCGCCTCCCCCCACTTCATTTTTGAGTACAAGGTAGGGGTATGTAATTTTGCCATTGTCGCCCAGGCTATGGTGATTCCGTTAGGGGCTTAAAGCACTGCTTGGAGGCTTCAGGCTTGAAGTTGGAGCTGACTGCTGAGTGCTGAGAGTTTGGTTGTTGCTGCCTTGGTGAGTTGCTGCTGCGGACCCTGCGGTGCTGCTTGCTATTCGTAGTCTTCTGTCTTGCTGACTTTTGAAGTCTGAAGTGAAGCCGACGAAGAACGCAAGAAGGGATGAAGCGTTTTATTTAAGATTTAAAAAAAACACAAAACGCGAACAACTAACAAAAATCTGAAGGAGTATATTTTCTAACCTAATCCAAATATCCAATAAAGCAAAACTCTCCCCAAAAATAGCACCACTATCCACTGCCGCAAGGCCCACAACGGCACAACCCCCTCTTGACCTCTTCCCCCTGGCGGCCCCTGCCCTGCTGGCTCCTAGCTGGTGGAATTTTGCTCTTCCTTCCAGACTTCCAATTTGCTACAGCTTGCTAGTTCATTGTTCATTCTCCATTAGATATTTTTTGAGGTAAGTTTTTATGTTTTAATATATATTTTCAATAATTAAGAATAAAGTATTTAGTCATATTTTTTTTAATGTAAGCTTTTATTATAGTAATACTTGAAGTAAGTTTTTTATATAGTGTTTATTTTTCTAATATTTTAATTTTTTATCTAAATTTTTAGTAATATCTTTATGTAAGTTTTTTTATGTTTTTAATTTTTAGTAATATTTAAATTTTTGTGTGTATAGTTTTTTGAATTGTAATTGATTATTATGATTAAATAGTTATTAATAGTTTATTTGTGAATTTTGATTAATTAATTTTAAATTTATAAATTATAAATATTTAATTTAAAAAAACAAGAAACTTATTAGTGAGTTAATAAATGTTCTAAAAGATATTAAGATATTTTATGATCTTGTGAAATGTGAATTATGATTATTTATTTGTGTAATTATTTTAATATTGTTATAGTTTTTAATTTGGTAATCTTGATGAATTATGATAGGTTATGGATAAATTTTTAAGACGAAGTGTTGATTCTTCTAAAAGTTCTAACGAAGAAAATAGTAGAGAAAAACATTCTCGTGTGGAATTCAATCCGGATGAAAGTGTTAGTGATCCAGGGTTACACAAACCAATTAAAGAATTCGATGTTTTTATTAGAGACCAAGTTCTAAGAGAATATTTGATAAGAGGCCCTTGTCAACCAATTGCTCATATTTATCCTCGAAAATAATTTGGTAAAAAGTATAGAAGTTTCCAAGCAACTTGGTTTAAAATGTTTACATGGTTGGAGTATAGCATATCAAAGGATGCAACATTTTTTTTTTGGTGCTATCTCTTTAAAAATTCACATAGAGGATGTCGAGTTGGAGATGAGGCCTTTACTAGTTCGGGGATAAGTAATTGGAAAATAGCAATAGAAATATTCAATACACATGTTGGTGGTGTAGGTAGTGCTCACAATTATGCAAGAATACATCTTGAGGCTTTTCAAAATCAAAGACAAAGTGTATCACATTTGTTACAAGCACAAGGACGTGAAATGGAAATTGCCTACCGCACCTGCTTAACAACGATTTTGGATGTGACGCGCTTTCTTTTGAAACAAGGTTTGCCTTTGTGGACATGATGAATCTTCGAGTTCTTTAAATAAAGGAAACTTTCTTGAATTAATTGAGTGGTATACCCAACGAAGTAAAGAGGTTGCTAAGACAATGAATGAGAATGCTCCTAGAAACAATCAAATGACGTCTCCAAAAATTCAAAAGGAACTAACAAGTGCTTGTGCTGCTGAAGTCACAAATGTTATTCTTAATGATATAGGGGACAATATATTTTCTCTTATGGTTAATGAATCTCGAGATATTTCAGTCAAGGAGCAAATGGGAGTTGTTTTTAGATATGTGAACAAACATGGAAATGTTATTGAACGCTTTCTTACTATTATTCATGTGCCTGACACTTCCTCTATTTCCTTGAAGAAAGCTATTGATGAATTGTTTGCAAAACATAAGTTGTCGTTATCAAGATTGAGAGGTCAAGGATATGATGGGGCTTCAAATATGTGAGGTGAATATAATGTATTGAAAGCTCGTATATTGAAAGAAAATGCATCTGCATGGTATGTTCATTGTTTTTCTCACCAACTTCAGTTTGTTGTTGTTGCAGTTGCTAAGAGTAACAGAAGTATTAGTGATTTTTTCCAATATGTTACTATGATTGTGAATGTTACTGGTGCTTCATGTAAAAGAAAAGACAAACTTAGACAACTTGAACATGATAGGCTTTTAGAATGTTTGGAAAAAGGAGATATTGTTAGTGGTAAAGGAAAAAATCAAGAAACTAGTTTAATAAGACCTGGGGATACTCGTTGGGGATCACATTACATAACTATCATCCGTTTAATGTCTATGTGGAATTCCGTATTACAAGTGCTTGAAAATGTGTATGATGATGGTACTAATGATGATAATAGCGGTATAGCCACAAGTTTAATTGATAAGATGGAGAGTTATGAATTTGTGTTTGTGATGCATTTAATGCAATATTTGCTAGGAATTACAAATGAGTTGTCCTTTACTTTGCAACAAAAGGATCAAAACATTGCATTGGCTGTCAGTTTGATCAAGACAATGAAAGTTCGATTACAAGAATTCAGAGACGAAGGATGGGAGAATCTTTTGCATGAAGTCAATACATTTTGTGGTAAACACATGATTCTAGTGCCTAATATGGAAGAAAGTATGAGAACTCGTGGTCGTAGCAGACGAAATGGACAAATGATTACTAACTTCCATCACTATCGTGTTGAAATTTTTTGTGAGGTATTACTTTTAAATTTCTTATTTAATTATGTTATCTTTAAATTTCAATAATATTTTCTCATTTATTTTTTATAGTTACAATATTAGGTTGTTGATATGATGGTTTAAGATATGAATAATCGTTTTTTCAAAGCAAGTACGGAGTTACTAACTTGCATTGCATGTCTTGATCCAAAAGACTCTTTCTCTCAATTTGACATTGGTAAGTTACTCAGTCTTGCTGAACTTTATTTGGAAGATTTTTCATTGACTGATCGTGTGGTACTTAAGGACCAACTTAAGACTTACATTCATAATGTAAGAGCTGAATTTTCTATGATTGAGGATTTGGGGAGTCTTGCTAAAAGGATGGTTTAAACAGGAAAGAATGTAGCTTTTTCATTGGTATATCGTTTGATCGAATTAGCATTGGTTTTACCAGTTGCAACTGCTTCTGTTGAAAGGGTTTTCTCTGCCATGAAAACTATCAAGACTGATTTGCGTAATAAAATGGGAGATGAGTGGATGAAAGACAGTTTGATAGTTTACATTGAAAATGAGATTTTTGCCACAATTCAGAATGAACAAATTTTGCAACGTTTTCAACAGATGCATACTCGTAGGACACAGTTGTCTCCTCTTATTTGTATATCTGGCGCTAGTAATTCAAGTGTGAACAAATAACTGTTTTATTGGTATCTGGATATATTTATATTTTTATTACTATAATTCTTAATTTGATACTTTAGCCATGAATTTTTTTTTTCAAATACAATTGAGCCCCCCCTCAAATTATGTTCTAGTTCCTTCACTGGAGAGGATCAAAATGTCCTTTCGATTTTGAGGGGCAAAAAAAGCAAAAACGTAAAAATTCTTGTTCTTAGACAGCATGTGTTTCAAACTCAAATTCATAAAGGCAGAATAGTTTTAAATTATTTATTGTAAGAGGTAATTTTTATAGAAGGTACATTTTCTTGATTACACATAATATTACATCTTATACATAAATTTATGCATATATATATGTGTGTGTATGTAGTTGTTATTGTGATTTATTGTGGGAAGGTCGCAATGTTCTTATACTTCTACCTAATGCTGCAATTGCATGTTCAGTTGAATAAATTGCTGCAGACCTTGTTGTCGTGTTGCTCATGCCGTGTGATTAATGATTTTGTTTAATAGGCTAATATAAGTGGCAAAATTACCCGCCCGCAACCCGCCCTTAAAATTACCCGCCCAACCCCGCGCAACATTTTGGCCATGGGTATTATTGAGTTGGGTAATAATGGGCGCAGGTAATATGCGGGCGGGTATAAAGGTACCTGTGGGTAACCTCATACCCGCTATAAATGAGTATTAACGAGTACCCTAGCGGGTATCAACGGGTACTCTAACAGGTATCAACAGGTACCCTAAACTACCCTCATTAATTACCCTAAATTACTCTCATTAATTTTCAAATGAAAAAAGAAAAAAAGGAAAGAGTTACATATTTTATACATAGTACACATATTTTCATACAGTACACATATTTTACGCATATTTTCACACACTACACATTTTTATACATACTACACATATTTTACACACAGTGCACTTTTTTACACACACTGCACATATTTTACACACAGTGCACTTTTTTTACACACTGCACATATTTTTACACATTATACAGATTTTACACAGATTTTCACACACTATACATATTTTACACATAGTAAACACATTTTCATACACTACACATTATTTCACACACTACACATATTTTACACACACTACAGACATTTTCACACACTACACATATTTTCACACACTACACATATTTTACGCATAGTACAGACATTTTCACACACTACACATCTTTTCACACACTACACATATTTTACACATAGTACACACATTTTCACACACTACACATATTTTATACACACTACACACATTTTCACACACTACATATTTTTTTCACACACTACTTATATTTTCACACGCTACACATATTTTACACATAGTACACATATTTTCACACGCTACACATATTTTATACATAGTACACACATTTTCACACACTACACGCTTTCACATACTACACATAGTACACATATTTTCACACACTACACATATTTTCATACACTACACATATTTTACACACACTACACATTTTCACACACTACACATATTTTACACATAGTACATTTTCACACAATACACATATTTTACATATAGTACACACATTTTACATATGTTTTGTCCGAAAAAATTGCTTTTTTTAAAAAAATAACTTATTTTTTAAACATATTATCAAAGCAATACACATTTTAATTAATATTTATTTAATAATACTTTCAATTAATATTCATTAGGTAGAATTAGGATTACTTAAAATTTGATCTTTTCCCTATGTTTTAATATGTTGATAAATAAAAGATACCGACAATTTAGTAATACCGACAATACACATTTTAATTAGGATTACTTCAATTTTTTCGCCACTAATTTGGTGCGCAAAGGATTGAAGGTTTACATATAGCCCTTTGATTACCTACGGTAAGAACCCTAAATGGAATTAAAGTTGGGATTTCTATATTCTTGATTTCTTGTTCATATTTTTTCTTGTATATTTGATGACAAATAGCATAAAAAGATCATGTTTTTTCATTGAATTTGAGTGCATTGGATTCAGGGTTGACTTAGAATTGTATTTAAATTTAGTGAATGATTTTTTTTTGAATTTTTTGAATGTTTATGAAGATTTTGAAAGGTATGAACGTGTTTATTATGATTATGGAACAGAAAATAGAAATTTGTTGTTTGCATCATAAGGTGGAAAATTTCGTTCATAGCTAATATATTTAATCCATTGTTAGCTCTCAGAATCTGTAAGTAGAGCAATGTTGTTGTTTTTTAACTTGTGGATCTCTCCCTTTATATGCTAAAAGAGTATAAATAGTCTGTCCATTTAAAAGATCCTTAGAGCATATGTTTATTAGTTTTGTGTTTTTTGTTGTCATATTTTGCCTCAACTTCTGGTTTCTGGTTTCTAAGGGCCTAATAAATCCTGAGAAGAAGTAATGGTTATTGCAACGAAGCTGGAGGTAGTAGTTTTACTTCCATTATTTTCCATGGTTGTTGGCAATTATGCAATTAGTTGTTATTTACCTCTTCAAAATGCCACATTTACTTCATTTGTTTCCCTCCTGGATAGCATAAACATCTTGCAGTCTTGTGAATAACCTTGTAGAGGAATACCAAAACATAAACATACCCAAGAAGTAAAGAAAAGAATGAGAACAAAGGATTATTGAATAAAATTAGTACCTTCGATTAAAATCTGACAATTGGAAACTTACAAGAAAGGTATTTAAAGACTAGAAATTCAAAGCTTGCTTGAGGATAGAGTTTTTCCCAAAAAACATTCGATGCCTATAATGCTAGCTTCATAACATATTTATAGTTCTCTTATTCTATTACATTTTGAATTTCATTTGAATTTGAATGTCATTGGAATCTTTTAGTGTACACTTGCACTGATTGAGTCAGTAATGCTGATGCTTTTCGCATGATTTGTCTTCTGAGAGCTTCATACTTTTGCTTTTGTCTTTTAATCCTTTACTCACATGCTTCTGTCTGTTGTTGAATCAAAAGTTGCAATAATTCCTTTTTGCTTTTTGTCTTGTAATGGGTCCACCATTTTTGAATTATTTGTGCTTTGCCTGATTGCTTGTTAGTGGACATAGAAATAATTGATTCTCTTCCTTGTTACTGAATAAGTATAGGACTGGATACACCTAATTCTCGACGATGGAGTAGATTGCATATATTGGTTATATGTTGGTACTGAGGCTTCCAAGTTTTGAGATCCATGCTAGCCATTTTCTTTTTGAATACCTGTAAGAATAAAATTTTATATATTTATACTTTACTTTTTTTAATAATCGAAGGCATCCTGAGCCATTGGCACTCTGAAAAAGTCATCTTGAATAGGGCTTTGAGTGGATGCGGTGGAAAGCTGTGGGTCTTGAGGAATAGGTGTTTGCTATAATTTTTTCTTATTCTTATATGCTAAATATTGTAGGAAGTCGTCCATATCATCTCCTTGAATAGTTGAGTGAACTTGAGTTGGCTAAACTGGTTGAGCTGGAGTAGATGGAGATGGAATGGATTAGACTGGAACAGAAGTTTGACTAGTAGTTGGAGTTTGAGTACTTTGAGTGCCTTGCTGGATTACCCACATATGTTTGCCCATTGTCAAGTATGTGGATACTGCTTGTGGGCAACATAAATTGGCCAGACATGGATCCCACCATTTGATTCTATACTGCCTAACCAATGACATTGGCTTGGGCTATGGCTTAACTTGAATAATTTGAAAATTTCAGCACCAATTCTATAGAACTGTTAGTGCTGCGTGCCACTATCCTTCCTTAATAAAGTCCATCATGTTGGTGTCTTTTTTGAATTTGTTGAGTCCTTCTTTGGCTAAGAATGGTAGGATATCCACTTGGGATCCATGGGTGTCCTACCAATCGTAGAACCATAATGGAAAATCATTTTTGCACTCTTTATAAAAAGTAAAAAACCATGATTGATCAAACGGTCTAATATAAAATGCTTTATACCAAGCTTGTTTATAATCCTCATAGAAATATCCTTCTGGAGTAAAGGAAATTGAAAATGATTTTTGAATATAAATTGAATGCCATTCTTTTGGACTTAAGACTTTTTTAATTATACATTTGGAATGAGTAATTCTATTTGACTCATCCTTATGATGTACCACATCAATAGATAATGAATCTAGTAAAATGAGTTCATAAAAAAGTTTGAGTTTTTGAAGAATCATCTGACAACCAATAAAGAACATCAGTAAAAAACTTTTGAGTATATGCTTTTAAAGTTGGAATGTCTGGAGTATCTGTAAATGATGTGAGTACTATGTATTCAAATTATCCTTTAATAATATACGGAGATCTTGAGGATGAAGATGAACTATTGTTTTGAATTAAAGTTAACGAGGTCATTGATCTTGGAGTATTTGGTTGACTAGATTGTTTACTAACCTAATGTTGCATTTTTGTTGATGGAGAACTTGCTACATGAACATATGGTAAAGCTGGAAAGTCATCTAAGGGAATGAATCTATTGCTGGTTTGAACTATTGGTGATAAAGGTTTGAGAATTAATACCTTTACTACATAATCACTAGGACTTTGCATCTTTTGAGTTGAGAATGATTGTGTTGGTTTCTTTGACATTGCTGATTTTTCCTATAAGAAATTCTCTAGTTAGAAAATCTGGAAAAGAATTATTTTCTCCTTTTATATATTTTATATTAAAATCAAATATTGAAATTATTCCTTGCCATCTAGCAAAGATTTGCTTTGAAACTAAATTTTGAAAAACTTTTTGCAAAATATTTTTGCTGATTTGCAATCAACTCTTAATAAAAACTTTTTATTATATAAATCATCTTGAAATTTTGAAATATATAAAACTATTGAAAGAATTTCTTTTTTAACTGTTGAGTAATTCTTTTGTGATCATATCCAGACTTTTGAAGTGAATCTAACTAATTGCTCTTTTCCTGCTAATTGCTGCTTTAATATTCCTCCATAACCTATTTCTGATGCATCTGTTTCAACTATCATGAATGCATGGGGTTGTGGAATACCTAGACAAGGTAAAGACTTAATTTTCTCTTTTGCTTCTCTAACTATCTTAGTATGTTGATTTGTCCATGGGGATGGATTCTTTTGAAATCTTTAATACAATGGAGCACAAAGTATTCTTAAGTTGGGGAAAAATCTGCTACATAATTAAGACAGCCTTAAAATCTTTGTAATTGATTTTTATCTTTTATTTCATCTGGAAATATTTCTCTAAATTCTAATGCTCTATTAATAGGTTTAATAGTTCCATTATTAATATCATGTTCTAAAAGTCTAATTTTACTTTGAAATAACTTCATTTTTATATTACTAATCTATTTCTTTTGACTGCTTTTAAAAATATACTTAAATGCCTAAAACATTCTTCTATTGATTTGAAAAATATTAATACGTCATTTATATATACGATCATAAATGTATATGCTGAAAATATTTTATTTATAATATTTTGAAATTTTGATGGTGTATTTTTTAAACCAAATGGCATCATATTCCATTCATAATGTCCAAATGGTACTGTAAATACAGTTTTATATTTATCTTTTTCTGCTATTTGAATTTGCCAATAACCTGATTTAATATCTAATTTTGAATATATTCTTGCTTTATACAATCTATTTAATAAATCTTTTGTATTTGGTATTGGATACCTAATCCATTGTATGACGTTATTTAAGGGTTTATAATTATTAACTAATCTTGGAACTTCTCGTTCTTTTTCTGCTTGTTTATTAACATAAAATGTTGAACAACTCCATGGTGATTTGGATTTTCTAATTAATTGTTTATTTAATAAATCTTGAATTTCTTTCTTAGAATATTCTAATAATTCTGAATTCATTTGAATTGGTTTAGCCTTAGTTGGAATATTTTTCTCATTAGAGTCTTTTTCATATGGTAGTTCTACTATATGACTTTTCCTATCTCAAAATGCTGTTGGATGATCATCATATATTTGTTCTTTAAATTGTTTTTCTAACTCTTGAATTTTCTTAATTACTTTTGGTTTTCCTAATTGTAATTCTATCTGAACATATGATTTTCTTTTTTTAAAATACAATTAATTATTTTTTCAAGACTATAAATTGAATTTGATTGAAGTAAATCTAATTCCTTTTGTTTTACTCGAGTTGAATTTAAATATTATTTCATTACCATAATTTTTAAACTTATCCCATATTTTTTCTTCTTAAATGGTGTTATTTGATATAAAAATTAATATCTTATTCATGTAATTTAACAGCGTATGAGTTACTGAAATATGTTTAAGTAATTTAAGTAAATTAAAAAGACATGTAAACAAAATATGAATTCATATGCTTATTTGAGAACTCTTAGTTTCTTTAAAATATGCTTATTTTGGTATCAGTTTATCATATAGGTAATTTAAATTTCAATAATTCATATGCTGTTAAAATTTATGAACAAGATTTAACATTTAGAAAAGTTTCAAAAACTATAAGGTTAATGACAAATATAGCTATAGAAAGATATAAAAGTCAAGGAGTTAGATATATTCATTATGGATTAATAAAAGTAATAGTAAAACCTTTACATAGGATAGGAATAGATAATCCTATCTTTATAGCATTAAGGGATAAAAGATTTATAGAATATCAAGATTCAATACTTGCTTTAATTCAGACTAATATTTGTAATGGTTCAATATCATTCAATTGTGTGTCTAATTTTTTAGCTAGTTTACATGATGAATTAATTCTTGATTCCTTAGTTATGGATATTCAGATTGATAAAAATAAAATAGATTCAAGAAGCCGTAGTTTTAGTTTTATTCAAAGTATGTTTTAAACTATTAAAAACAGAAATAAATCCAAGATTAACCAGGAACACCCTAAGCTGACAACGCAATGGCTTACCAACGGATTCACAAGGCTACTTCCGCTTACCAAACCTTACAGTTCTTTATTCTAATAATTGATTAAGTAATTTAAGTAAATTAGAAAGTTTAGAGTTTCAAAAATTTAAAGAACTTTGAGAAACTGTATCTGATACCAAAATAAGCAGGACCGAATAATAATATAAAATAATTGATTTAAAATAATACCTTGAAAGATATGAAATGAGAGTAAGCGCTAGTAAACAAAATAATAGAAAACAGAGAGTGAATAAAAGAGAATTTTATTTCTTCAAACTTTCAATGATTAATACATAGAATGTTTGCTCTTTTATAAGCAAAGAAAAGCTAATTATTACATTCAATTGAATACA